>JAWNOR010000268.1:970000-1132500 GCA_035045885.1 Drosophila borealis | reverse complement strand
TGCGTTAATCCCAAACCGCAGGGCCTAGAGCCTTGAGATCTTGAATTTTCCATGTAATCGATAAAGATCGATAGAGAAATTTTGTTTTTTGAGCATATCTAAAGGCTTATAAGCTAGAGAATATCAATTTCGCTAGTAGACTCGCGTATCGCGTATGCGCAGATACAGAATGCTTTACCTATTGGTTGGTATGACACATATTTTTCGGGGTCTCGACTTGGGCTTTGGTAATTAAAGACATTTGAATGCCATATTTAGTCCCTGAAAATTTCATAAAGATCGGACCATTAAGACCGGAGTTCATCGAGAACACATTTACCATAGCATGGAGCTAAAGGGAAGAAGAAACATGGTCGCTTCAGAAGCTGCGCAGCAAGCAGCACACCAAGCAGTGCAGTATGCAGCACAGCAAGCAGTGCACGCGCATGCGTGTGTGGTTTGCATATGTTTGTGATGACAGCTCGGCGCTGGGTTCAGGGTATCAGCTAGTCGTGCACGCCCGACTAGAGCATACACTGCTCTCAATTTTTTAACTATCTGATAATTTGTTTGTAAATGTACAAATAGGCAGCTTTTGCATGTTCAAATACAAAGGGCGCGTGTTCGAAAACATTTTCATGAATCCATTGTTCAAATTTTTGTATAATATATATATATATAGATATATATACATATATATCTCAATTATGCTCATCAAATTGGTGGAAATTGTCTAACGTTCGCTTTCTTAGAATTGATTTTCATTTTTCTTCAACATTTTTGTTTCTTGGTTGTCGATTTTTGTAAAATTTTGGTTCTTTTTCGTCTAGAGACTAGAAACTAGCGTCTAGCGTGTAACGCTTAGTATTTTGTTTCGGTATATTTTGCAGTATCTTTTTTTTTGTGTTATCTTTTCGCTAGGCTTGCCAGAAGTGTTGGGTTTCTCAAAATGAGGCGTGTGTTTGGTATTTTGGTATTCAAGTGTTTAAGGCTTTGGTATTTTGTATACACATACATATATATGTATGCAAGTATATATATATATATATATATATATATGTATATATATATATATATGTATATAGTATGTATAATTTAATTACAATCCATTTAGTTTTTGTATACATAATTCATAATAAAGTGGCGTGTTTTTGTTGTTTATGTTTTTTATTTTTGGTATTTGTTAATTGGTATTTTGTTGTTGTTGTTTGTTTATCATATTAATATCGTCATGTATTATTTTAGTATGTGTTTCTTTAATGATTTTGCTTAGAAAAAAAATTCTGGCGTATAAAAGCTTTTTAAGTTTTCGGTTTTTGTTCATTAATCGTAATATTTAGTGTTTATCTGTTTTGTATGCGGTATATTTAGTATTTTTTTAATGTATGCTTTATATTTTTGTCAGTTTGGCGCTTCTAAGCATTTGAAGCAGCTATATCTATATGTATACATATATAGTAGGTATATATATATATAGTGTTTACTTGTATATACATTCGATCTCTGGCATAAATTCATCATAGGCTTGTTTAATTTCTTGAATATAGTCTAGTATCTATTAGTATTTAGTTGGGTGAGCCTGCTGACTTGGAGTTCTTCGTTTTTGTGTGTGAGTTACGCAATTCCTCGTCTGTCTGGAGTATACAATTATATATATATACACATATATATGTATATATAAATATCATAGGTAAATATCTGCTCTTATTTATCATAAATTTTACTTTTAATATAAATTTTGACTAATCATCGCTTGCATTAAGCTTGAACTATAAATTGTAATTGCACCTTAATTTGTTTGGGTTCTTTAATCAGTTTTTTCTGTTTTTTTGTTTTTGGTATTTTTTGTATGTAGGTATTAAATTTGTATTTCTTTTATATATCATGTATGTGGTTAATTGGTTTATTCATAAGTGTATAAGGCTCTGTGTAATTACTTAGCACTCAAAACTCTCAAAAGGTGACAACAACAAATACCAAAAAAAATACTAAACTAGTATTTGAAAATTGGATGCCGCTGCGACTTATGAGCCGAAAGCGAAAGCGTGGCGCAAACGCTGTTCATTAATTTATGTATTTTTTATGCGTACTATTTTGGTATTTTTTTTGTTTTTTTTGTATCATATATTGTATGCAAAGAAAAGTCCATTGAACAAAGTTTCAAAAACTGTTATACAGTTAACTCTAGTACCGCTAGTCATATCATATCTATGCTAAACTATACTATATATGTATATATATATATATATATATATATGTATATATATTAATATATATAAATACATATATATATATTTGTGTAGGTAAGTAACCTCGCCATGCCTTTAGCCTGTACCATGTGCATGGTATATACCAAAAAAAAAAAAAAAAAAAATACTTTTTAGTATATACTTATGTTTGCTTTTAATGCTCTTACGCTAGTTGAGTCATTCAATTTGCCATTTGACTAGTGCGCCTTAAACTGAGTAGTTTCCATTAACATTTATAATATTATTAGTATTATTTATATTCATATTTTTGTGGACTACTAAGAAAAAAATACCATACAACTATAAGCCTTAACTTCTAGACTATGTTCATCGTACATATACACATAGATATATATAAATAGATATACATATATATATATATATAAATAGATATACATATATATATGTTATATATATACATGGTTTTCTTTTTTGGGAATTGTTCTAAACATATGCAACAGATTTCGAATATATTTCGTGTTTTTTTTTTAACTTTTCTTTTTAACATTATTATCAAAACTTTTTAATGAATATCATTTTATGTAAAATTTGAATTCTATGCCATGTTTTTTTTTTAATATATACATTTTATAATTAAAATTAAACTCACTTTTTTTTTAATACCACTTGAATTGCTTTTCGGTTGCAAAACTTAAAATAAAAAAAATTGAACAAATTTTTAGTAAATTGAGTAAAAACTTGTTATTTTCGTTTGGTAAAATGTTCTACTGCGAAAAAATGTTTATACAGTTTATATATATAAACAAGATAATAAACTGAAAACTCGGAACATATTTTTCGAGGAAATTTGTTTGAAAAATTGTTTTCAGTGTAGTCGCAAAAGTTGAAGGAACTCAAGTGCGATTTGGGCTATGCTTGTGTTGTTTTTTTTTTTCGTTTTAGTCAGCCGGATTATGTAATATAATGTAATAACTAAGTAAAACTAACTAAGTAACTCGCTACAGTCCCAGAACTTTAGGGGAAGACCAAAATTTGTATTGCTTTATGTGTGTTGAGTGTGTGTGTGTGTATCTTGGGCTGGGTTCTAACTCAGACTAACTATGGAACTAACATAATGCCAACTATATAAATCTGAATCATTCAAGTGGGGCAAGCGAAATAATGCGCTTAAGTGTTATGAAACCTTTGCCATATATATATACATATATATGCATGTGTCTGTGTGTGCTCTGGAATATGTCCAGTTCAAAAATAAACAACAAATTGTATTATATTTTTGATGCTCGAATTTATCAATTATTTGTTTTTTTAAAGAAATTTTTCAGTTATCTCTTGTATTATTATAAACTTTATGCAAGTGCAAGCCTTTTGTTAATTGATGCGCGCCTAAAACCATATAATTTAAAGTTTTAATTAATTTTTATAGTATTTCACTTTCTTCTTATTATCACAAAGTTATTTTATGTAAGTGTGTGTGTGTTAAGCAATTGGAATTTGTAATTAACATTTGTTGTATTTACTCGTTAATTTGTTTATATCATTTGCCCGCCTTTTAATTTGCATTGAAAATATTTACATAAACAAATATTGTTGTTGTTTTTTTTTTTCATTTTTTTTTTAAGTATTATGTACATGTTTGCTTTTCCATATAAATATGTATATACAAATGTTTGTTAGTTTTATTTTTAATTAACTGCTTTTTTTTGGTATATATATATATTTTTTTTGGTATTTTGTTTTTCTATTTCTGTTTTGGTTTTTGTTTGTTTTGGGTTTGTCGATTGTCGTTTCGTTTTGCGGCGACATTTTCTTGTGTCTTTGTCTCGTCTCTGTTTATTTTCTCTTTTGTTTTTGTGGCTGGGATCTTTCGTATAGTTTGTTATTCTTGTTAGTTAGGGTATGTTTAGTTGTATAGGACGGGTATCATGACGATATAAACCAGTTTGGGAGGCTAGTTGGGCCACGCCCCAAGCATAAATACACTACTGCAGTGAGTACAGCTAAAAAAAAGGAGGTACTCGATACCAAGTTCTTTGAGTATCGAAAATGCCGCTAGGCATAGCTCCACTGAGTCTTGGGCCAGAAGCTGACTTGACACATTACTTTTTCAGCAGGAAATTCAGCGATTCGCTTGAATGTTAACATTTCCATTTGTTCTTTGACATTTTTTTTGTACGGCATTTGTTGATGTAAAATGCACAATTTTGCTAGAAAATTTCTTGTTGGCTCTGCCCCAAAAATATGCAACAAATAATTTTGGAGGTTATGTTCGGCAAATGGAACTGAATTTCATTTGGAATACAGACACATCTATTATACTTTTAGGCTAAACAAAAGGTGCAACAGAGCTGGTTAATATTGTAATTTTGATTATATTCTACTTAGAAATCCTATAATATCTGAGCCGGTTTGGTTGCGAGTTTGCCACTGCAATCGATCCGTTATAATATCTTTTTGTGGAACTGAGTCTCGAGTGAGATTCAAAAAATGACATCTATATATATGTATGTATGTATATATATACCAAAATTCTGCTGGGTTCGGCTCGAAGTAACTATTTTTTCTTAGTAGCGCTGACTTCTCTTAGTTTGTTGTTGTTGTTGTTTTTTTTTTTTTTTAGCACATTCTACTTGTATGTACAATTCACTGGCATTTTTTGCTGTTTGCCTGCTTTAGCGTTTATCACAAAAATATTCATTTACATCATGTATATCATGCATACATCATGTGTATGTGTGTGTGTGTGTGTGTAGTATAACTAGTTAGTTCGCCTCTGTTCTGATCTAATATAATATTGTTCGTATATAAAGGTAAATAATTGCAGTAAATGTAGCAAATTCGTAAGCAATATGCTATATGCTCAATGCCTTAATTCATAATCAAAAACGAGCGTCTGAGCTCCTACATACATCATCCGATACATCAGAGATAGAGAGAGAGAGAGAGAGGGAGAGAAAAATTTGTACCGCTAGCAAAATGTTGCCTGCGAGTCAGGATAGAGTCAGAGCAAGAGACATAGAGATAGAGAGCATTAAGTGCACGAGTTAGGAGTGCGAGAGTATGAGAGCAATCAATCAATCAATCAATCAGCTGATTGCCCAAAGCGTCAGCGAGTTTGTGTAGTATAAAAAGAGACATTTCCAGAAATAGATAGGTAGACAGTGAGTGTGAGTGTACGTGTATCTAAAATAGTTTACAGCTGCACATACATCGTGTATACATAAATATAAGTATCTATATATATATATATATATATGTATATGTATATGTATGTATATATAAATATAGAGCTATACATCATATAAGGACTTAGGCATAGACACTAGTTTGTATGCACAATCTATGGACTAGAGACTAGCTAAGCGTATGCATAGGCAAACTCTGAATGGGTTAGGGCCCCCGATCCGCGTCAGTCGGCGCGATTTTACTGCTCGAAACTGCTGCTATCCGCCGACTGATGGCGCACCAGTATTTTGGGCTAGAGGAACTCCCGCTTGATGCTGCGTCCGCTGCCCGTTGGCGTTGTTGTCGCGCTTGTTGCTGCTGTTGTTGTCGTTGGCGACTGTGTGCCGGCCGGCGGTGTGCCGCCAGTTGTTGTGGGCGTCCCAGCCAGACTGGTCGGCATCAGCTGCGCGGCACTGAAGTCCTCCTCGAGCAGACGCAGATGCAGCAGCTCGACAGCGGCAGCTGGTGTCGTTACTGCTGCTGTTGCTGCTGCTGTTCCAGTTGCAGACGCAGACGCTGACGCTGTCACGCTCGTCGTACCAGATCCAGTGACAGATCCAACAGCACCCGTTAGCGTTGTGGCCGTTGCGGCGTGTGTCTGCTTAGGAGGCGCCGGTGCTTTCCTGCTCTTCGAGCGTCGCTTTTTGAGCATCAGCGGCCCCAGGCCGTTGCCTCCCGTGCTCGACACAACTTGGACGCTTGGATTTAGTAGACCGCTGCCAGCGCCAGCGCTCGCTGTTGTTATTGCCGTGCCGGCGGCACCTGTCGGCGATGAGATGGTTATCACAGTGTCCACCGGCGTGCTGGCCGTTGCCGTTGCTGCTGCCGTTGTCGGTGTGCCTGTTGATGTTGTTGGGGCGCCGCCAGCGCCGCAGCCGGCACAGATCTCGTCGCCAGGCGTTGTCTGGCCGCTGCTGTCCATTTGCGGCGCCACCCGCTTAACCAGCTCGCCCAGCAGATCCTCAATGCGGCCGATGCGCTGCTGCATGCGCTGCAGCTCGAGCCGCACATCCACCTTCATGTCCAGCACGGTGGCAATCAGATCGCGCTGCGCCAGCGTTGGCGGCGTCTCACGCAGCCCCGTATCGTATGTGTCCGATGTGGTTGCCCGCGAGCTGGCCATCTCGATCTGGCGCTCCCGCTCCAGCGCCAGATTGCGCTCCTTGGCGACGCCACTCGCTGCCGCTGCTGGTGCTGCTGCCACGCCGGTCGCACTGGCCGTTCCGCCAGGCGCCAGCGCAGCTGCTGGCACCGTTGCGACAGTTGTCGCGGCGCCGCCGTCGATGACCACCCGGCTGTCCCGGCTGGGCGGCGAGGAGTCAACCTCGCCGCCCTCGTCGATGGTGTCCTGGCGCGCCAGCGTCGCCTGGCTGGCCTGCAGCTTGGGCGCCTTGGGGAATACCTGCAGGGTGACGTATTTAATGGATGCATAGCGGGATGCAGAGGCGTTTCGGACAGGCAGTTAGACGGGTTGACAGTTTGACAGATTGAAGGTGGTGACAGTTGCGATCGGTGACGATGACAGTTAATGGCGGGCGGGCGGGCGGGCGGTTGGTCGTGTTTGGGGTTTTGTTTAATCATTCGTTTTGTTTTGGGACAGGAGAGAAGTGAGAAAAGTGGATTTACAGTTATGTTAGGTTAAAGTTGCATTTGTTGTTGTTGTTGTTGCGCATTCATAGTTGGTGTTTATTGGTTTTGTTGTTGTTGTTGATTGCAAAAGATCGTTAAAGGTGGCAATGGTGCAGTTTGATTTCCAATCGGGTTGTTTTTGTTTGTTTTTGTTGCAAGTGGCGCGCATTTTGAGCGTCAAAGTTGTTTTCAGCGTCCAATTCAAAAATCGAATTCAAGTTGTTGTTGTTGTTTGTTGAAGCAAGGCAAGCAGTGTTTGTTTTTTGTTTTTGTTTTTTTTTTGGTTTGATTATAGTCGTTTGTTTTTGGTTTTGTTTGCAAAAAGTTGGTAAGCAATAAACGAAAAATAGAAACATATCAATCGATTTAATAGTTATCGCAACAAACTCTTATTGGCAGCATTTGCTATCGTGTTCGGTGCATACACACACGGACACATACATGCGCACACGACCATGTTCAGTGGGCGCGAGTGTGTGTGTGTGTGTGTGCGAGTGTGTGTGTGTGGGAGCAGAGCAGCGCGCTAGACTAAAATGTCAACTAGGGAAGGCAAACAGACAGAAAGGCGACGCATTGCTGGCACGGCCAATGTATCGATATACTTATCGATAGGCACATGCATACCAGTTGTAAGCCAAGACAATTATCGCATAGCAGCGATCTACACTAGAGTTGGGCGCAAGTCGTGATTTCCCTCGTGGCACACGTACGCACTTATTGAAATATCTAATGCTGTGCAATTGCGTACTGAACAGTTTACAAATCAAAATATGGTAATATTGAAGCTTCAAAATTATTATAGCAGCCCGAAAGAACAAATACAAAATTTTTAAAATAGCAAAATCAAATGAATTAAAAAAAAATGCATTACAAAAGGCCATGCGTGCCGTATGTGTGATCTATTTTATTGTGCGTGTGTCGCATCGCGTCTGATTCTTTCAATACGATAGGCGCCCATCTCTTAGGTGCAAACTATCAATTAATCAACTGCGTCGCTGTGCTGGCTGTTGCGTTTACATAAATATCGATATAGCTTTACCGATAGCGATAAACGTGGTGTGTTTTTTTTGGTGGAAAAAGCAACTAAATATCAAATTGACTTATTTTGTTAGCAATTAAACAACAAATGATCGGTTAAAACTTACTTTGCTTAATTGTAAATGCTTTTTATGTTTTTTTTTTTCATATATTTTTGTTTTTGTTATTATTACCGAACGCAAAAGTTGAGAACAAATCGAATAAACGAAATGAAAGCAAAATGGCGAAGAGTTGGCATTGAGAAGAAAGAACAAAACGAAAACAGGTGAGCATTAAAATTCACTGCTAAAGAATATATGTATATAATTATACAAGTTAAATAAATCGTGTGACAAGAATTCATAACAAATCGAATTATGAAACTTTTCTCTTTTGGCTCAGTGAACAGTTTCTTGCATTCGTTTTTGCTAGTCTATTAACGGTTGACTGTTTAATTTTGTTGTTGTTAATTATTGTTTTTTTTTTTTTTTTGTTGGTATTGCATTTGTATTGATTGGTTAACGGTAATTACTTTATTGCCTTGTCCACCATTGCTACTCGAAGTACTACTCTGCCTCGCTTGGGCAGTGCTCTCACGCAGACTTTCGCGGGCGCTCAAACTTCTCGAGACGGCTACCTTGGCGCTAGTATCGCTAGCTGAATCGACACTTGAACTGCCCAGAAGGCGTCCCCATTTGCTAGCACGGGTACTACGTGCAGATGGTGGACCCGATGAGGGCGAGGGTGATGGCGATGGTGAGGGTACGACGGCGGTTGTTAGGATGCGTGAGTCCTCGGTTAATGTTAGTTTAGCGGGTAGCTTCTTAGATAGGTTGATAAATAACAGTATTTTTTTTTTTGGTTTGGTTTGGTTTGGTTTATAAACGAGCAATTGGGAAGATTTATCAATGGAGTTTTGGTGAGCACAGGACAGCAGTCATAGAGAGAGAGAGAGAAAGAGAGAGAAAGAGAGAGAGAGAGAGAGAGGGAGAGAGAGAAAGAAAAACAGTGTCGTCGTGTGTTGTCGGAAAGGGGAGCGGGGGTCGGAGACATATACAGTTAGAGTTGGAGTTGGAATTGGTAAAGGGAGCATTTGATCAAGGCAAGGGTTTATTTTTTTTTTTTTTAATGGGGTTTCAGTGTTGAAAATCGTGTTAATGTCAATTTTGTGGTTGTAGTCACGGTTGGTCGGGGGGGGGGGGGAAAAATAATTTATAATTTTTCGTTAGTAATTTTGTTTAGTTCATATTTTCAATTAAGCCAATTGTCAACAAGATTTATACAGAACAGAACAGAGTTTGACAAACAACAACAGCATGAAACAAGGAAAGAGAGAAAGATAGAGAGAGTTAGAGAGAGAGAGAGAGAAAGAGGAAGAGTGAAAGCGATTTTTAGTGAAGTTGGGAGTTTGGCGGAACGGTAGAAGGCATAACATCGATATTGATAACGAGCGATTAGGTGCGTGAGTGAGTGACAAGCATTTGTGTGTGTTTAAGCGATTGTGTGAGAGCGAAAGAGAAGAATGAGAGATAGAGAGAGAGAGAGAGAGAGAGAGTTATGCAGTTTATGTAGTCAGTTAGAGCGTAAGCATGTGTATGGAAGACAAAGAAAGATATACAACGAGCATAAGTCACTTGTATGCATTTGATATAAAATTAATACGATATATTCAAAAGGTTAACGGTTAACAGTTAACAGTTAACGGTTTAACGGTAAACGGTAACGGTAACGGTAAACGTTTAACGGTGCCAGCTTGGCCACATGGCCCAACAAACCTGAGCTGTGGCTGTGGCTGTGGCTGTGAGTGGATTAGTAACGATAATGCTTCAAAAAAAATAACGTTAGTTTAATTACTTTGTTAACAATAAATGTGGCAGATATACAGACACACATATACATTATTTTGAGGTAGTACAAATACACATTTAATACGTATGTATGTAAAACCAAAGTGAATGAAGTTGAACTAAAAACGTCGCTGGTACTAATAAAGATTAAAGATTCGAAGTTGAATTTAAGTTCAAAGTACGTAAATTCGGATCGAAACTCAACCAGAGAATGCGCCACGCAAAAAGTACCAGCCGAGAGAGCGAAAAGTCACAGAGAGAGAGAGAGAGAGAAAGTGACAAGACGAGCTCTCTACGTAGGCTCACGTTTTGGGTGTGCATTCATCGAAAACAAAATGGAACTGGATGACAATAACAGAATATGAATAACGGCAACGTTAACGTTATGACAACAAACAGTTAAAAGCATTGCACGAAACACAACGGAAACGGAATACGGAACACATGGAATTCGGAAGAAAAAAAAATCAAGCATAATAGCTAATGTTTACTAACCTTGGTGCGTTCGACCTCGCCATCGCCTTTCTCGATATCGCTTTGGCCGGAGCCAACGTGCTCCTTGCTGCCCGCTTGAACCTGGGGTGTACGCCGGAATTTTGAGAAGATTTTGCGTACAAGATGATCCTGATTCTGGGGCAATTGCGGCTCATTCTTACGCCGTTCGGCCAATTCTTTTTCGCGCTTCACATCGGCCACCTTGCGAAAAATCAGTCGATGTCTGAGATTGTAGGTGAGCACCAGATTGCGTGCAAAGCTATTCGCAAATGCCGAATAGAAATCGAGGACTTCGAGCAATTTATCACGTTTGATGGCATGCAAATCACAATAGGTCAGTGCACGCACATTGGCGGCACTCTGGCCAACGGCCGAGTCCTTCCAGAATTGATCGCCGAAGACGTCGCCTTTGCCTTGAATGATATATATATATATATATGTATATATGGTTATCGAATATGATTGATATTTATCGATAGGTGTAACCGTGCGTTCTGTCAATTTGTACATACCCAATATTGCCACAACCTCGTCGTCCTGTATAACCTCCAGACTGCCAGTCACAATAAAACAGAGACTATCGATACTCTCGCCGGTATGATAGAGCAGATCCCCCGGCGCCGAGTGGGACATCATGAAGTGCATCGCTAATGCGCGCAGACAACCATCCGAGGCCAGACGAAATGCTGGATGCTCGTTAAATACTTTGCGATTTAGATGAACACATATGTCAGCCTTCATATCTTTCGGACAATAGTTTAGTACCTGCGAATTGTGAATGAGTTGCGAGTTGCGTTGTGTGCTCTGCTACTCTTTATCGTCACCAGTAACCCGCAACCCCCCGAATCGGAATCGTAACACCCACCATGGGATTGGATTGGGCTATCAGGAAAGTCGGGATATAGGAATTTTATTCGGTTCTATCTTTGGTTTCTTGGACAGGTACGGACATTGTCTGCGGGCTCTGGATGATAGTTGGTCAAGTGATACACAATAGAGAGAGAGACACACACACGCACACATACACTAATACACATATACAACATTGAACAGTGTACAAAAGACTTGTGTCTGTGTTTCTGTCTAGGTGTTGTGTCTAGGCTACATTCTGGGTATGTTTGGATGTGTGTGTGGGTGTGTGTGTGTGTATGTGTGTGTGTGTGAGTATTGGCTGTGTTTGAATTGGTATTTCGGTTAGTTAAGACACCAAGTAGCTCAAAACCTTTACAGACGCATATCAGCTACTATTTTCTTTCAGTGTATTGAATTTAAACTGAAGCTGACTGCATTTCTTTTGGGTTCTGTGTAGAGCTGGACAAGGTGGGGCTCTTTTAAACCCTTGCAGATGATATTATAATTAGTAAGACAGTTAATCAAAACATTTGGACTACCATTAATTATGTACCTATCCGAAATAAACCTCGATTAAGATCAACTTCAGCGATTTGACAAAATTGATACTTTTTTGCTAGTCTGATCACAAATTCATTTGAGAGTTATTTCACAAATTCCGGCGAATCGAAGCCTCATTGGTGAAATGGGGGGTCAAAGTTTTTTGGCTCAAGTTTCGAGCTCAAATTTATTGTCAAGGAACTTTATATATATTTTTTTTAGAATGGAAAAAAAAGGTTAAAGGTTGTATGGGCGATGTTTTAAGGTTCACCACATCGTCCGTCATTGAGCTTGTTTTCAAAGCATGCGAACTTAATGAATACGAGTTTCAGCTTTATTGCAAATTTCACCCGTAACTGTGGAAAATTGGCGGAAGAAAGTTTGTATGCATAAATCTGTGTGCGACGCGGAAAACACAGCTTTCTCCGATGAAAATGTTTGGTTCGAGAGTTGTTTGAACGAAAATGTTCTTTTACGGCTTTTAGGTTCACACCAAGGAATTAAAACAGGCAGGAAATTTTGAATCTTTTGGTTCCTAATTCAATGGACTTCAAACTAATCTTCAGATATCTATTTATTTCTGCCAAATATAGTTTTTATATGAACATTTTTTGGTTTCTCAAGATACACTAACAGAACTCGTCAGTAAAATGTTGTATGATAATTATGATAATTATACAACAACGGACTAGTATATCGGTTGGGGGCTAAGTTTATTCTTGAAAGCCCATAGTAAAACAAAGACAAATATTGCTTTTGTAGCCAGTTCGGTTCATAATACGTCTGCAAGGGTATTCAAACATCGGCTAGCCGAAGTGGTTTGTACTTTTTCTGAATTTTTGTTCATTGTTTCTTAATTTTTTGTTGTTGTTATTATTTAATTTATGTCGAATTGCGGCACAAACTACAGTCAACGAAATAGGTATAAAGGTCAGTTGATTTGCTTCGGGCAATTTATGAATTGTTTATGTTAAACATAAATCTTTTACTTTGTTTTTAAACCAAACATTTCAGTTTTTGTTTCAAATATATATCAAACGTTGGCGTTTGGCGTTTGGTTTAAGTTCATCTAAAGGCATGAATTTGACGGACGCTTTTCGTTTTGGCACGGATTTAGCTCACGCGCATCGAATAAAGAGAAGAACGGTATAAATTTCAATGGAATTACAAAGAATATTGTTTTGTTTGTTTTTAATAAGATATGATGTTTTTTTTTTGTTTTTTTTTATTGTTTTATTATAAGTAGGCTGGCACAACTGCCAGAGATATGCACAGAAAGAAAGAGAGAGAGAGAGATAGAGAGAGAGAGAGAGAGAGCTTACCTCGACCTCGAACTCGACTTGGACCTGTAGCTGTGGCTGGACCTCTAGCTGGTTCTGTACCTGTACTTTTTTCGCTTGAACCTTGAGCATTGTGCTGCTGCTTGTTCACATGGCTCTCAGTTCACTTAAATTAAAACTTTTGTCTTCTGGCTTTGCGTGAAAATTCGCAACTACTTCTAAGTTTTGGCAACAAAATGGAAACGTGCCATTGGCAAATTTCTTTCGTATCGCATATATCCTCTGTTTGCTGTTGTTGTTGTTGTTTTCTTTATTTATTTTTATTTTTATTTTTTTATTTGGGAAAGCGTTTGAATCAAGTTCTAATATTTTGCTTAGAGCGTTTACTGTTAGATGCGAGAAGCGATTTCAACATAGGAGGAAAAACAAAGCAAACAGCAGCGAGCAGCGGCAAATGGCAAAAGCAGTTTTCCCATTTTCATTTTGAAAGTACTTGAGAAATGTGAAGAACTTTGCTGTAAGTTCGTGTGTGTTGATGTGTGAGTGTGTAATAGTGTGTCGGTTTGTGTCAGTTGGTGTGTCTGTCTGTCGTCTGTCCTTGGATTGTGTGAGTTTGCATGTGAAATTTTTGGTTTTTAAGCACAGCAACTGTGAGACAGAGCGAGGGGCTACATTTTGCACTTGTTAGCGAAAGTAGCGAGTGGGTTATGTGAGCAGCGAGAGAACAGATGAATATGTTTATGAGCATTTACATACAAGCTTGAGAGAGATGGTAAATATTGCTTAACTGTTAAAAGCATAGAATTATGTAGCATAATTCGTGGACAAATAGCCAATGATTAGTTGCTTCTAGCGAGTTGAGCGGGCGGAGCAACGAGTAAGTCACTCATTAAGTAACGAGTAGGCCGAGTATGAAGTAACGAGATGGCCGACTAACGAATAGGCGAATAGTTACGAGTAAATCACACTTATTCGGCCTAGTTACGAGCAGAATGAGTATGGAGTAGGCCGGGAAACGAGCGGGCCAAATAACGAGTAAATCACTCTTTTATTTAGCCAAGCAACGAGTGTTCGGCCGAGTGTTCACTTGCCGTAGGCAATTGTCGTTAGTATTTAAATAAGATTGCAAATAATTTTAGATAATAATGATTTTAATAGCATAACGTGAACGAGCGAGCTTAAAGATTTATTCGTTGTAAGACTCTCGTGTTAGCAACAAGTTAGAAACAAGTGACATTTCACAATATGTTTTCCTGGCTTAGCTCAATAAATGACAAGTAACGAGTTAGCTGCTCGTTAGTGTTATTAGCTTGTTGTGGAAGTTTTTTTACCCGAACTCTATTAAGCCACTTATTAACATTTAACCAACATTACGATCGCTTATAGATAACTTTTTGGGATGTATAAGTGAATGGAGTTTGCTTTTAGTATGTTAGCTATATAACGATCAAAAGTGATTAGCGAGTGATTCCAGCAGCGAGTAAGCACGATTGATTCAAATGATTTGTGCCTATTTATAACGTCAGTATAATTATAAACAATGAATAGTTAATGCAAGAGCGAAATTATGCTTAACTTGAGTGTTAGAATGTTGAGCGCAATATTCTACAAGCACGATGGCAAACTAAAGGCAAATGCACAAGTTAACTTCACTACAAAAACGCTAAGGAATTGCGAACTACATTTTGGATTCACTTATATTATGGACGATTCCACGGCCCAGTACCCAAGTCTCTTCGCACGTAATTGCGCATGGATATAGATAGAATAGATGTGGATGCCAACTACGCGGCCGCACTTACCTTTTCGGTATCGAGGCCTTTGGTCATGGCCCACGTGGAGACGACATAGTCCATAACGCGCTCGCTAAGCGCCTTCGGAACCTCGTGCAGCTTCATGAATTCCCGCACATTGTTGAGCATGTCGTGATACTTGGCGGTGGCCGAGGTCATTTGCTGAATGATGGTCGTCACATGACCAAAGATCGTCGCATAAAGCAGAGCTATAGTTGTTATGCGAAAGAGAGGGGGAGAGAGGGAGAGAGAGAGAGAGCAAGAGAAAGAGAAAGAGAAAGAGAGGTATGGCATTGAAAATAAACGAGCGTGAAATCGAACCAGTTGAGTCACACAATTCGTTACATTAAGACACGCAGAAGTAGCGAGACAAGTCTACTCGTTATGTTTGTTTTTGTGCCAGGAACTCTGTATGTGTGTGTGTTTGTGTTTGTGAGTGAGCAACAGTAACGAGTACAAGATGCCAACGAGTTGAAGACAGTTTTGCTATGATGTAGAGATTTAAGGCAGAGTGTCAGAATTTTCTACTCGCTGCAGATGAAACGCGCAAGCGCACAGCTAGAACGGTAATAAATGCGAAGAATTGGACGAGCGACATACAACGAGACGGAGACAGTGAGAGGGAGAGAGAGAGAGGATAGAGAGAGACACATTACGCAGGCGCGCCAGGGGCGTGGCTGTTGAGGCTTTAGCCCTGCTTTACGGGGTTGACGGTGCGTATGCGCAATATGCTCAAGACGTTCGTCTCTTTAAAAAGAAGTATTGAATGGAATGACAGATGGAAGCTGGGTACATATGGCATCTGATAATGTCTGTTATGGTAAACAACAACAAAATTACAAAAATAAAAGGAAACACGCACAACAAATTGTAACGAGACGTAAATTAACGAGAACTCACACATGGCGACGAATTGTGCAACTAGACGTGTTTTCAATCGGTATTGTTATCATTATTATTTTTATCATTTCTCTTGATTATACGCAAATAACAAACAAACAAACAAACAAAATAGAATATGTGTTAACTATTGAAATTTGTAACGCTTTCGAGTGGGCGGGGGCGCGGTCGGTTGATAGAGGTTCTGTTTTGTAGGGCGTGGCACTACCATAGATGAGATGCTCATATGTATGTCAAAATGACTAAGGCATAATGAGTTAATGTCTTTGGTTTGTGGCTACACCAATTCCGGCAATTTATTAGTTCTAGCGGCGCTTTAATTGTGTCTAGCTTTTGCAATGAGATTATTTGCATTTTAGCTAAAGCGTTTGCGGTTTGTTTAGCGGGTATTTTGAGAAACTTGGACGCGGCAACGGAACGTGTTTGGACACAGCACCTGCAATGATCATCATGCAGATGGTGAACACCTTCTCGTTGTCTGTCTCCGCTGCGACATTCCCGAAGCCCACCTGTTAGAAACGAGAGAGCAAATATCACACATATGTATGTATTAATCAAACTTGGCCATTGGCATAACGCCAGCCAACTTGTTGGCCAAAGGGCAACTTACCGATGTCATGCAGGTCATGGTAAAATATAGGGCCGTCACATACATGCTCTTTCTGGATGGACCATTGACCAGCTCGGGGCCCGTATCATTGCTCCATATATAGGAATATGGCGATTGGGTAACATTCGCCAGCTTCCACAGCCAGCTATATTGGATCTGTGGCAGGCATCTGGTTTGAGCAGGCAGAATCCGAAAATCAATACGATTTAACGACTTACCCCATTATCCGCATCGCTGCGCCCAATCGAATACCAGATGCAGGCCAGCCAGTGGGCCACCAGCATATAGAAGCACAGCAGCAGTATCAGCATGGCTGCGCCATACTCCAGATAGCGATCCAGCTTGCGTACGACACGGCCCAAACGCAACAGACGGACCACCTTGAGGGCGCTGAAGAGCGAGCCGATGCCGTCCTCGTCGCGATCGAACGCATTGAAGACATCGTAGGGCAGACAGCTGAGCAGATCGATGATAAACCATGACTTCAGATAGTTCATTCGTATGACCTTCGGATCGCTGACCACCTCACCGCCGGGGCCCACAAAAGTGGTGTGAAAATTTAACACTGTGCGTGACAAAAGATTTTCATCCTTAATACGTATATGCATATAACTTGTCTGGACTTACCGATATCTATGAAGAAGATGACGTCAACTATTGAATCGACAACGAGCAGGGAAACATCCTCTGAGGTTTTATTTTTAAACGCTACATTATATGGCACCTGTCGTCGTCGACAAGATAAACAAAATGCAATTAGCTCTAGTCAGGTACAGGCTGGATGGATACTGGAAAAACCTGTTGAGGTCCTATGGGCCCAGGACAATCAGTGGTCAACTTTAAGCTGCTTAGCTGATGTTGACTATGCAACAGGTTGGGCCAACAGTTTGTTAACCTTAATCCTTAACGTTGTTATGTGCCACTCCCCCAAGCTTTGAAGTGGCATGCTACAAGCCTCTTAGGCACAGTTCCCTGTCGCTCTCGGTCGCTCTCTGTCTGTCTTGGCTTGTATCGCCCCCTCTCCTCTCTCTCTCTCTCTCTCTCTCTCTCTCCTAATTTAAACACATAAAACAGATACACGCAGGCAGCGGCAGACGCAGACATAGACATAGCCCAGGCACTTGGTCATGTAAATGTCAGCACTTGTCGCAGTCCGTGTAAGTGTCAGAGGGACGAGACTATTATCTGATTTCTTGACTTGTACTTGCTTTTATCTGGCGAACGGGTGAAGAGCACTTAATGCAATCTCTCTTTATTGCCATCCCGCCAGCACGCAACGCCCCCATTCAGCGAAACGAAACGGCGACCTGTTAGCGCCAGTTATGGTCGTGCTTGGGTCTTGGGCCTTGGGCCAGCAACAAGTGCGCGAGAATTGCCTTAACGAGGCCAATTCGTTAGATTGCCGCACAAATGATATACAAACATTTAAATATTAGCTCCCGCTCTGATTCCATCGAGATAATCTCTCAGCTGAGCAGCAAATGCGCAAATCTGTTGGGGATTTCATTTTAAAGACGGAAAACAATTGCTTTATTTAAAGAGAGACTTCTCAGTTCTCAGACGGGGGCACAGAAAGAGAGAAAGAGAGAGAGAGAGAGGGGGGGGGGGAAGCGAGGTACAGCTGTTTACTTTTCGCCTAGCTTTAGCTCTAAGTCTAAAGTACATTCAAGATAGATTTGTGCAAAATTATGTAACAGGCAGAAGTTGACATCTTTGACCACATCCGAGTAGATCTAACCATGTCCGATTCTCTCTCTCTCTCTATCTATGTTAACGACTCGATCTCGGGAACTACAAAAGATAGCTTCATAATATTCGAAATATATATTCCTGTATACCATAAGCAGATCGACATATTCTTTTCCTATTGCATTTTCCTCTCACTTTCATAATATCGATAGATATCGATTTTGGGAATAGGTTATTCACGCATAGCTCGAGAATTATAAGAGCTATATATAGAGAATTATAAGAGATATGTTGGTCTTTGTTTGTTCTATACAGCTTATAGATTTTTCACTTTTTGCATAGCCCATAAAGACGGAAGCTACAAAACGGGGGAAAGCATGAAAGTATCTCCCAATTGTTATCATTATATAACTGGGAATTCGACGAAATCGTTTCAGGAAATATAAATTTATTTTCCTTGTTAATAAATAATTGATTTATTTAACAGAAATCGGCGCTGGGCTGAAAATTTTTCATTTATATTTGCTTAAGGAATTCTATTTATTTCATTTATATTACTATTGCCAGCGAATTTCGGAAAATCCATTCGCAATCTAATGTCAGCCTTGACATGAAGCCACAATCAAAGCAGCGCAGGCATTTAAATGTTTAGAAATTTCAAGGAATTACAGCTTTACGAATATTTCGAAATACTCTCGGCAGGCCTTAAGGTCTTAAAAGTGTGAAATCTGTTCTGTGGAACTGGAACCACATTCATTTGGTCTTCCTGTCCAGGGAAGCTTTGGCTTTGCACAACATTTTGAGCGTATCTCAATATCGTGTGTTTCGCCTCAGTTTGTTTGGCTTAAAAGTTGCTTTCGGGCCATTGTGCTGTCGGGGACTAAGCCGAGGCGAGAAGCCGCAGTTGTTCCCAAAGTTGGGAACAGCAACAAAATGCGGCGTCGCCGCCAAATTGCATTAAACAATAACAAAACATGTGTATGTGCGAATGCACCAGGCGAGTGCCAACGACTAACAGATACCCTGTTGCCAGCTTCGAAACTCTGCTCTTGCTCTTTCTCAGCCCCAAAGCCAAGGAAGAGTGAAAATTGAAAATTTTGAAATAACTTTAGCAGTGCTCTTAGATAACAGTTAAAAGCGTGCACATACTTCAAATCCCTAGAAGACACCCGGCGTTGCTCGTCTCAAATGAAATGCTTTGCAAATTCATGTTGTACATGAATTTGTTTTGACAAAGCTGGTCAAGGGTGAAAATCTCTCAACTACAGTATATGGGCTCGTAGATGTTTTCTGCTGTCTGTTGCATACCTATGCATAATTTCAATATGCCCGTTTTAAACATTTTAAATGCGTACAGGGTATAAAAACAATGTAAAACCGATTGCGAACAGAACAACAACAGCAACTCGCAAACTAAAAGAGCAACAAAGCAACTTTCGACCCAAACTCTCTCGAGGATGTTTACACCAGCTACACACAAACACACATAGGGTATGTGTATGTGTGTGTGTGTGTGTGTGTGTGTGAGTCAAGTTGGTTGTGCGCAATTTAAGCGAAAATGTTAACATCTTGTTGACGGAAATAGGCACAATTTGAGTAGACAGGCGACGAAACAACAGCTGAACCGCTTTGCGGCATGTGGCATGTGGCATGCGGCATGTGGCAAGCGGCAAGTGGGTGTGGTTACGCCTAAGTAGCCAGACCTATAGCACCGTGCCAGAAAAACAAATGAGTCAGCTGTGTGCGCTTACAGCCAGGCCACAAAGCGGAGCAGAACCTTGACTGAGATGAAATATGTCGCCGATAAACGGAAGCAGCTAACTACATTTGAAAGGGTATTATGAATGCGTCGGAGAGCGTGTAACGCCAAAAGAGATTCATGTACCCACAAATGTCTTCTAATAATGTAAGCCAAGGTAAGACTAAGTAAATGATGCCCTACTTAAATATATAAAGCGCCAATTGAAACAATCTGGGCATAGAACTAGATAAGAATAATCTTCAACTGTGACACAGAACCAAATGTTTCGATAATCTGGGCTGGGGGCCTTACTTACCATGATGGCGGTATAAAATGTTAAACACAATATCACCCAGTCCCAAATCGCTTTAAATGCACAATAATGCAAGAGTATGTGTGGCGGCGTCTTTGGCGCTTCCTGTCTGTACTGTGGCATAATATCCGCGCTCAGGGACATCATCTGCAAAAGATATAATAATCGAGCCTTTTATAAGTGTATTCAATGCTAGCGGATATTGCCCGACTTGAACCGGGCTTAAGAAATGTTCCCCACCTTTTTCACATTTTCACCCGTTTCTCGAAATACATTTTAAGAGCATTTTTAAGTCGTTTGAACCGAACTTTAATTTACACACATGCAACTTTTATATCCCGTAATTTCCATCAAGAAAGTTGGATCCCAAACATGCTTAGACCCTGCATTTTTCGCTATTTTTCCACGGCAGCGGGTGGAATTCATAAAATCACTGAAACTATTTCAGTTTCTATGCACAGCTTTGCAAATGAAATAAGTTATAAGTGGATCGGACGATTAACGAAACTTCGCCATTTGGCTCCCATTTTCCAGCCAAGTTTCAAGGCGATCGGACGTCGATAATAAAGTTTTGCACAACCTTTTTACGCCAATTTTCCGCTGGTACGGGTGGAATTGATTTACTTTAACATTAGGCAAGCTAATTACAGCCTTATTACCTTTACGATCAGTCAGCCGGGGCAATATATATATATATATATATATAGAGAGAGAGAAAAGCAGAGATTGATTAGAACTTACGTGCGCCAGATTCGACTGCTTCGTTGGATCCTTGAGCGTGGGCAAATGAGCGCTGAACTGGCGGCTGCGTGTGACGGATCGCGCCAGTTTGGCGAATTTGGAGAGACCTAAAACTGGAAGGAATAGATTAACTGCTACGATATGGACAGACACGCACAGGCCAAAGACAACAGAGAAACAAGCAAAAAATAGACAGAGACAGAAAGAGAGAGAGAGAGAGAAAGATAAATAATAAAAGAAATGGCAAACGATACAAAGAGACGAGCGATAAATCGATAAATCGATAAAGCGATTGATGAAAGAAAAATGCAAAATCATCAAGAATATATACATCGGTTCAGTTCATATATATGCATACATATGCATAAATATATATATATATATATATATATATGTATATATATTTATATATATAGTATTATATACGGATATTATACAATGCGTAAGCGTGTGTGCGTGTGTGCAGTTTTTGGATATCGGGATAAATGGGGGAGAAACAGAGACAAAAGAGAAAAAGAGAATAAAAGAGTAGAGTGATGTACATTTAGGATTAAGAGATTAAGAGAGAGAGAGAGAGAGACAAAGAGCGCAAATTGTAGCAAAGAGTGCAAGCGCTCGCGCGCGACAGAGAGAGAGAGAGGGAGAGGGGGAGAGAGAGAGAGAATGTGTGCAGGGGTGTGCAAGGAAATATGCGGGTGTGTGTGAAGTGCAGTGCAGTGCAGTGTAGTGTATAACCAATTCGTTGAGCTGATTTTAAACAAATTTTCAAATTGTGTATGGCATTTGGCTTGGTTGCAAAATGATCCTTGCAATATATATATATTATATATGGGCACATATATAGTGATAAGGGGGTGTAGAGTGATTGTGCGGGGGTAACGGGATGCCGGACCATACAGCTGGATGTACTTACCACCTTTGGTATCCTCGCTGTCGATGGGCTGTTTCAGTGCCGTTATATCCCGAAACGTCAATAGGAATAGCACAACCAAATCCCTTTCGTTGCGTATGGGCGCCACCTGAAGCAGCAGCCATAGCGGCGTTTCTGAGAGAGAGAGAGAGAGAGAGAGAGAGAGAGAAAGAGAAGAGAGAAAAGAGAGAGAAGAAAGAGAAGAAAGAGAAGAGAGAGAAGAGAGAGAGAGGGGAGAGAAGAAAGTTATTAGTTAGTGTAAAAATATTCGGCTTAATAATCCTCAGATAAACTTTTCCCTTCGAAGCATTTCCAACATATTCGTGTTCAGAAAAGTCCTGAGTAATAGCATATTTCGAGCGCTATCCAGCACTATTAAGTATATAAATAGACCAGAAAACGAGAAAGTTAGGATATCTCCAGCACGCCGAAGATCTTATACCCTTGTTATTTATCTTAAAGCTGCAGACGTTTTACGAAGAATGAAGCTCGTAATATTTGATGAAAATATCTTTGAAAACAGAATATTTTGCCATACAGAAACTCACTTATCGATCGATTCTTCCTATAGTGCTCTATAATTTAGTAGTGTGATCTTGAGAAGTTTGCGCTCATATATGTATAATCAGCCTAGTTTAACTAAAAACAGACGGGTTTGGTCTAGATATCTTGATAAACAAAACAGTTTTCAATACAATAATCTTAGTTCGAGCGATAGTTCCTATGGCAGCTATATTATATAGTAGTCCGATTTGAATAAGATTTTACGTATATATATATAGGAACATAGTGAATCTTATGAATACTGAGTTGGGTCAAGATATCTTGTTAAACAAAAAAAGTTGTACATACAAGAACCTAATTTTCGTCCGATCGTTCCTATGCTAGTTATATGTTATATACTAGCGGTTATACCTTGCCTTCGCCTTGCCCGTGGTACGTATAAAATAAATTCTCTCAAAGAACTTTGAAAATGAGTTTTCCCAAAAACTAAAAGAAAGAATAATGTAGATTTAGACGCCGAATAGATCTAGAGGCCAAACCATGAGCAAAGGGCCAAACCTCGTGAAAATCAAATGAGATTTGACCAAGTTATGGAGGCGGAAAAATATGACCTATGTAGAATTTGAGGTTACTATTTGCACATGAATTTTGACAAGGAATAATGTTACCGGAATTAAATGCCAAATTGCTTTAGAAGTCAAACCAGGGGGAAAAAAGCCAAACTTTATAAAAATTGGTTCAGTTCTGACCGAGTTATGAGGGTGGGAAATTTAGACCTATGTCTATATAGGATATTTGAGGGTATATAGGATATTTGAGGGTATATAGGATATTTGAGGGTATATAGGACATTTGAGGGTTACATTTCCACATGAATTCTGACCAGGCATAATGTTGCCAGTTTTAAATGCCAAATTGATAAAGAGGTCAAACCATGGGAAAAACGCATATGAAATGCGAACAAAAAACGACAAATGCCTTAATTTGCTCGCAATGCATAAATCCTATTCAATACACGAATGCGTATCGCCAAACTATCTTCCAACTCTCGGTCCCATTGCAGAACGCGCCAAACTATCCTCCTCGATTTGCATTGAATGCAATTCAATGCAATTCAATTCCTGCTCGATTTGCATTGAATGCAATTAATAAACGGATCGAATACAAAGGCACGTAAATAAACAGATGCTTGTGTAAAAGTTTTGCTAACTTTGAACAATTGTTGCAATTGTTGCAATTGTTGCAATTGTTACAACATTTGCCTAATGTTATTTATTGACAGTTTTTAGAAAATTGCGAATTAATGTAAAATTTGAGCAATTATTTAGGGCAAGTGCTGCAACGCACAGAACGATAATCGAATTGCAGTCGAGCTGCTCAAATGCATTGAGGTCACAATGGACGCACAGAGACGGAGAGGAAGGGAGTGAAAGTGGGAAAGGGGCAGGGCCAGGGCTAGGGGCAGGTGAAGTGGCACGAACGTGCTCAGTTTGGCATTGCAATTACGGATATTACGCGCGCGAGGCTCAAAGAATTGTTTAAACGATGCCCGATTGCAAAGTGTGTGAGGCTAAATTAAACGCACACACACACACGCCTGTGTGTGTGTGTGTGTGTGTGTGTGTGTGTGTGTGTGTGTGTGTGTGTGTGTGTGTGTGTGTCTGTGTGTCCAATCAACAATAATTGCAATTCAATTTGCATTTGCAGCGCTGACCCACGCGGCGTATGCGCAATTGTTCTGCTGTCATTGTGTTGATAGAGCTCAGCGAGGGGCGAGTGTTAGGTTGAGGGGGGGGATGGTGGGTTGATAGAGGGGGGTTGGGGGTGGGGGGTACGGCGGCACGTGCCTGTTGTGCGGGCGGCATATTAATAGCATAATTATTGGCTAATTTTATGCACAGTTTGCTGTTAACATTTCCGCTGTCACTTCCGTTTCCGTTTCCGTTCGCCTTTGGCCACACATTAAATGAAAGCTTACAGAGCGCGCATCCAATAGAATCTATATCTGTGTATCTATGTAGGTACATATATGTATAACTTTTTATTCGACAGCAATCGGCCAAACAAGACAACCATAAACTTATCCACGGCGCCCCAGAGACACCTGTCAGCCAATTCAATTTGTTCGCATATCGAATTGCCGCCACATGGCAGCGCGCCTCCTTTTGTGGCAACTTTTCAAAGTGCTACGTGCCACACACATGTTCCACGATTATGCCAGCAAAGGTTAGAGGGACAAAAAAATAGCTATATATATACATATATATATATGTATGTATAAAGTGTAGTAAGCGAGGGAGCAAGGAATAGCTAATGGCAATGAAAAACTTAGCCAGAAAGAAGTGCTGAAAACCGAAGTTTAAACACGCTTGGCTTGAAATAATAGCTTCTCTTTCGATCGGTTGGCATATTGTATATATAGTATATATAGAATACATAGCATAATATATATAGTAAAGCAATGCGATATGATGCGGTTAAGATAAATTGAGAAAGTCAAACAAGAGCTTAACCCTAACCCAAACCTTAATCTCAACCTTAACCTCAACCTCAAACTTAACCTTTATCTTAACCCTAACTGTCTATAGCTCTGGCAGCCATAATGATATAATGCTTCGATCCGGCTGACTTCGAAAAAAGAAGTTCCCTGCTCAGAAAGAGGAAACTTTGTTAAATCGGAATGCGGATAGCTTTATAGCTGTATCAACGTCAGCTATCAACTATATACTTTATGGGCTCAAAGCTATCTCGGTATACGTCACACATTATCTGACTAACTTATAATACCCTACTACAAGGGCATATCAAAAGCTAGGCGAAAAGTGTGACTCAGCTTTGATGGAGCACTTTTCTTTTCGATGGCCCGCTCTAATACTATTTAACAAATAGGTGCATTTATTTGAATATGTTTCATCGCAATAATCATAGTAATGTTTGATAATCAACCATCATTTTATGCACGCTCCCTCAATGCATTACTTTAATGCATTCAATTAAATTTTCAATTTTCCACAAATTTTCCATCGCATACAGTTTGCGGCGTACGGAAACTATTAAATATTAATTTTTAGACAAGCCCACAAATATGTTTGTCATCAAATATTAATTGAAATTACACGAAACTGAAATTAAAATTGATATATTCCGACTGCCATGGGCTTGCGTCGAACTCAAAATACCCTTGCAAGCAAGCAATATATTTATCAGCGGGGTATCTTAGCTAGCTTATGGATTGTTAAGTTATTTATCAAATGTTAAAAAGGCTACCATAGCTATTCAAAGTCTTTGCCTCTTTTCCATCTGAAAAACTGTAAAACAAATCTACGCTATAAAGGGGAATTTTATTTTAAATCCACGCACAAGCGTGGAAAATAGCTGGAATTCACTTAAATGGCTGCCATATTAAAAGTCTAAAAATATTTACAATTGCTTGAATGGTTTTCCCTCTCTACATCTGGAACTGTAATACAAATCCATGCTTAGGTGCGATGTTTGTCATTTCACGCGCAATCCACGAAAATTGGCGGAAAATGTTTGCATAAAGCGATTGGCTTCGAGCTATTATAATTTTCAAAGATCTTGAAGAAAAACGCATTGCAAACCTTGCATAAAAATATTGTGTACAAAAATTAGAAAGTTAATTTATATCTCCAAGCTCATTTTAGAGTTTTCACTGTAGTTATTTTATGTGATGAAGGAGCACGTTAAGACTGGGTTTCAGGAAATTCCACCCGCATGTGTGGAAAAATTGCGAAAAACTTTTTCTCTTGCTACGATCGGCCTTAAACTCATTTTCAAAGATCTTTGTTCAAATTCATTTGGAAAGTGCTTCACACCTTGCGGAACATTTAGTCCTCCTTGGTGTAAATGGGGGTCAAAGATTTGGTGGGTCAAGTTACGAGTTCAAATTTATTTTCGAAGCTCCATATTAAAACTTATTTAAGGCATGTTTCACAACTTATCGCAGAATCCGAGCTTCCTCGGAGAATGCGTATCAATGATTTTTTTGGGGAAATTTGAAGTTTTGTCCGATCGGCCTTAAACTTAGCACGGGCAAGGCCGGGTAATATTCCGATAGAGTTAAACCTAATTTGAGGTAACATATAAACATATACATATATAAATTCTTTCAAGCTGCCCTCAAAAGTAGGCTACAAATGCAAAAGCATGTCCAAAGCCGTGTTTAGTTTGCCTTTAAGAATAAGTTTACTTTGACTGGAAAATATTTGGCTTAAAGGCATTCGTTTTTCCTGTCCTTCTTTGAATTACTCCATTAATTTGTATCTGTGTAGCCTTCTTATGAAGCGTGCATCAATTTGATTAGCCGTAGCATATTAGTTAATCGAAGCTTGAGACTCTTTTGATTTGATCGCTTGCATAATGCATAACAATCGATTGGTGTGTTGATACGCACACACTCACACACACACACACACACACCCACACACACACACACGCACGCACGCACGCGTACACCATATTGCAATTGATTTATGCATATTTTATGATGATGCCCTCCAGTTGCCAGTTCCTAACATTGCCAATAAATACAAACAGAAGGCGACTGTGCTGCGAGATGCTGCCAGGCCAGCTGCACAACAACTCTTCGATATATACACAGTTATATATATATATTCGATATACGATAACTAGATGAGTGTTTTGGTTGTACCTTGGTTTTGTGCCTTGCCAAACTGCGAGAGGGCGCAGCCACATTGTATATCTGTAAATTGATACCCGAAGGCGTTAATCCATTATAATTGCGAGTTCAAATTGGGAAACGAGCGAGCTTCAACTAGCAACAGTTTCACATATATCAGCTGGTTTCTAGATGTCTGGCGGGGTAAGCAGAGCGTGGTCTTTGGGGAAGAAAGGGGAGGGGGGAGTTGGGGTTGGGGTTTGGTGAGGTGGTCTGCTTGATTGATGGGCGCCACTCAAAAATTGTTGCGCCACTTCAACTTGTTTGCATTTAAGAGCTGGCACGGAGAAAAAAAAAATAGCAGCTGCCAGAAAAACATACGCAGCCAACAAATAAAAAGCGGGTAACGAATATAAAGTAGCGAGTGGCAAGTGGCGAGTGGCGAGTTGAGGGAGTTGTTGAAGTGGGAGTCGGATTAGAGTGGAATGAAATATATGAATATATAAACATATATGTATATCTGTGTGTGCGTGTGTATATGACTGTCTATGTATATATGTGTGTGTGTGTGTGTGTGTGAAGGAGCGATTGGCGAGTGGCAAGTGACGATTAGCGAGTCGAGGATGTTGTTGAAGTGTGAGTGGAGTAAGAGTGGCATAAAATATATGAATATATAAACATATATGTGTATATCTGTCTATATGTATCTGTGTGGAAAGAGGCGAGTAACCTATAACGAGTGGCGAGTGGTAAGTGGCGAGTTGAGGGAGTTGCTGAAGTGTGAGTGGGATTTGAGCGGGATGAAATATATGAATATATGTTTGTATCTGTCTGTATATGTGTGTGTGTGAAGATATATCTGTCTATATGTATGTGTGTGGAAAGGGGCGAGTAACGAGTGGCAAGTGGCGAGTAGCGAGTAGCGAGTCGAGGGAGTTTTTAAAGTGTGAGTGCGATTAAATATATGAATATATGTGTGTATCTGTGTGTATGTGTGTGTGTGTGAAGATATGTCTGTCTATATGTATGTGTGTGGAAAGCGGCGAGTAACGAGTAACGAGTGGCAAGTGGCGAGTAGCGAGTCGAGGGACTTTTTGAAATGTCAGTGAGATTAGAGTGGCATGAAATAAATGAGTATATATATATATATATATATACATATATGTGTACCTGTGTGTGTCTGTGTATGTTTGTGTCCGTCTATGTATATGTGTAGGTGTGAAGGGGCGACCGCACACAAAGTGCAACAATTTATTATGGAGTAAGGGACGTAACATAAATCTAAATCGTCCTTCAACCCTTCCCCCACCAACGGGCTTGTTTTTTGAGTAGGGCAATAATGTATATATTTCATGGCACGTGTCTACACCTTGATACCGCGGCTAATTAAACATAGTCAAGCTTACGTTTTGGCTTAAATAGCTTAAATAGAGGTAATTATTTAATTAGCCAGTTATAGCTGCAGCTACACAGAGGGGGAGAGAGAGAGAGAGCGAGATAAATGCGCATACACTCAGAGAAAAAATCAATATCCTTGGTTTAAGTATTAATTTTCGAATGTCGACATTTCTGAATACAAGAACAGGACTGCAAACCAAAAATAAAATAACGAAAACGTATGGATAACTTCGAAGACTTTAGACTTGTAGACATTTGCAGAAGTTGTGAGAAGGCTGAGTTGACTGATTCTTCCGATTGTGCTATATGATATAGTAGTGCAAGCTTGATGAGATTTGGCCAATATGCTTAGCTAGTTTAAAGACGGACAGATGAAAAGGGCGACAAGGCTATATCAACTCGCCTGTTGCTGCCGATATAGAATATATATACTCTATGAGGTCGGAAATCTCGGGTTCTATGCGCTACACATTTGAGGACAACATCATGATAATACCCTGTAGAATGGAACCAACATTCCGCCGTTGATTTTGGTTTGTAACCAGGGCTAGGCTGAAACCTTGGGTCGTTCTAATTTTCAGGGTTCGGTTAATGTTTAAAATTAAATGAAATTTCAAGCACGACTCGGTTCGGTTTGCAGCCTTGTTCAAAACGCAAATACATCAATTACTTTGGGCAATTCGTAATTCAAATGAAATACATTTCGCGCTTAAGTCAAGTTTTCAAATACTACTTGCATTCTCTGATTTTGAAATCAGAAATGTTTTCCAACAAGTGCGATTGTGTTTTTTTCTCTGAATGTACGCTCTATTGGGGAATCGCTTGAATAGTTGTTGTTTGATATATACTCACTGTTCTTTTTGTAGAGCAATATTTCGAATTGATCCTGCTGCTGATTCTCGAGCGTATACTCCAGCCGTCCCACCGTCTCCTTGTCTGTCAGCTCGCCGTACATGAAGCCGCATCTGTTGTGTTGTTTGGGGAATACACAAGAGCAGAATATCGCACATATACGAGGTATTATTCTTGATTTGTTTTAGACTGCTGGCAGCAGTACATATACGGAACGCACACAGAGTTAATTATTATGATTAATTATAATTAATGTGATTAATATAATTAGAACATGCTGAGTACGTGAAATTTGAGGTAGCGCAAGTCGCCGCAAGACGCCGCAGCAGACACCTTACCTGATAGCTGGCTAGGGACTGGGTCACAATTCTGAGAGGTCTTTGCTTTCATTCATAATTGAATAATTCCAATTTGTGCCCAAAAGTGGCTCGACTTCTTAATAAGCTTAAAGTCTAGAGTGTCAGCCACAGCTCTAAAATAAATGCAGCTCGAAAGTTGTTTCAGCAATATAACTCAGATATACTTGTAGTTGTCTGTCTGACATTGAGAGCTAATTACTATAAATAATATGTATATATATATATATTTTTATAGGCAAAGGTGCACTAATGAATTGATTTTATATTCATTTGTTTCTTGCACTCGAACTGATTGTTCTACGGAAATATGTTAGATATAATAGACAGATTAGATAGATGGATGGGTTCCTAGAACTATTAATCCAACTCAATTGAGTTAAGGGGAAACTATTTGCTGAATGGAATTAAGGCTTTTTCTGGGAACTATAACGGATTATTATATCATGGACATTTCGCAGGGATTGTTGTGCTCAAATGTACTTTTAGCTGCTATTTCTTTTCTATTTCCCCCTGTTTTTTTACCTCTTCCAATTTATTTTGTATGGAACCGAAAAGTAAGTTTCCATTTGGCAACATATTGACTCTGGCACAACATGTTGTTGCTGCAAATATTTGGTTAGCTAAAAAATGAACTAAAGCCAAAAACGTACCCGATAAAAATTGAAAATAGAAAATGTTTTATGTAAGGGAATACGCGATATAATCTATTTGATTGAGCTACGGCGAGAAACTATTTCATATTTCCAATCTATATTTGCTTTGTTTGGATATCGTAGAGCACATTGGAGGGGAGGGGGCTTCCACAATTGTTTTATTGAAATTGCCCGCAATCGTTCTTTATTGACTTTGCAGCTTTAAGTTGAGAGTAGAAGACTCAAGCTTTTCCTCTTTGAAACAGAAATCAATGCGCAGAAATCGTTTCGCCGTTTTTGATATGCAAAGAGTTGGCTTGAGATAATAAATACGAGATACCCAGAAATCTCGCCCTTTTATCTAAGAATTGAGCTAACATATACCTTGCTTTCCGCTTGAAAGAGATATACTATGTACATATATATTCATTGGTGACACTCCTGTGCTGTCAGGTCAGGTAATATGCTAAATTTGCCTGCCTCTGGCCACGGTGGCGGCCATTTATTTTGGCCAAGTTGACACCGAATGGCCGTCGAGCACGAGCGATGATGGAAATTACCATATCGTGTGGCACATCTTCTAGCTGATGGCTACTACGGGCTGGCGGCCCTCTGCTGCAGCTGATGCTATCACATGCGCGGGCGAAAATACTGAAAAATAACTTGAAAACGCAGTGGAAGAGCAACGCCAGAAATAGCAAGTGAAATGAAAAATAGAAAACCGTTGCCAAGGCAGCGCACGTGCTGAGCTACAAGCAAAAAAAAAATAAAAAAAAAAAGAGTGGTGAAAAAAGTGTTGCATGCTTTTAGGGCGCGCGCAAAAATATGCAAAAATGGCCAAGCGCTCAGCGTGCGAGCGAGCAACTAAATGACATAGTGAAGGAACGAGCGAGAGGGCGAGGCGAGGCGAGGCGAGCGAGTGACTGCAGCTTAGTGTGAGAGACACGGTCGATGGGTGAGAGGGAGGGAGGGGCGGCAGGGGCAGAGTGCGCAAATTGCAATGACGTCAGCAGTCAGCAATGGGTGAAGGCGAATTCGAATGCGAGTGCAGAAGGAGACACAATAAAAACTGTTAATTTGTATTTGGCGCTGCCGCTGCCGCCGTCGCTGTCGCCCTCGCTGCTGCCGTCGCTGTTGCCGTCGCTGTTGGCGTCGCTGTTGTTGTTGTTTCTGTTGCTGCTGTCATTGCATTTAGACGAATGCTGTTTATGTGCATGCATTTGTGTGTGTGTGTGTTTATGTGTGCACTTGTATTTATTTATGCCATGACAAAGGTTCAACAAACTGCGACGGCGGCGGCGACGCTGGCGTCTGTTAAGTCGCCCAGCGACGTCACGAATAGAAACGCAAAGCGACTCATTTCCTATTCGCCGGCCATTTTGTGCAATGAACTGTTTAACTGCAGTAGATATCAATGCACGTGCGTGTGACTGTGTGTTTGTGTGTGTGTGTGTGTGTGTGTGTGAGGGAGACAGGCACAGAATTGGGTTAGAAGGTTTAGAAGGCAGGCAACACAAAGGCCCGAACAGGTTAAAGGCAAGCGTTGGCTAAGGTCCCACTTAATAAACTCTAAACTAACAGCAGAGCAATCGGCAGAGGGTTGAGTGCGCTGTGGCGGGGAAGGGGCGAGAGGGTTTGAGTTAAAAGGCGCCGCAAACTGGCAAATTGAAAGAAAGTGCGCGCAGTTAAGCAAACAGCAATAAACAAACAAACAAACAGAAAGAGATAGCGACGGAGACTACAAGAGAGAGAGCGAGAGAGAGAGAGAGGGGGGGCAACAAATAAAAGGATTTTCTTTTTTGGTCAACCTTTTGCTTGGATTCGCTTTTAGCGCGCGGTCACACACAGACACACACACACACACACACACACACACAGTAGCAAAGTAGGTCAAAGCGCAACAATAAATAACTTACACACACACAGACACACTCTAGAGTAACAGAGCAAAAGATGATGGGCGAGAGGGAGAGGGGAAGATAGCGCAGTCAGCTAAACGCCTAGATTGGCATTACAAAAGTTTGGCTTGTCCGAGCAAAAAAAAATGAAGAAGAAAGAAACCAGCCAGAAACGGGGCGGGGGGGAGGTGGTGGGTCGCTGGGGACATGGGGCAGGGATTGCTGGCCTGGCACTGCATACGCTTCCATTTTGTTTGGCTTGTTTTTTTTTTGTTTTTTTTTTTTTTGGCTGGGCCAACCGCTGTGGCAATTTTCGCTTACAAATTATAAAGAATTCGCTGGAGAATTATGCATTGTGCGCAACTTTACAGTTTTGCAGGCACTTGGGTCATGCAACAGTCGCCCGCCGAACCCGCGTTTCACTCATTTTTTCAAGCTAATTTGCCAGCTGATATGCAACAAAAAAAAAAAAAGATATAAAGTAAATGTATCGAAAAATCGCCTGCGTCACAATTTGGGCTTTGGGCTTTGCTACCTCTACAAACGATTTGTGGGTTCATTACACAAAAGTTTGCTCACAGCCAGTAAAAGTACATTAAAGCCAACCGCATTTTCTTTGCGTCCTCTTTATGCCCCAAACCCATTGAATCGGGCTATAAAGGGTATAGCTGGCTTTTGTCAAATGCTTGTAACAGGCAAAAGGAGGCATTTGTGAATACGTAAAGTAAATATTTTCTTGCTCGGCATCAATAGACGAGATTTTTTTTGGTGAAAATTTTAAATTATCGATAACTCGTTTCCATGAAATCGATAAATATCGATATCAAATTCCTATTCTTGGAGCATATATCGAAGCTTGTACAAGCTAGGAACGCCCAATTATGTATGCATAATTTTAGTTTTCGATATCTTTGATTAAAGCACTAATTTTTCTAGGCGGGTTTCTGTGTTTTAGAAGGAAGCTAGATGCAGGGTATCGTCTAGTCGGGCATTATATTTTCGTTTTTTTTTTTTTAATTGTGCCGCATTCTCGCATGCAGCAACCAGTGAATATCGCCCGGCGGAAGAGCACAGTTAGCCGGAACTGCGCCGTTTTGGCCTTTAATGTCTACTTAATGCCCTGATAAATGGACTCGGTGGCTACAAACTGTCCGTGAACCGGCTGTCTGCTGACTTTTGACTGAAATCTGTACGCTTTCATAGTGCGCTGTCACTGTTAATCCGCTTACTTGTCAGCCATAAAATGAGCACAAGTGTGTTTATAGTTGCAGCAGAAGGACATTTTTAGAGCCAGTGTTAAGTAAGTTCGCAAAGGGTAGAGCTTAAGTGTTCGAATTAATTAAAACAGTTCTTGTCTCGTAACAAATTACAAAAGGAAAACACAGTCGAAACTATCTAGAGTACTAAATGAATCTAGGCAACTGTCCAATATCAGGAATCAGTGTTTGAAAGTAGGGCAGACATAACAGTGTTGGACAAGAGTTTGGAAACACAAAAGAGCAGCTAAAAAAGATTCTAGATTAACTAACTATAAAGCGAAAATGTTGTAGATAAATCTAAATTTGTATAACATATTTAAATACTGCGAATGCAAAATTAATCTAAAGGGCTAAAAAACTAGACATGCCATATAAAAACCAAGCAAAAAAAAGGCGATATTAACGAAAGCTATATAGCTATATATATCTAATGGGTTGCAATTGATAGTAAGAGTATAATCTCAGATGAGAAACACTCTGATTTGCTGTGAATATGAGAAAGAGACAGATGAATAGATAGATAGATAGATAGACAGAGAGAGAGAGAGAGAGAGCGCGCGCGTTGGGCAGCTGTTGAGCGCGGGAACTGCGTGGATAACAATACTTAGGCTAGGCAGATACATATATGGATATATGTATATACATATATATATAGATAAATAACATTTAGCGAGAGAGCGCAACAGAGCGAGTGAATATAAATCGGCAATACGTACACATACCTGCACGACTTCTGCATGACCTCGGCTCGGTTGTAGCCGCTAATCTTGCAGAAGGACTCATTGCAGTAGACGATCGGAAAATCGACGATTTGTGCGTTGGCCAATAGAAACGAGCTGTCCGCTGTAAGAAAGCAAGAGAGAAAAGCAGAGAGTGTGAGAGAGAGAGAGAGAGTTAGTGGCATTGCGTGAAAGTTAATTAAATTACGAATGATTCGTTCGCATGATGAAGATTAATTATATTTATATCGAGAACTTATCTTTCAAGACAAGTTTGCAGCAGAGCTATATCCGATATATTAAGCTATAGTTGGGACATGATAGAGATAATGTATTATTAATATCGTATGTATTCTGGAGAGAAATATTAAACTGTCTACCTGAATAAACGGATCTGTTTGACAACATTATGTACTGAGAACTCCATACAAAAGGTTAGATTTCGATCTATATATATAGATGTATATACGTAACTTGTTTGTCTGGACTGACTGAATGACTAACAGACAGACTGATCTATGAATACACTGCCCAAGCAGAAATGTTTACTGTAGTTACCCTATACGATGTAGCTGCAGACGGCCTTTTGCTAAATTCCACCCGCAAATGTGGAAAATTGGCGGAAAACGTTCGCTTTCTATTTTCTTTTTTTGTTTGCCACAAGTTCAGCGACAAACTCATTTTTAAAATCCCTTTATGTGAGACGTGTCACACACGGCTCGTAAAAATCACGCCTCCTGAGTCAAGGATGGGAACCCCGAATTTGTTGGGTTTTAATTTGCGGTTTCAAACTCACTTGCAAAGCTCTATACAAAACTTGATTGAAGCGCTTTGTTTCTCCGGATCGCTGTTTCAAAAATAGTCGACACAAATTTGGCTGGCAAATGAAGGAAAAACTTGCGTCTCATAATCTATATCGATTTTCATATTAAATATATTTATGTTTCTATATTTAAATACACGAAGAGATTTAATTGAAGACTAAGCCACTTTGCAACACTACCCAGCACATTTAATTTCGATAATTATCGCTGATTATCGATAACTGTCGCTGGCACTGCTTTGCCTGTGTTGACATTGGGCCCACGCTTCAACGTGTCACTCAGTCAGTCGGTCTGTCAGCTTGTCATTTGTTAAGTGAAGCAACGCGCATCTATCAAAATATTTGCGCGTAATTGGAACATTTCAAATGTTGTCATTCATAATAAAATGCCATTTGATAGTGCAGCCCGCCACACCCAACCCAAACCAAACCCTCCCCTCCCTTCCCTCCCTTCCCAGTGCTCCATTCCGTCACTCAGCTAATGGCGGTTGCTATTGGCCCTGTTCTTGTTGTTGTTGCTGTTGGCCAATTCGGACGCAGGTAACGTGCTACAACGAACTGGGTACATGGAACATGTGTTCGTGAAAACCACGCGCTGGCATCGCATGGCTTCCGAATTGCCATTGCCTGACTTCATGTTTGCCTTTTCCGAAGGGGACCTTCTGGTTACTGTTGTTATTGCAAGTAATTGTTGTGGCACACACACAAACACACACACGCACACACGCACTCCCTTTGCATTGTGCGCTTATGTTATGTGGAACTAGTTACTAGTTCCAAATCCAAACATCGCTTTAATGTCGCAACTAGTTAGAGGTAGTTTTCAGTTGACGCTTGAATTAAACCCAATTCATCAAAGATCCCAGCTTATTTTTAATGCATTTTTCTCGTAGTTCCAATAGCGCAACAGCTTAAAACTGATTCGGTTCCAACTCTTGTGGTTCATGAACAAAAATGTTCTATTTGCATACGTGAACAAACTCTTTAAAAGCCCAACAACTAAAGGGCATTACAGTTCAAAAAATTACGAAATTCAAATTCTATTGATTTGCTAGTGAACTTAAAGTCCTTCATAAAATTCAAAAGAACTAGTTAGCAGTTCCAAAACTTTTGAATTCTGAAAAAAAAATACTTGTTAATGGTTCAATTCTGAACGTGTTTCGGCAAGAAGATACATTCAACAAGATTTTTTTTCCGTAACACTGCGTTAAGCAATCGTGAGCTACATTTAAAGGTTCGGGTGCCTAAGCATAACCCTGAACGGAACTAAAGAACTTGACTTATGAACCTATGTGGTTGCCTTTATAAAGTTTACATAATGAGCTATGCAAATATATTTGCGACTTCTTTGAGGGTTAATCTGTCAATTTGCAGATATAACATTTACCCAGTTTGTAAACTAGCTGGAGCTAGTGTGCGTGTGTTTTGGGAACTGGTTCTTTGGAACCAGCGTGCCCAACGAAATGAGCTGCCAAATCGACAGCAGTAAAATGCAATATCTTTCGACATGCGACAGTTGAAAATAATTTGACGTTGAATATCTACTCTATTTTTACAAACACCATACTTTTCGGGTGGGGCGTGCAAGAGGGTGGGCGGTGCGGGTGAGGGGGGGAGGGAAGGGAGGGGCAGGGGTATGCGATTGCAGGTAGGCGCCAGCAGGTGCTGCCGTGTGCGGTGAGATGCATGCCAAGCGGGCACAAAAGCAGCACAGTAACCCACATACAAATACATTCAAATATTTAGATGCACAATTCATGAGTGTGAGTGTGGGTGTGCGTGTGAGTGTGTGTGTGAGAATGAGTGTGAGTGTGTGTAAAAAATATGCACATGCAATCGCTGTTAGTCGGAAAATGGGCAAATGCATATTTATGCGATAGACACATACACTCCCTCACACACACACCCAAACACACACCCAAACACACACACACATACAAGAGCAACAACAACATTTGCTACTTTACAGTGTCAACAGTTGCTGCGCGGCCGGCGCCATCGCCAATGCCTCCGCTTGCCACGCCCACCTGCCCGCTTTAACATTGGCTCGGTTCGGATCCAAAACGTGGCCTGAATCTGGGTGTCTAGTCCAACTAGAGATGAGCGCGTGCCATAAAGCACGAAGCACGACGTGACAGCAACGCAGGTAAGCCAAGCAAATATTTCATATATACATATATCTAATATTTATATTACTGAATGGAAATTCCGTTTTGAAAGTCATTTCCATTTATTTAAATGTCCATTTAATCTGAAGTAATTCATTTCTATTTATTTAAATGTCAATTTAATCTGAAGTAATTCATAGCTCTAAAAATATATTCCTTTCAAACAAAAAATCGTTTTAAAAAAATCGAGTTTAGAGCATTTCGAAGGCATTTGAATATTTTGTGCATTCGAATCTTTTTCAAAAAGTATATCAAATTTGTCTTTTTCGCACAGCGTGTCACGAGTTTAATTGCTAACTATCGAGCACGTGCCCATCACTAATCGTAACGCTTCGCATTCGAGTATGTTTGTTATTATAGTGGCACTCACTCACTTAAGCCTGTGGCTGTACTCGTGTATCAGGCTGTGTGTGTGCGCGTGTGTGTGTGTGTGTGTGTGTGTGTGTTTGATTTTGCCATTATGTCAACGTCACGACATTTTACTGTATCAACTGGCACTTGCAGAGTGGACAAGGGAACTGATATGGGCACGCAGGCACTCAGGCAGGTATTCGGGCAGGTAGACAGCCAGGTAGCCAGGTAGGTGGCATAGCTGCACTGTACAACACTACCACTATACTGACTGCAGTACACTGCACAACACTTAATGGCATTCAAAGCTGTTGGCTGGCAAAGTTTTGCAATTTGTGTTTGGGTCATTTGACAGACGCGATTTATTTTTAAGCCCGATGTGGCGCCAAGGTGATAGCCGAGGGGAGCGGGGGGGGGGGGGGGGGGGGGGGTTGTCGCCAAATGAGCCATAGTGCTGCATATATCCAAATGGGTGGGCAATAGGTTGAGCCATAAGGTGCGTTATAGAAAGCGCAGATTGGTTCGATTCGCATAAAAAAAAAAATAAAAAATTCACGAAAATAGTCTTTGTCACTGTTCACGGCTCGAACTAGTTCGCTGCCTTTGGCTATGGTTCATCAAGGTGGCAGCCTGCTTTGGCTTAAGGTTCTAGCATTTATGGTACATTTTCAGCCTTGATATAAACATGAATATATCAAATTCCATTTAAAATTCTTTTATGTCCAACAACTTTCATACTTTATGAATAGTATGCATAGTAATATTTAAATTCATTCAAAAAAGCTGCGCGTGTTTTAGGTATTCAAAGTCGAGCAAAGGGAAGCGAAGGGAAGGAAGAAATCATTCGGAGAGTTTAGAAATAATAAGTTCTGTTTCAATGTGTTCTTTATGGACTTGGAATCTTAGAAGTGGTCTAAATGGAAGCAAAACAATTAAAAACAAATAACAATAATAAAATTGGAAGAAGGAAAGAAGTTGGAATTAGACACGGTTGAAGGACGTATGTATGTAATTCAAAATAGTTGCACATGGTAGGCATGGTTAAAGGGCTTTATAGAATGGGAAGATTGGAAGTAGCTGGAATTACATAAGACCGACACGTTAGACACGGTTAAAGGACTTATAGGGTGTGTATAGAATGGGAAGATTGGAAGTAGCTGGAATTACATAAGACCTATAACTATAATACTACTTCCATTCTTTTCGCTCTTTAAAAAAAATTTGGTATGTGGGCTGCTTTATATAAAAATCAAATACTTTCATGTTTTTCTGTGCTTTCTAAAAACAAAGGGCAAGCAGAAAAGCAAGTATGCTAAATGTTGAATTGGGCGGCAAAAGAAGTGCCTGATAGAGAATAGTTGGAGTCTCTTTATGATTTACTATATATAAAAGTATATTAATCATTAGTTCACACTTTGCTCCTGTTGCACATTTGTGTGTTCACATGAATCAAGGGCTGCATAAATGTCAGAAATAAGCCACGGTCAAAGGTCAGCCCGCAGTCAGTTGGTAATTAATGCGAATTTCATGTCACCACAAGCCAAAAAAAAAAATGAAAAAAATGAAAATAAAAAAACGGTACAAAATGGAGATAAATAAAGCTGCAAAACGCAAACAAAGAGCATTTTAATTATAATCAATTCAGCAACAATTTAACAACTGGACACTGCAGGAGGCGGAGGCGGAGGCGGAGGAGGAGCCATGGCCAGGATATGACAGGACTCGCACGTGGGCAGGCATCGAAACCATGTGACAGCTCCAGTTGAAATGTCAGCCCTGCGACGACGCCGCGCATGATTGATGAGCTGCTCTGCTTGCTCTAGTACTGTCACCCCCCCCACCCCGCCCTGTTCGAGGACAACACTTTAAGCAGAATGTTCGACGGACTGTGTCCGTGTCCGTGTGCGTGTGCGTGGGCGTGGGCGTGAGCTGGGGCGTGGGCGGGGCTGTTGATTGATTCGAGTTTGGTTTTGGTTTGGATTTTGGTTTCTGTATTGGCTTTAGCTGGACGTAAGTGGTGCGCCTCTGCTGGCCACTCGGCAGCAGAAGCACAACAAAACTAGTCCATTAACTAAATACTATATATGCAGCACACACACACACACACGCACACACACACGCACACACACGTGGCACTGTGTGCGGTTGCAAGTTGTTTGTTGTTGTTGCATAAAACTTTCATTTCCGCATGGACGATGCGGCTGCTGCTGCTGCTGCTGCTCGCCAGGATTTGTGCCTGCGCCTAGGTGGAGGCGTGTGCCTCCTCTTTTCACTGCCCCCCCACCATCCCCTCCACCTCACCCCTACACTGGCGCACAGCAGCTGCTGCTGCTGCCTGTTGAAGCCATTTTGTGTCATTATTTTGTGTGGTTTTGCATTTTCCATCTTGTCGTCGTTTGCCTTTTGTTTCGTGCTTGCCACACCCACACACATTCACACACACTCACACACACACACACACAGAGACAAAAGCTGGTTTTAATGACATTAGCGAGCGCTTGCCGCTTGTTGCCTTCTCTTTCTTGCCCCCCCCCCCTCCACAGCGCGTGCCTTGCAATTATCCTTTATGCCACACACACACACACACACTCACACACTAACTTGCCACACATAAGTGGGCACTGACAATAGCTGGCTCCTGTTCTCCCCCCCCCCCCCCCCCTCTCCCTCTCAGCTGCAGCCGCCCACGCTTTGTTTTTGTCCGCACGGCTGGCGATTAGGCCACAGATTGCCAGCTGGGCATGTCATTTAGTTGCGCTTTGTGCAAAGCCCCAAACCCCGCACACCCCTCCAAAGAGCCCCGCCACCTGCCACCTGCCACCTGCCACGCTCCATACGTTACGTCTGATACACCTACACACGCTTTAGCTCTGGCCTCAGTTTGCACAGTCGAGTGCATAAATTTTATTGTCCGAATGGTAAAAAAAAAAAAAACAAATACAAAGTAAGACTGCGCTAGTCGGGTGTGTCCGACCGTCAGATGCCCTTCTATGCGAGCTTCAATGCGAGCTGTGCTTCTTCCCTCCTTCGTCTCAGACTATGGGAAATGTACCCAAGCTTAATTTCGGTGCTTATTGTCCGATCTTTATGCAATTTTCAGTGCATGAAACCTGATCAAATATACCTCATAAGTTGAAAGCTGCATTCTTTCACCTGTTACCTTTGTACAAAAAAAAAAGCAAGTAAGCTCTTTGCACATTTTAAATGGTCGAAGAGCATACAAAGATCTCGAGATCTAACCCCTTTTAGCAACGCGAATTAATAACATTTCAATGGGATGGGCGAAAGACAGGTGAGGGGCACCTGGGCAACAGATACAGTGGTGTTAGGAGTGGTTAGGGGGGTGGGGGGGGGTGAGGTAGTCAGATAATAGGGCTATGTATACAAGGTAATATGCTTTAGTTGACGGCGCAACAATTCCTTGGGGCATGCTCCAAACGGATTGCAACAGCCTCGCAACAACGAACTTTTTTTTTTGCCACACTCCCCCCTAAAATGCCACAGCCCCCCACCCCCACCCCCAGGCCGCGCATGCCGCACAACCCTTCGCTTATATACACATCTAAAGGACAAACTATGCTGGCTCTTGGCTATGCCCTCTTTCCCTTTCCGTCGCGTCCTGCAACTGCTTTTTCACGCTCTCACCTAATGGCATATATAATAAACTTCACACATGCTCTCTCTCTCTCTCTCTCTCTCTCTCTCTCTCTCTCTCTCGCTCTCTCTATCTGCGTGCGTGTGTGGCACTTTGCATTGTTATTAAATTTGCATAATTAAGTGCAAACCTGCCCAGAGATGCGTTGCGCTGCCAGCGAGTGTTTGTTTATTATTGTTATTTTTTTTTTTTTTTTGGGTCTTTTGTTTTATAATTAGAAACTTTAATCATTGTGCAGGGCGATGGGTTGGTTTATGGGGGGTGTTAGGTACAGGTTGATAAATTTCTGTTGCATTATTAAACACACGAACAAAAAAAAAATGCAGTCATAGAGCTTTAATCGAGAGTGCTCAGTCCATGATTATCCTGTCAAGCGATCCAAAAGCTGGCAGTGCCCTTTTATCAGATACTTCCAAGACTTTGAACGTGCAGAGAGTAGAGTAGATGTAAACTGTCAGACTCTTGTATAAAAAACGCCCTTCTACGCACTTCTCAAGCGTATTTAGTAGTGAGCTCGTAGCGTGGGAATTGAAACATTTCAATTTTTGTTGTTGCAATTTCTACATTTATGAGGCTCATGTAAAAGACATGTTTTCCTTTTCTGCTGAAAATAAAATTAAGTTTTTTGCACCGCGTTTGTGTCACAAATTTCAAGTTTTGGCCTGTGCTTGTTTTTGTTGGCCTATTTTGCAATGTGGCCAATTCGGACTTTGGACTGGGGATCTGCTTGTTGTTGTCGCAATTGCCATTAGGAATTCAAGGTCAATTGTGTTTTCGTGCAGCAACTGCCACGCCCAGTCATCATCTGGTTCAAAGTGGGCGCATGAAGGAGGAGGGGGTGGGGGGGGGGTGTGACGGGGTCGTCAGGTCACATCAGAGAGTCATCATTTACATTTGGTAACCAGAAACTCAAATTATTGCCATTTCGCTAGAACTGTGTGTGTGTGCGAGTGTGTATGACTGTGTGTGTGTGTGTGGGTGAAACTTTATGTGTAATTGGTCACATGCACACACACACACACACATAGACACACAGACAGACACACACACACATGCGGCGCCATTGGTTTTCATGCTTCGCAGCTTTTGCTGAAGTTTTGTCCTCGTTTCATTTGCCTCATTATCATTTGTGTGTGCGTGTGTGTGTGTGCGTGTGTGTGTGTGTGTGTGGGGGGGGGGGGGGTGTGCTGCTCTGTGGCTCCACATTTTTGCCAGCGCCGCCTCACTAGCTGCCCCCGCCGCTAGCACAAAAATAGTTGATTGCGTAAACTTTTTGGCTAAAAGCAGCGAAAGCAAAATTCAAGCAGCAACTTTTCCAGTGGCCGCTGCAAGCGCTATTTGTGCGTGTGTGTGCGTGCATGTGTGTGTGCTGTGTGTGTGTGTGTGTGTGTGTGTGCGCTGGATTGTTGCTGTTTTGCATTTTTGGCAACTCGGGCGGGTTGCGTGCAGCGAGCGAACCAAAAAGCGTGCAATCTAATACTTTAACCAAATTAGGCAACACACACACAAAACCACGCACACACACATACACACACACACACCCATGCCCCTGTATATGTGTGTGTGCGCCTTGTGCGTGCACTTGCCTTCGCTTTTTTCTGGGTTACCTTTTCATATTTTGCGTTAGTTTTTGGCTTGGGGCAGCGTCAACTAAGCAAATTCGTCGCTCTTCCACGCGCGAGTCGCGACGCGACGTCACAAAGTTGTTGTGAGTGCGCGTGAATCAGTTTGTGAGCAGCATATGAATAGTATATCAAGTATTCATAGTGGCAAACTTGACTTCACGCAATAAAAATAACAAAACTTTGTTACTTAAATTCTCTAGTGCATGATTTCCATAGAACTTTGTTAGAGAAACATTTTTCAAATGTTTGCATTAAGCTATTTTCCTCTAAACCCACATTCCTAGATCTACAATCAAACTAATATGTTCTTTAATCAGCTAACTCGTTAAAATACTGATCCTTTTTCTTAACTTTCATATTTCATAAGACCTGGTCGGGAACTGAAAGCCGGAGTATCCTAGATAGAACCTATGTAACTTGTCCTAAGTTCCTAGTTTTTAATCCCTAGTTATTCCTCCATAGTCGTAAGTTACCTTTCTGTTAAGTCCCTAGTCCGTAACCCCTAGTTTCTAATCCCTAGTCCTTTGCTCTTTCAGTGTTAGAATTCTGAATCAATCCTATGTAACTTGCCTTTTAACCTCTAGTCTTAGCCTTTGCATTAAGTATCGTGAGTAAAGGAATATGAATAACTTGAAGACCTTAGTCCGTAAGCCCTAGCTATAATTTTGAGACCTTTGTTTTTTAGTGCTAAGTTCCTAGCCTCTTACCCCTAGTTATCAGTCGTTCGTTCCATATGAAAGTCCAAGTCCGTAGCCCCAAGTTTGGTTCCTAGTCCCATATTTCTTCAGTGCTACGCATCGTGGACCCTAAGTCCTAAGTCTTTGGTTTCTAGTGTTTGGTTCTTCTATTTGGTTATATCTTTATCTTTTATTTCTACTGCAACTAATGAGTAGTCGTTAGTCCCAAGCCTGATGTATCTACTATACCATCTTAGTGGTTAATCTTCTCTAGAGGCTTTTCTCACGCAGTAGCCCATAGTCATTCCTTTTGCCAATGAGCCCTAAACTAAATTTCCATAACCCAGTCCTTATCTCCCAGCTCTTAGATACATAGGTTTATATACAAGCACACTTATTTATATGCATAGATTATTTTATTATTATTTTGTATTGCGTCCTGGCTGAAAACCCTCCATCGACTTCATTTGCATCCTTGTCAGAAATGGTTCAGGTGAATGCGTGTTGGCTGACACTGACGACTATTCGTGAGCTATTCAAACGCCATTTGAGTACCAAAGCGGGTTGCAGTTGCTTCTGCACTCCTTCAATTGGAGCATGACCTCAAATGAATAGTTATGAGTGTGTTCATGAGTGTGAGCTCTGGGCTTGAGTTTGGTCTTTGGCTTTTATGTGGCCTCATCGTCAGCCACGGGCCGGCACTTGGGAATGACAAGCTGATAGCAGACGCCCCATTCCACCCACAGCTGATTTCCCTCCGCCTGCGCAACACCTGACGGCAAACACATGCCACACTGCACAGAAGCCTCCACCCGCCAACCATACAAAACAAAAGCGGCAGCAACAACTTAATCCAATTTGATTGGCCTCATCGGCTGGTGTTTAGGGTAGTTCCACAGTGGTCAGTGCCAATATACCCCTCCTCAAACTACCTCCCTCCCCCACAACAGTTGCAGCAGCTCTGGCTGTTCATATTTGATGAGCGTAGCAGGCTAGCAGGGCCGCCCACAGCCCAACCTCATAATCATGTTGACCCACAGACTGGGGGCAGGTCTTAAATGGCATTTTATTTAATGCTAAGTGTCGCTGGCAATCCAGGGCCCGACACCGACCCCAGTGACCCCTCCATGCCCTCCATGCCCTCCATGCTCTTGCTGTCTAATTATAGCGGCAACGCATGTCGATTTTATCGAGAAATCCTGTTATGATCCAATGCAATATGACGTGCCCGAGACTTGACCACAAATCAAATGCTAATGAATTATGTCAGTGCTTAAGGTTAGGTCTAACGTGCGGGCCGTAAGCTGGGGTTAAAATGATAGGCTAGTTCAGGGAATTAGGTATATAGTGGGGGGACGCGGAGGCAACCTACGGAGTCAAGGTTAGATGGGAAAGGCAAAGCGCGAAGAAGGTCTAGTGGGTGAATAAGGTTTGACAGAGTCAGGGACTATGATTAGCGGTAAGGTTTAGATTGTGCTCGCTGGGTAAAAGCATGCGTAGGTAGGTTTGGAGGGTGTCGTTGAGCTAGACCTTAAGCTAGGAATAGGGGGTATAGTAGTGATAGAGTGTGAGGTAAAAAGAGAGGGTCTGGAGCTAGGGCTCGTGGTGGGGGATAATGTAGTGTGGTGAGAAAAGGTTATATATTAGAGACTGAGGGTAAGGAAGGGATGGAGGACAATTGTGGGCTTCAAGGTGAGATGAAGTCTGAGGCTGTGGTTATCACTGAGGGTCAAAGTAGAGGCGTAGTTAGAGGGTAAGACCTTGGGAATAGGGGATAAATAGTGATAGAGTGTGAGGCAGAAAGAGGAGGACATGAGTTACATGATGAGTGTAAGGTTGAAAGGGAGGATCCGGTAGTTTCAGGAATCAGGGCTAAGCGAAATGGTGAGCTAGAAAGGGAAGATCAGGTTGTTTCAAGAGATAGGGATAGTTCTAAATGAAATAGTGGGAGGTAGATAACGGATGAGCATGGCTACTGACGTATGCGTAGAGAGCACAGAAGAGTGTTACGTAGGATAAGAGTTGGGAACCTAGAAGAATAAGAGGCTGACCTAGGAGTTGAGCGGGAAGTACGATTGCGGAATGCATGGGTAGCTGGCTAGTTTTCGGTCAGCTAGGCCCTTAAAGGCCTGGCCCTGACTCAGCTCTCTGGAATGTATCTGGAATGTCGTTGAATCAAAAGGTCAATGCAAGAAAATCGTCGGAAAAGGGACACTTCGTGAAGGTGCTAAGCACCAACCGGTGCTTTGTACCACATGGCGTATGATTTACGGGGCACTAACCAACTCATTAGCCACGTTTTATACCTTCTTTTGACGCAAAGCGAACTCTCCATCGGGTTAACCGAACACTCAAACAAGTTAGCGTTATTCCTACTGCTCCGGCTATGGCGACGTTTGACCTTCTCGGGCAAGAGTGGAGGGGCGTCAGCAGAAGGAGGCCAGGGTACCGCACTCGCGCAGTTCCGGGCACACTCCCCAGCTACCCAAAAAAAAAAAGGGACAAAAAAAAACGCAGAAAAACAGGTCAAAGACGCAACCACGTCAAAAGTTAAGTGTCACAAAGCAAAGTAAAGTAAAGCAAAGCAACGCTAAGGTTACAAATGGCACAGCAACAACAATAAACAATCAACAACAACAACAAAAACATGCAAATGGCAAAGCCAAACGGGGCGACCCACCAAAAATCGATAAATGTAATGGCAAAACTTGAAGGCAGCCGCTGCCCAAACCCGCATCCGGCAGAACCCCAGTTCCAGCGCCTGCTCCCACAGCCCTGCTAGTCAACGTTAATTTACACGGCGACAGCGAAACAGCAACAACAACAACAACAACAACAAAAATGAAACACAACAAGCTAAGGAAAATCAATAACTCGCTTGGCTAAAAGCAGTCGAAGCATTCCACTGGACGGGTCGGTCGGTCGTCCGGTCGTCCGGTCGGTCGGTCGGTCGGTCGTCCGGTCGGTCGGTCCTTCTGGGGGTCAGCGGTTCAGTGGGTTGCTGTTGTCTTGCTGTCGTGTTGTTGTTGTGCTGTGTCGTAATTGCAATTGTTAACTGCTGCTGCGCTTACATTTACTAAAACATCCCCTCCCCTTCGCCTACTCTTCGTCTTCCTGGCAAGCCGCCACCCGCTGATATCCTTCGCCCACCTGCAGAGACATTCAGTTTCACGGGGCTTGTTGCATTTGACTGTGGCTGGGTGGTTGCTGATTGCCTGATTGCTTGACCGTGTCCGGATACGGCCACTGTAACAGTTTCGGTCGCGCATCCAGTGCGGGAGCGGGCTGGGAGCTGGCTGGGAGCTGGCTCGGCGTGCGGAATACCAGAAGTGCACGCACTGAAATATTTATGCCCAAACGGCGCGCCGAACTGTGCAAATGCTTGGCCAATCGTAATAACTAACTGGAGTATGAGCCAGCTCCGTACCCCAAAACCTCGAGCGTGCGGCTAAATTTCATGTTAATTAAAGCGAGTTACTCGAATGGCATTCGCTGTTCAGACAGTATTCACTGTCTGTTCGCTTAGCTGGCATTCAGCTCGACTGGTTGCCGCTCGGATCGCATTCACCTTACGTCTATCTACGAATCCTACGAATCCCTTTCAGCATTCACCAGAGGCTTGTTCAATGGGCATTCGCTGCTCAGTTACACATCAGCTGCAGCTGTTATTCAATGTTATTCAATGTTATTCAATGTGGTTCATTTGTCATTCAATCGGGCTTTCAGTCTAGGATCATTCACTGACAGTGCTAACATTTCTTGATCGGTCAGTTCTTTGCAACTTGGTTGGTTTTCGCTCTGTGTTTCGTTTAGTATTTATTTCCTGTCCAAATATTCGTTAGTTTTTCAGCCAATTTTTCTTTTAAATCTCTTATTGTGTAGTCTCTGTCGGTTCTCATTTAGTTGTCAGTCATTCAGAGCCCATTCATTGTTCATTCAGTGCTCAATTAGTGCCCGTTCTTGATACTTATTCCCAGCACATTCAGCTGTCACATACTGGTCGATTGTTGCTCATTCCATAAGCAATCAGCGCCTAATTGATTGTCATTCAGTCATCATCATCATTCCGCAATCATTTCGTGTTTAATCTGTTCATATTTATGACGCGATTATTGCTTTCAACCTCACAACGGGGCTCTTTGAGTCTTGCCAAGTCACTGAATTCATTTAAAATGGCTAATAAAAGGGTATATTATTTCTGTGCAAGTGTTTGTAACAGGCAAGAGAAAGCACACTTAATTATGCCTTTGATAGCAAAAGACTTGTCATTTAAAATATATATCGATTTTAATGTAAGTCACGCCGAACGCGCTTAAAGCCATATCTTCCATTAGCTCCTCTCATTTTCATAGTATCGATTTGGAGAGCAGGGATGTTAGGCATAACTAGTAAATTATTGGGGCTTGATCCACCAAATAAATACAAATGACAATACTTCACTTCTTTAATCCCTTGCCCCATGCTCACAGATATCGAAAAAAGCTCATTCATATATCTAGAGCCTTGCGCTTTGTTGTAGCCCTGAAAATGTCATAAAGATCGGAACCTAAGCACCGAACGCATTTATCATAGGACGGAGCTAAGGGAGGAGGAAGAAAAGCACAGCTTAGCGGTAGGTGTAGGGTATCGACTCGTCGGGCACTCCCGACTAAAACGCTCTTGTTTGCTATTTGCTGCAACTTTCAATTTGATTTTCTTTGGCTTTCAAAACATATCGCTTGCAGTTTAGTTTCTGAAACCGAGCACTTTCAAGCTGCTCAAGTCTGGGAATCAGCCAGTTAACTATCTGCCTGTTAAACTCTTTCGCACATGTTCAATGTCAAAGGTTAAACCACTTTCGGAACCACTAATGAACCAGTGTCCAGTGTCCAGTGGGCCAGAACCAGTTGACAGTGTTTGAACATGACCTATGCAAATTTTTGCGTTCTGCTTTGGCTGAGTAAGCGGCAAACAAACATGAAATTGACCTTTTCTAATTGGCCCAAGCCTAATCGTTGGCCACACACACACAAAATGCCAACAACAACAACAACGAGTGAAAATCTCGAGCACAGCAGCAAAATTCACAAAAGCGCAAAATTGGCAAAAAAAAAAAAAAAAGAAGAAAATTCTTTGAAAAAACAAATGTGTGAAAAGGAAAACTTCAAAGCTAGCAAGTCAAACGAGTGGCTGACACTTTTCTGCACAATGTTGTTGTTGTTGTTTGTGGCGATTGTTGTTGTTGTTGTTGTTGTTGTTGCCGTTTGCCACTGGCTGCTGACAAAGATCAAACAGCGCGTGGCCGAGGCGAGATAAACGTGCGAGGCGCACCGCAAAGGCGACAACACAAATTTCAAACATTGCCAATGTTCAGCAGGGTGTAAGTGTGTGCTCCTGTGTGTGTGTGTGTGTGTCTCTGTGTGTGTGTGTCTCTGTGTGTGTGTGCTTGTGTGTGTCACAAGCTGAAAACCACGGTAGAACGCTTTGGGTCCGGACATGGCTGGGCGTGCCGAGGCTCGTTTTTCTCGGGTTCAGCATGTGAAAAACTTTTGGCCTCAATTTCGACTTTAATGAGTTTGCACTAAAAAACAACAAACACCAAACTTGTGTGTGCGTGTGTGTGTGCGTGTGTGTGTTTGTGATTGGCAGCAAATCGAAATGCTCACAGTTTGGGCCACAACTGCCCTGGCATCGCCCCCCCTCTCTCTCCCCCCGCAGTGCGTCCCACTCGGCGTTAATGCCAACACATCCAACGATAATTAAAATTAGATTTTTTTATTTTGCACTTGGAATAAGCACTTAAATCTTAAAACAAGCACTCAAAGTCTAGAGAAAACAGAAAAGCTTTTAGTTAACACAATTTGTTAGCTGTGCTTTTTTTTTTTTAATATATACCAACGGATGGATACCCTGTAACTGGAGAGCTGCTCGGCTGCAGGCGGCTGTCAACGACTGCGCATAAAATGCTGAACACTCGTAGAGTGTAACTGTGTGGGCGTGGCAGCTATATTGTTGGCCCAAACCTTAGAGAAAGTCAGCTGCAAATTTGCCCGTTTAATTTTGAGTCCTTGGCTCTTAAGCTGTGGCATAAATCGACTTTTGCGATATGCTCGTTGGATTTTTTTGCCTCGAAAAAGCCTTCAATATGCACTTTACTCCTTAGATGGATATTGCGTTATTCAAAATTTCTAATGCAGTTTTCTCTTGTCATCATTTCATTTAAGCTGAGAAAGTTTTTGCTGCGCGTTCCACAGAGACAAGTAGCCATAAAATAGTTGATAATAACAAAATAAATATGAAGATTTTTCGAGGGCTTCTATTTAAATATAACTTAATAATTTATTAAACAGAGATTTTTGCTTACAATACTTGAGCACATACTGTACATATTAGTACAGGGTATCTGCGGAGCGAGCATTATTGATCCAAACATTCTTACTTTTTATAAGGCAAGTTTGAGCTTGACGTCCTAAGAAATACCGTAATCATTAAACACATAAAAAGGTTTAAAAGTCGACCGTCTTTCGTTTATAATTCCCAAATGGTTTATGCATCGACTGCTTCTTGATTGGGCTAACCACTTAACGCGGAGTTAAAGGCGCTGCGAGACGCGCATAAAAGCGAGCTGGTTATTTGCCTGGCACAGTTAAAGCCGCCTGTCTGGGCCAGACAAGGCCTTGGCCAAGCAGCTGTCGCTGTGGCCGAGTTCTGGCTCGTTAATAAGTTTGTTGTCATAATATATTGCATTATGGCCTTAAAGCTATTGTGAATTTGTGCGCTCCTCTGTGGGCGGCTGTTCGGCGATTTGTTAACGTTGCTCGAAAAAACGCCTCCACACACAGAAAACCAATCGACCCAAACAAACAGCACGCGGCCGGGTGAGCGGGGAGGAGGGTCGGGGCTGGTGGCATGATTGAAAAACCGTCGAAACGAAACGGTCGAGCGGTCCGAAATGGCACAGACTGCGTATACGTAATGTGCCTGCTCCGGAGTCTCGCGATTCGATATGCAAATGTTTGGGCGAGCTGTACCCCATCTCCCCCCCCCATCCCCTCTACCCTGGCCCTCTCGTGCCGACATGAGCGAACAAAAAATACAGCTAAATGCATTAAGAAGTCATGGGAAATGGCAGGGCTTGGAGCCAGCTCACATTTGTTTTATCCTTCATTGAATTACAAGCTGCAAAACTGTGAAATAGCCCTGAGCAATATTCGAAAAAGGGAACTCAAGTTGCCGCATTGTTTTTGCCTTCCGATTGTGGCATACACACGGCCCTGGACAGAGGCTCCGTCAGTCCGCCAGTCTGCCAGTCCGCCAGTTTGCTGAGTAACAACAGCCTCAGGTAACGCGGATGTATAGCTGAAGGGGCCGGAGGAGGAGGAGAAGAGGGGGAGCGGGGGCTGGTTACCCATGCTGCCATACACAACATGAGAATTCCTTTATGTTCGCGATTTTTCGTCAATTTTGTATACCCTCGCTGAATAGATTATTGCAAGGGGTATGTGTAACGCACTCAAGTGCGTAACTCCGATTCTTGAAAGCAACTGAGCCGTGAAATCTAGCATATGTAAGGAGCGTGTACGTATTTCGAATATATCTGATTTAACTCAACCTCATGCGTAATCACTTATATAAACCTTGTTCGAATCGTTACGAAACCGAAAATATGATCTGCCGGAAAGAAATATTATAAAAAAAAAAAACGATAAAAATGTATTCTTTATGTAAAAGGGGGAAAATTGTAATTGGATACAGCATGAATTCTAGTATCGACAATCCTTGCAGAGGGTGCATTTAATTGCGTCACGAATTGCATTTGTCCCCATAATATATTGTTGGCTATTTGGTTACCTTTATAATATTTATATCAAATGTCGGCTAGCTCAAGTTCAAGAGTCAAGAATTTCAATTGAAGTAAAGTAAAGTAAATTTTTTGAAAAGTAGCAAAGTAAAGTTAAGTAAGTGAGACGTAATCAGACGGATCGGAGCACTATATCATATAGCTGCCATTGCACAGATATGTGGAACATTAAGTTCTCATATGAAAATCTGTTCTGTTTTCTTACACATTAATCAAAGTAGGAGGATCTATAGGAAGAATCAGAGGAAATCGGTCAGTTAAGTGTGAGAAACTTTTCAATTTATCAAGCAATATTCTCTCAGCCAATCCGCATCAAATCGAACAACTTTATTATATATCCTCCATAGGAACAATCGTTCGTATAAAAGCGCTTGTTAGTCTGCAAGTCTATTTAAGCTTCTAAAGATAACTTTCTTTTCTCTGGTCGCTTTGTGTCTGATGCTCAGGTTTACTTTTACTCGGACACAAAGAATCACATTAAAAAGGGGACTTTCTCTTGGCTGCGCCGCTCAACGAACGCAATTTACCCGTCCTAATATGCGACACTTCCTTAATTCGCTGTGGCAGCCACTGCATCCATCCAGCACTTCCTTATCCTTATCCCCATTCCCCATTCCCCATTCCCATGCCCGGCGCCCATTCTGTTGCGTCTGTGTGCATTTCCTTTATGTCATTTTCATTTAAGGCTCTCGAGCAAAAAACGAGTCGAAGAAGAAAACGAAAATGTGAACAGACAAAAAGAAGAAGAAATAAATGTGAGATAGTCGCATCTTTTCGCAGTTCGCTTGGCTGTGGACATTAACTAGCTTTTATCTCTCTATCTCTCTATCTCTCTATCCATCTCGCCTTTTCCTACCTGTGCTTTCACTTTGCTCTGCTCGGCAAATCCTTTTGAAAAAAGCTTTATGTCTGATTTGGCTGCTCGGTAATCCGCTTTCGACTAGCTCTCAGGTCCCCCTCTCGATACATAACATACTTATAAAAATAAAATGCATGCTTATTAGACGACAACCACTCGGTTACCCACCTGCACGTGCACGTGCATCCACCCGATGACGCACATCGCCCTTGAAATGGTCGCTTGTATGACAAGCGGAATGCTTAAGTAGACATCTCTATGAAATGTGCTTGTCAAACTTTCATAGTCCGTGTTCACTTCAAATTGTATTAGCAGCTGTGGCGCGCTTTCGTTAACATTCGAATGCAGTGCTTAGCGCGTGCGTTAACATTAACAGCAGCGACACAGCTGTTTTTATGTAAAGCGAGCACTTAGTTAACATTATCATTGGAAATTCCAAAATGTAAGATTCATTAACATAATAGGCTTAGCATATATTAGCTTGTACAGCAGAAGCTTAACACTTCACACTAAGAGAGTTCGTGCTGACCGACCGACTGACTGACCGACTGACTGATTGATTGATTGACTGACCGACTGATTGATTGATTGAACATAAGTCAAACGCGTAAGAACACTAAGTGGAACTTATATAAAATTCAATGAATAACATCAAGAAGAACTAATCCGTCCTGAACCTGCGTTGCTTAGTTGTCTGAGCGTCGGACTGGCAAGCGGTAGGTCGTTGGTTCAAACCAGGAAGGAATTTATAATTTTTATATATTCTTTTATTTACTTAATTTATTAATACTCACTATACATATCTACCGCACGTCGAAGATTTAATATTCTAGTAGACATTTGCCTTACGGTTTTGCAAAGTGTGAAGCTCGTAAATGATGAGTTTGTTAAAAATATCTTGGAAAACAGAATATGTTGCCACTCTTCTAACAACTGGATCTTCCCAGAGTGATATGTAATATAGAAGTGCGATCTTTGACAGGATTTGGCTCATATATAAGCAGCATAGTTTGAGATATCTTGATTAAACAAGAAATTGTTCATACAAGAACCTACTTTTGGACAGACCGTCCCTATAGACAGCTATATGATATAGTGCTACGATCCGGCCGGCTTCGATATGTGTGCTGCCTGCAACAGAGAGGCGGAGCTAGGCAAAGTTTCAAGACGATAGCTTTAAAACTGAGAGACCTTCAGTTCGAATATATCATAGCTCGACTGTTGCTGCTGTTCAAGATGTTATATACTTTACGGGCTCGGAGATGTCAGTTCTCTACGTTACACATTTGATGGCCAAATTAGAATACCCTTTACCCTTTACCCTCACAAGGATCGCTAGGATAATTTCTCTTTAGTATATCTCAAATCAAGCTGAAAAAAACTGAAATCGAAGTCTTAATACCAGCTTGATGGAACTTTCTCACTGAAAATGTAAGTCATTTGTTTTGTTTGTTTCTCGAATTCGGCTCCGCTTTGAGCTGAACTGATTTTGTACACGGACTCTGGTTATTTGCAGTCATTAAGAGCGACAACAACAGCAACTGCCAGTGCGATTCAATGCAAACGCACGCTCAGACAACAGTCAGCCACATCTGATCCGACAGCCAGTCATGTTGTACGCGCAATCATTTGACAGTAACCAACTGCAACAACAAGTGCAACAACAAGTGCAACAACAAGTGCAACTGCAACTGCAACTGCAACTGCAACTGGAGCTGTGGCTGTGAGTGTGACAGCAACAACTGCGTAAATGCGGCGGCGGTTCGCCTGAATTGCGTTGGGTTTAGCTTTTGGGTGGCTTTCAGCCATCAGCCTGTTAATTATCTGCGTGTTGCTGTCACTTTGCTGTTATTGTTGCCGCACTTTACATTGTACAGCTGATCAAACCTGACGCATATAATTGGCTTATCCAGCATCATTTGCCCGTACTCCAGCTATGCGAATTCATTTCCATGTGTCACCTCTTATTGGAATTACCATCAATATTTCCCTTCTTCTATTTTTTTATGCCCTGAATCCATTGAAAATGTGTAAAAAGGGTATTATGTATTTGTGCGAATGTATGGAACAGGCAGAAGGCAGCATCTCCGACCCCATAAAGTATTTATATTCTTGATCAATCGATCTAGCCATGTCCGTCTGTCCGTCCGTATGTATGATCGCAAGGATCTCAGAACCTATAAGAGCTAAAGACTTTAAATGTTAGCTGTAGGTCCTCCTAGTGCTCGCGCAGATCGACTTTGTTTCCGATATTCGATAACTTACCCCGTTTCCAAGCAATCGATAAGAAACGATATCGAAATCCTGTTTTTTGAGCAATTTCGGCAAATCATATGAGCTAGAGTCACCAAACTCGACATTTAGCTTCTAGAATAGTATATATGTATATATATCGAGTATCTTTCATTTTATACCTATCGCCTGTCGGAAGAAGAGGGTTTAGGGTATACCCTAGTCGGGACCTCCCGACTAGAACCTCTTACTTGTTTTTTTTTACATTCTGCCATGCTCTGATATGTGCGCAGAAATACATACATATATGAGTGTCAACTATCGATTGGAATTCATTTTTCATCGAAATTCAATTTTTGTTCACCCTTATTTTTACTTCCTGTCGAAATTCCGCTCGCTCATCCTTATCGGGATGCGCTTCCCTTCGAAATTCCTTTCTTCCATTGTAAGTCATTTTGACAATTTAATTCTAATGCGCATCTCTAAATTTATATTCGTACCCCTTGCCCTACCTTCCATTCATATCGGCTCTTCCTTTCCCCATTTTGCATCTTCTTTCTATTCTATTACTTTTTTTATTTGCTTACTTATTTCACCTTGCTTCCATCATTTGTGTTTATTTATAATCTTAAGTCCTTCCAACTCGCTTCCAATTGTTTTCGGCTTTAAGTTTTTATCCAATCTGAAACTCGATTCTGGTTCTTGAACTTATTGAGATTGCCATTTCTGTTTGAAGTCCTTTTGTCTTATGCCATTCATATCTTTATTGACAATCCGTTTGAAGTTCCTTCTCCTATTTCAATTTGAATCTCTTGCCTGTGAACATTCCTGTATTCATATCGGAATATATCAATTTCACTCTCAATGCATTATCCTCTTCTTATTCATCTCTCCCGATTTAATTTTCCATACCTAGTCTCAGCTATTTTCGATGGCATTCCTTTAGTTGGCTTAATTCCCACATCTTTGTTCAAAGTTCTATTCACATGCCTAGTTTTTCCTCCTCACCCGCCACCACCACGCCTGCAATTCCTATTCCTATCTGCATTTCCAGTCATGCTCACATTTTAATTTCTATTCATTTACCTGAGTTTACCCCTGTTTCAATTCCTATTCATTTTACCATTTCAATTCACAATCCTATTACTATTCCCATTTCTATTCACATTCCCAATCCCCACTTCCTGTTTCTCCTTCCATTCTCAGCTGGTCAACAGGTTGCTGCCGCCGTTTTAATTGGCCCAGTGGCGACGACAACTCTCTCTGTGTGTGTGTGTCTGTGTGTGTGTGAAGGAGGTTGGGTGGTTGTGCGGGTTGGCTGTGTGTTGGTCTATTTATAAAGCAAAGCGGTTGCGTATGTGCTGCGCCCCTGCGCCGTTTTTCGCACACACGCTCGCTGTGCGCGGTGTCTGATTGTGGCTGAAGCTGCAAGCGTTGACAACTTAACGGAAAATGATTTCACATTCCGTTTCATTCCAGCAGACCAACCCATTCAATTCTATTAGCCGTCAGTTGACAGCCGCAGAACTTTTGCCCACAACTGACCACAAATGCTGGATGTGGTGTTAAAACTTTGCGTGGGCTTGTTGTTAGCCCACTTCTGGCACCTCATCGCCTTTGCCCACCAACACTAATTTAAACTGACCTCAGAACTCGGCAAATGTGGGAGTTATTTACCTGATAGTTTGTGCTCTGGACTTGTCTGCTGTGGTACCAATCATATGCGAAAGATTTTAGTTTAATTTGTTCGGAAATCAGTTCAACAATTGTCCAATTGATGGTTCAGGTTGATTTGTAAAATAATTTATAGCAGTTCTGGCAAACTTTAGATTTAGGCTTTGCCTAACATTGAAAAATATCGATAAAAATTTCCGTCTAGTTAGTTTATTAATATGATCGATATGATAGAACAAGCTATTGGATATCGCATCATTCATATATCGAATAGTCTTATATCATCTTTGAAAAGCATATTGATTGAGGTCTTACACTAATATATCAATAGTTCCTCCATTGATATTGCGGTCTAACACTATAATATCGATAGTTTCTAAATTGATATTGAGGTTTTACAATACAACATCAATAGTTCCTACATTTATATACCACATATATCTTTGAGAAGGTCTTACACTATAATATCGATAGTTCCTCCATTGATATTGAGGAGGTTTTACACTATAACATCGATATTTTCTACATTGATTTTGAGGCTTTAGACTATAATATGGATAGTTTCTCCATTGATATACTACATAAATCTTTCAAAAGCATATTGATTGAGGTTTTACACTGTAATATCGATAGTTTTCACATTGTTATACCACATATATCTTGGAAAAGCATATTGATTAAGGTCTTTGATACTTCCTACATTGAATTACCACAACATTGATATACCACAAACGATAATTAAGAGATCTCATGATAGCCGAAGCACTATATGTTTTAATATATTATCGACACATTTATATTTTTGATCGATAGACGCCACATAATAATAATTATTATAGATAGTCGCCACATTAAAAATGTATTCAACTGTTTATCGAAACTAAATTTTCGTTAACTGCATTATTTATCGAACGTGGCGTCAATCGATCGTGTTGTTTTTTTTTTGTGCTTGTAATTGTTCTGATCTTAGCGTTATTTTAAATGGAGGACACTTGCCTCTCACTTTAGGTATTCACTTAACATGATGATTGCGGCTCTGATTAGTTCACTTATCGATAACCTGGCGAGTAGCTTTATTTAATTCGAGTTCTGTTTGTTTTTTTCTTATTTTAATTTGTATTCGTTGTTAATAAATTGTTGTATTTAGTGTACTTACGCTGCGAATTGGAGCGCCGTATTATGTTCTCAAGGAATGTGTTCTGTGGAGCAACAAGTCCACGTCGTCCGCCAGGCATTTTGGTGCGTAGTCTGTGCGCTGCGTCGCCGCTCTGCGATGACTGAAGGCTGGCACCTGAACCGCTTAACCGCTTGGCAGCCGCTTGGCAGCCGCTTGCCTGCGGCGGCAGCTGCGCAACTTAGCGGTGGATGGATGGATGGATGTGGCTAGCTTTCTCTATCTCTATCTCTCTCTCTCTCTCACTCTCACTCTCCCTCACTTAGTCGCTGCCAATCTGTTGCGCGCTCTCTCGCTCTCGCTCTCGCTCACGCTCACGCTTGCTCGCTATGTGCTCGATCTTTGCGCATTCGTTTAGAGCAGCATCGCGGCGACGGCGACGACGTTGCTGAGCAGCGCTGCATTTTGGCTGCGCCGGCCGCCCGCCATTTTGTTAAGCACTCGCTCACACACGCACACTCACGCACTCCCACGCACACACACACACACACGGCAACTAGATTGTTAGCTGCTGCTGCTGCTGCTGCTTCGGTTCCTGTTGTTGTTGGCGCTTGTTGTTGTTGACCACTTCACACAGTCTTATCAGTTGCATATGGCACTGCAAAGATGGGCAAGAAGAGGACAAAACAAAACTAATTTATAGCATACTTTCAAGAGCAAGTTCATATATTGCAAAGATAACGAGTGCGAGCGAGACAAATGGATAGAATGAGCATATAAAAAGTATTCGTTTTGCTGCATTGTCAACCCCTAAACATTTCCCCCTTGTCAAGCACAGCCCACGCACATGTGTTATTAATCCTTATCCACCAAACCCCCCCCCCCCCCCCCCCGCCTTCCACCCCCTCTCACCTTTCCACTCCCCCACAACACTGCAATACTTGGAGTATCACATCAGAAAATAAAAATAAATACAATTTTCGCAAAATATCAAATATCAAAAATTATCACATCAGTTTTTCCCTCAGCTTATGATTGACGCAAGCTGACATTTTCACTGCAGTTACCTAATGTCATGGCGGTGCGCGGGGTTTTGAGAAATTCCACCCGCAAGTGTGGAAAAATCACGAAAAACGTTTGTATGCAACTTTTGTTTACCTCGCGATCGACCTCAAACTCATTTCCGGAGATCTTTGTTCGAAATTCATCTGATACGTGTTTCACACTTTTCGGAAAATCAATTCCTCCTTGGCGGAATGTTTGAGACGCGCTTTTCGCAGATTCCAAGCTTCCTTGCTAGCAAAGCGATTCAAAGATTTTTTTGGGTGAAGTTTAAGTTTTTTTCCGATTTGCTTCAAACATATTAACAAAGCTCTACATAAGAACTTAATGAATACGAATTTTCAGCGATTTGGGAAATTTCACCCGCAACAGTGGTAAATTACCAGCGTCCGATCGGTTTGAAATTCATTTTCAAAAATATTCTAAAGAATTTATTTTATACGTATCACGGGCAAGGCCGGGTATACCCGTTAGTACATTATGAAGCCAGCGAAATATATATGTAGAAACTTGAGGCTTAGACTTGCAAACCTTGACTCTTGAACTTGAGCTAGCCGACATGTTATATAAATATTATAAAGGTAACTAAATAGCCATATTATGGGGACAAATGCAATTCGTGACGCAAATAAATGCACCCTCTGCAAGGATTGTCGATACTAGAATTCATGCTGTATCCAATTACAATTTTCCCCCTTTTACATAAAGAATATATTTTTATCGTTTTTTTTTTTTAATATTACTTTCCGGCAGATCATATTTTCTATTTCGTAACGATTCGAACAAGGTTTATATAAGTGATTCCGCTTAAAAAACTAATTTAAGAAATAACGCATTGAGTTGAGTAAAATCCGATATCTCTATATATAAAATTGTTTGTCCTGAGTGACTGACTGACTGACTGACTGACTGACTGACTGACTGAATGACTGACTGACTGACTGACTGACTGTCTGACTGAATGACTGACTGACTGACTGACTGACTGACTGACTGACTGACTGACTGACTGACTGACTGACTGATTGGTGATGAACGCACAGCCCATACCGTAAGAGCTAGGAAGTTGAAACTTACTGCAGTGACCTTATGTGATCCCACCCGCAAGGTGGAAAAATCGCTAAAAAAGTTTCACACTTTTCGCAGAATCCGCCGCTATTGGTTAATAAACATGGGTCAAAAGTTGATTAAATGAAGCCCTGACTTTCGTCCGATCGGACTGATAAAAACCCAATGAATGCGTGGTTCAGTGATTTTGTAAATTTCACTCGCAGCTATGAAATATTAGTGGAAAATATCAATATTTTGTATGTATGTGAGTGTATATATATGTATGTTTTTATGTAATCACGTAGATATGTTTTTTTTTGTTTTTTTTTTTAGTATTATTTTATTTAAAATCTGCCCACACGTTAACTGTTGCGTATTTTGTGTATAATTGTCTGTGGAAGGGGGAGTTAAACTACTCTTTGGGGGAGATCGAGGGGGTGTATGTATTCTCTTCAGTCGTCTAGTTGTTCCGGTGTTATCCAACAGGTTGGTGGCGAGATTGTTCTGGTGTTTATCTAATCTGGTGATATAACGACTACTCAGCTTGTCAACTAACTCGTTCACCCACGTAACACCTAGCTGGCAGTGTATTGTGGCATTGTCATGTGGAATATGTGCATTGGACAGAATTCACAGTGCTCTATTTTGGAAACACTGTAACGTGCTGAGGTTGCTTCTGCAGGCGGTACCCCAAAGATGAATGCCGTATGTCCATGTTCGCTTTATTATAGTTATCTAAATTAATAACATTACGTGGAGCTTTAACTTAGACTGCCTGCCGATCAGCGAGTACTATTGTTTTAGTTTAGTCTCAGCCTGTCCAAGGTCATGCCTAGATAATTGGGCGTTGTGCTCACAGGAATGACAGATGTCCAGATATCCAAGAAAACTGGGGGGGCAGTTACGTAGATATAGGTGTATGTATGTATGTGTGTATGTGTGTATGTATGTATGTGTGTATGTATGTATGTATGTGTGTGGGTATGTTAATGTGTGTATGGAGGTATGCATGTATGCATGCATGCATGTATGCATGTATTTATGTATGTGTATATGTATGTGTGCATGTCTGTATGTATGTATGTTTGTAAATATGTATGCATGTATGTATATGTGCATGTATGTATGTGTGTAAGTATAAGTGTATGTATATGTGCATGCGTTTGTGTATGTATGCGTGTATGTATTGATGTGTGTACGTATGTATGCATTATGCAGTATGTATGAATGTATGAGCGTATGTATGTATATGTGAATGTTTGTAAGTTTTTAATATATGTACTTATATGCGGTTATGTGTGTACGTGTATGTTAACCTTAGAATTTGTGTATGTTTTCATGTATGTGTGCATGTGTACATGTACATATATATGCATATATTATGTATATGTAATATTATGTACATGAATGTATGCGTATATTTTATTTGTTTATAATAAAGACCAAGTTAACCTCTAGCTGCGCTGAAAATTAAAGAAAATCATACTTTTAGTTCATGCCCTACTATGCGATTCTCATTAACTAAAATAAGTCTCATATGCTTTACCCAAAAGTGAGGACACGGCGGATTTAATATTGGAGGAGACTTGAGCAAGGGAGGAGACGGCGGCTTCAACTATGAAGGAGGCGGCGGCTTGAACAATAGAGGAGGCAGTTGCTATGACTTTGACGGAAGCCATTGAAAAAACGGGTAAGTATTGTAAACGTAACTATTTTTGATTATATTTAAAATAAAAGTAACAACTATTACATTCGTATGCATATGCTGCTTTGCATGTATTTGAATATATACATGGCCTTCAAAGATTCAAATATTTCTTGAAAATCCACTCTAAAAAAAATCTCACCGAAAACGAATTAATGCAAATTACTCGTTAAATACTATAAATAATAGAATATGTCAATTAATATGCATGAATGAGAAGTGCCAAATAATATTGTTAAATCGCACTGCAATTGATCGTCGCGTAATTGATGGCAAGTGGGGGAAATCGCACATTAGATGCAGCCCGTTGTCAGTGGTAATCGGCCATGTCTATTGTTCGGCTCGATTCGCGCCTGTATTATTAATGCAATTAGTATGTGATGCCCATGCCCCCTTTGGGCCCACTCGGCCCCCGTTTCGTTTCCGTTTATCTAATCACATTGATTTTGCGTGTGCATTTATGCAGAAATTGTGCAAATCGGGAGCTTGTTTCGCAATTAATTATGAAAGCAGTTGCCGTTCACGTTGCACCGGGCGTATACGCAATCTGTGTTGATGGATATATGCATATATATATATATGTGTGTGGATGGATGTTGGAATATGCGGTGGCTGCGGCTTTAATTCACCGACAACTGACAACAGCACTCACAACAGCTGCGGCTTTATTGGGGCTGAAGCGAGCGCTGCGCCCGAATATAATAAACGCAATAATCTGCATAAAACGCATCTGTATCTAGATGGATTTCTCTTAACTGAACTTGACAATGCTGCCACGCGCATTGCAAATGGCTGTTTGTTGTTTTTAGACTGAAATCCATTATAATTGGTTTATTATTTATTTACGTGTGTGTGTAGTCGCTTCCATGTGCGTCAGCAGGTTGCATTATGCCTAATGAGGGGCTTATCCTCGTCCACGCATGTAACGTGTGCCTGCAGCCAATATTGTTTCGATCCCAATTAGTTTGCCCCAAGTCTTTTCTTTGTTATTCCCTCTCTTAGCCCCACTCGAACTGTGCATGCGAGTGCATGCGACAGGCAGTAGGAAGCATCTCTGTCTGTCCGCATGCACGCGCCGAGCTCGTTAACTCTAAGAGCCAGCGACTTAAGGGCTTAGACATAAATGCTCGTTAATGACGCACAGATTAAGTTTTCGATTGATTGGCCAATAGATTTAAAATGAAAAGAAACTTTTAAGGTAATTTTCAGGCGCTGGCGACTTACACTTTTGAGCGTAGGGAAATCGATTGGAAAATCTGGTTTTTTGAGCTTCTACAGCTAAGGGGAACCAAATTTCGTATAGAGATTAGGAATAGTCGACATTTCGGATACTTTAATATGCATAAAAGAATTTTTATTTACTAACTAAACGATAAACAACGCATAGCCTAAGCTGATAGAGCAAAGGGGCAGCTGCGGGGCTGATCCTTTGGGTAAAAAAATTGACAGACAGGGATTTTAAAAAATTCGACCCACAAATATGGTCGTAGTTCGTATGAAATTCATAAAAAGAAGTTGTGCATTGGAATCGTGACGTCATGAGTCCGTGTCGCTTAGGTATCTCAGCGTCGGACCAGCTAGCGACAAGTCGCTGGTTCGACTACCGCAGCAGATGTCCATATTTTTTAGCCGAAAACATGAACGCGTGATGACAGTTTGCTGTCATGACGGCATAAGTCTATGGGGCCTAGGTATCTCAGCGTCGGACCAGCAAGCGACAAGTAGCTGGTTCGACTACCGCAACAAATGTCAATTTTTTGCTGCGAACACAAGGACGCGCGGTGTTAGTTTCCTATCATGACGTCATGATTCTGTGTGGCTAAGGTATCTCAGCGTCGGACCAGCAAGCGGCAAGTTGTTGGCTCAACTCCCGCCGCAATTGTTCATTTTTTAAGCGAAAAACACAAAAGCGTGATGACAGTTTGCTATCATGACGGCATAAGTCTATGGGGCCTAGGTATCTCAGCGTCGGACCAGCAAGCGGCAAGTCGCTGGTTCGACTACCGCAACAAATGTCAATTTTTTGCTGCGAACACAAGGACGCGCGGTGTTAGTTTGCTATCATGACGTCATGATTCTGTGTGGCTAAGGTATCTAAGCGTCGGACCAGCAAGCGACAAGTCGCTGGTTCGACTACCGCAGCAGATGTCCATATTTTTTAGTCGAAAACATAAACGCGTGATGACAGTTTGCTGTCATGACGGCATAAGTCTATGGGGCCTAGGTATCTCAGCGTCGGACCAGCAAGCGGCAAGTCGCTGGTTCGACTACCCCAACAAATGTTAATTTTTTGCTGCGAACACAAGGACGCGCGGTGTTAGTTTGCTATCATGACGTCATGATTCTGTGTGGCTAAGGTATCTAAGCGTCGGACCAGCAAGCGACAAGTCGCTGGTTCGACTACCGCAGCAAATGTCCATATTTTTTAGCCGAAAACATAAACGCGTGATGACAGTTTGCTGTCATGACGGCATAAGTCTATGGGGCCTTGGTATCTCAGCGTCGGACCAGCAAGCGGCAAGTCGCTGGCTCAACTCCCGCCGCAATTGTTCATTTTTTAAGCGAAAAACACAAAAGCGTGATGACAGTTTGCTATCATGGCGGCATAAGTCTATGGGGCCTAGGTATCTCAGCGTCGGACCAGCAAGGGGCAAGTTGCTGGCTCAATTCCCGCCGCAATTGTTCATTTTTTGAGCCAAAAACACAAAAGCGTAAATCCTGAGGTCATAAGTCTGTGTAGCTGAGTGTTCTGAGATTCGGATCAACAAAAGTAGCTGGTTCAACTCCCGCAGCAATTGTTAATAAGCGTGAAATTCAGTAATATATTGCATTTATAAGATTACGTCCATTAATTGCCCGCAATTATCTTTTCTATTCAACAGCGGAAATGGGGTCAACGCTTGCGTTTAATTATTACCTTGTTAACTAAGGACATTGATAGGGTTGCGCATAAATGCGGGCTAAACATTTCAACGGCCTAATTAAGACGAAAGCGGGCTAAAGTTGCGCCAGTAGATGCAAGTATACATATATATAGTATATATTACGCGTCAAGGATGTCTGAGATGCTTCGCTGCGCCACAGTTAATTATGGCCCCTTGCAGCCATATCCAAAGGTGTTGGTCGCGGTCTAATTATGGCCTATTAATTACAGAGATGACTCAAATAAATGTTGCAAGCTGCGGAAATTGGAGGCAACAGCAACAAGAACTGAGCCAACTCAACGAGACAGGAAACGCCACAGATTGTTGTTGGCTCATTAAAAACTTTTCAACAATTTTCCAGCGACGCGCAAAATGGCGTCTAACGTATTCGAAACAAGCGCCATTTTATAGCTGCAGCGCCCTCTGTTGTTGTTATTATTACTTATGATGTTGTTGCTTGTTTGTTGTTTCTGTTGCTTGTTGTCGTAATGTTTAATTTCATTAAAATGCAGAAAACAACAACACGCGACAGATTCTCTTGTGCCAGGCACATTGTTGTTGCTGTTGTTGTAGTTGTTGTGTTTGTTGTAGTTAGTTGCTTATTAGTCGACGCGGATTTTGGCGGAAAAGGCTCTCAGGCATTCTCGAGTTTGTGGCTGGCTTTAGTGCGTTTTCCAGCAGGTCTGGCTGGCAAAGTGCATTGTGGCGCCGCTGACCCAGTTAAGAACTTGGCTCAAGATGTAAGTAGCTTATTATGGTTGAAGTGGGCTAAAAGCAAAGCGGGCATATTGGCTTTGTGGCTGGCAAGCGATGCCAGCTAAAGACTTTAACATTTCCAAATGATGCGCTTGCAAAATGTTTGTAATTTCCTTTGCGTCGTAATCGATAAATATCGATTTGCTGTCTATTTCGATTTGTCGCTAGAAGCTACCTACGCATTTTTTTTTACTTTTCTAAAACCAAAATCGAAATGAAATATTTCAAGAGAAGCTGAGTATTGATTTTCGGTCTATAACAGCACTAGAAAGAATGCAAATAAGGATTTAGAAAAGGCATTTTCGATCGATTGTGCGCATACAGGGTATCTCGCAGTCGAATATGGGCACATGCTGCGCTCTCCGCGCTTTGTTATAAACTTAATTAAGGAGCAACAGGCCTTGCGGCTACAACAACGACAACCACATCAACTGCAATCAAGTCGGGCGCACAATATTGGCCGTGACGTCAGCCGGATATATGTATATTTTTCGTTCTGCCTGTCAAAAATTGGTCAATATTTCAATGTGGGCGTGGCAAGTAGGTTGCCTTAAACCGACGCTGTCAGCGGCGCATGCATTCTAAATGTGAACCGCAAAACTGTGGCCCCAACTCCCACTGGAAGAGGGATAGGGTGGGGGGGGCTTGATGCTGTGTGACAGAGCAGTGGATCGAGGAGAAGGGGAAGGGGGCTGGGGGTGGGTTATGCGGTGCTGCCAAGAACCACAACTACTTTGGCTTTGGCCCGTTGACGTTGACGTCGTTTGGCGACCGAATGACCGACCACACGGCGTTTCGCCTCTGACGTCGACGCCGACGCCGACGCTGACGTCGCTGCTGTCGATGGCGCGTCAACGTTTGGGTCTCAGCATTCACCTTGCCCCACAAAAAAAAAAAACCGCAAGCAGCTGCTGCTGGCCAGCTTTTCTTGGCCTCAATGGGTTGGACATACATATATTTTAATTATACCCTGTACCCACAGAAAGTGCTTAGAAAAGGTCATGATAGTTTTGTTGATATGTATTTGACGGGCAGATATTAAAATACATATACATATAAATATATATATACTCGGTTGCTTTTCAAGCTGGAGACTTGTATATTGAATTATTTACTCTCAAGATTATCGACATGTTTGCCCATTTCTCAAAAATCGATTAATATCGATTTTAAAATAAGATGTCTTGAGCGAAACTCGGCGATTGTCAGAGCTACAGGCATCAAATTTGATATCGTTAATCTCGTTCAGATCCACACCGAAGCTGTTTATGTCTTCGTCTTTGCTATTTAACTACATTTGGATGTCGACTTGCAAGTTTCAATAAGATCGGACAATAAACACCGAAGTTATTGAAGAACGCATTTCAAACAGTTGGAGTTAAGGGAAGATATACCTGCGGCAGGTAAAAGGCGAGAGTCTATGTGTGTGTTTACCTCAAGATATGCATAGAAAGAAGTTAATTTTAAAGGGCAGCTCGTCGTACAGGGTACACTGTACAGGGTAACTGCTACGGCGGATACGCCCGACTGGAGCACTCTAACCTGCTTGTTACTGCGATAGGCCACCTGCCCCGTTGCGTCTACTCACGCCGGTCGTTCGTTTATTTTATGGCTCACTTTAAGCACGTCATAAAAATTAACACGAGTGGACAAGGCCAACGAGCCAAGTGCACCAAATGGAGCTACAAATTGCCGTGCAACAGCATCGCAATGCCACAGTGGCAAAGTTAAAGTTAAAGTTAAATCCTTTTTGGTATTTTCTTAAGATCCTGTGATAGAGCCAAATTCAATTCCGGCTAAAATGCGACCAAAGATTCCGTTGACTTGCGGCTGTCAGTCTTTGTGCTGGCTCTTCCCTCAAAATTTAAGGCCCTGATTAGAAAAGGTTTACCTGTTAACTAATTTCGTTAGACTGAGTTTTCAATTCGAAGTAAGTTTCACGTTGAGCTCTTTAAAGTTATTCGCCTAGGTTGCTCGGAAGTTGATACTGCCAAATATGCAGAAAGTAAAGAATATTTCGGGCACAAATCGAATTCCATTAGCAAACAGTTTGCCTTAAGCCTTTCTCTCTGATAGTTTTATATATCTGCCCTATTTCATGGATGCCCCAACTGTCAGGCGGAAGATTTGGATGCGTCTTTGATGAGCTGCTTTTCCCGACCATCCTCTGACTATTATTATTCCCATGCCAATGTCTTAAGCTATCTACTTAATCAGGTCCGACAGTTCTTTTAGCTAATGAAAGCAGAGATTTTCAGCTTCCTTCGTTTCGATGATTTCAGCATATCCAATATTGATGCACATTCCGCTGCTCAGCCTTTGTCAGCCTGTAAGGAGACAAAGTCTAGGAGAAGTCTCATGTAATCAAAGGTTTACTGTAGCGCGGACAGGTCTTCCCTGGTTCGTGTGCACCCACAGGGGCTTGGTGAATCCCTAATTTGAAAATCATGGCTGCGATCCAGAAAACGTTATCGTTGCTTAGATTAAGGATTAAGGATCGATCGGTTCGGGTGGAGTTCACCCGAATCGGTTGGCAACCGTTCCGTATACGAAAGCGAAAGCTTCGGTTAGACCCTGCTCTTTCGACGTGCACACATTTAATTTCCGGTGGGCTTTAAATATTAATAGAGCATTCGCATTATTTATGAGTGTTTGTCATCAAGTAAATGAAGCAGCCAACAGGCTGGCAGTGTGGCAGCAGCCACCCAAACGGACCGACCCAGCTCTGCTCCGTTAAATCCACCCGGTCGACCCAGCCGAGTGCTCATCTTGAACGTCTTCGGCTTCGGCTACGGCTACGGCTACGGCTCTGACTGTCTCACCTCTGGCCATTTGTGACGTTCTCAGCTATTTAAAAATTAATAAACTTTTGGGGCCCGTTTCGCTCTGTTGCTTTGCTAGCTGGTCCGGGCCAAAGAGCCCAATCCAATGCTTAAAGTTATCTATGGCACAAGATGTTGCATAAAGTTGAGAGCACTTTTAGCCGGCACACATAAAAACCCCAAGTGAAATCGGTGCCAAGGCTGCAACTTTGACTGTTGCTCTCATTCCTTCTCATTAGAGCTGTAATTTGTAGCATAGCGTAGCTTCTGGCTCTTCGGTTTCAGACATCAGCTTCATTTGCTTTTGTTGCTCGAACGGATTTGTCTTACAGTCAAGCTAAAGCAGAAACTCCTTGGCCCAGCCGCAGGTTTGTCCTGTTGCCATATGAAGTCTCCAGAAATGCCTTAAGCACTTTAGCTCCCATTGCATCTACTTTGCTGTGGCATTTCCGCCTTGCGCCCGATCGACCCGTCGCCCTCTCTGTCGAATTGAGTTAAGGGTTCTAAACGGACTTATTTAAGCTTTTCTTGCACTTGACTAATTGCTTGATTTTCCAAGCTATCAACTCGCAGCCAAGATCTCTAATATTTTGCCCTGCTCAAGCTCGAAACTGGGTTAAGCCAACCTGCCTGCCCCCTCTTCCATCTCTCTGGGCCAGCTCAGGTTGTCGTGCTGTCAATGTTTCTGACGTCTGCTCAAATGCGTGTGTGCGTATGTGTGTGTGTGCGTGTGTGTGTGTGTGTGTGTGTGTGTGTGTGTGTGTGTGTGTGTGTGTGTGTGTGTGTGTGTGTGTGTATGCTGTGTGTGTGTGTGTGTGTGTGTGTGTGTGCTGTGCTGTTGCATGTGCAACAAAATGCAACAATAACATAGATATAACTGCTCTCCGCCCGCAACCTCTCTCTTTCTCTCTCTCTCTCTTTCGCCCTTTCCTATTACACGGCATTTTTACGCTAACCAGGCAACACTTGTTATATACCCATTAAAAGTTGACTGCTAGAGGGTATACTAGTCTTAAGCAAACACACGTTACAGGCAGAAGAAGGCAACTGCGACCCCGTAAGGGGAATAACTTCTTGATCCGAGTTTTGCTAGAGACTGAAAATAATCGATAACTCTTTGCGTGTCCACTAAAATCGATTAAAATCGATAACGAAATCAAGTTTTATCAGCATATCTCTAAATATATAATATCATATTTGTATTCCTCCGCGTTCTTTTGTGTGCCATGTCTATGATCGAAGCACAGCAAGAATGGGGCAAGGCTGGAATGCTTGTCTTGTTACAGGGCATCTCCTAGTCGAGTACTGCCGCTTTGAGCACTGTTGTTGTCATTGCTGCTGTTGCTGCGGCATAGCTCGCAGCATCGTGCTACATAATATGCTTTGCTTATTTGTTTTGGCTTTGCCCCTTTGACCCTTACGGCTGCCGTACCCCCGGCTCGCTCTCCATCTGCCGCGTACACAATTGTTGCAACAATTACACAAAACACAACTCAGAATACAAAGAGCTCACAAAGACAATGCTGGCGCTGTGTCTGGGTGTGGATGTGTAGGCGTGCCCACGCCCATCTCGAACTCAGCTGAAATATATAACTAAGGGAATGAATGCCGGGCTAGGGAAATCAGTTGGGGGCGAAGTCAGCACAAAAGCCATCGCAGATTGAATTGCCAGCGAGCGCAGTCGAAATACATACATGTGCGCCTGATATCCCCGAGAGGTGGGGCGCAAAGAAGTCCGTTAGCGGAAATTAAACGGTAAAGGAATTGCGGTTAGGTGGGAGCAAGCCAAAGGGATTTCACGAAAATAAGCAAGAACTAGATTTGAGTTTAAATTTAGATGCCTGTCAGTTATCCCTAGCGCAAATAATACTTGAGAGCACAGAAAGGTCTCAAGGAGAAGAGCAAGAGTTGACATATGAACATTGGCAGAACTTGACTTTCGACCGATTGTTGCTACAGTAAGTCTACTTTTGTTTAACGTGGCGTTTACCCCGTGGGTGTGTACTACCAACGAGCCAAAACAATGCGTCGGACTAGCGCCCCTCCGGAACCCTGCTTGCACAGTGAACCTTCGGTACCAATTGAATGCATGTCGGGCGGGACAATACATTCCCTCATTGGCGGGAGGTGAGGCCGAATCTTAAACCTCAATTGTACAATATGGTTGACACGCAACTCCACGTCGAGTCAAAGCTCTGCCCGCGATTTGGGTATAAACCACAGCCACCACGATACTCCCCGAAGGGCCGCAACCGAAAAGTCAGGACGGAACAAGTTCCGCGGCCTCCTGGCTACCCGTGGCACCAAATTTACTTACAGTTTTGGTCGTCTGCCGTAGGTCATACTACCCAGTTTAGTCCCCTACCAGACAAAGAATGGGTCATCTTATTTCGCCGCTCGAATTAGCTGGTTGCCAAATATACCTTTGGATCAATCCACCCAGGGTCCACCACGTGGAGGCCACACATTATTAATAATGTGGGGCACATTGTGCCTTCGAGTCGACTTGACTAATGGTTTACGAAATACGCAACATGCCCTTCTACATTGGTCCATTGAACCCCAGCCGGAGTTCCAGGAAGGAGCACAACTAAACCGACTTCGTAAGTCAATGGAGAAGTCGACTCCCAGACTCAATAGATTCCTCCAGCTGTCTATGAACTCCATGTGATAGCTCTGGATACTAGTCCAGGCACTGGTGAGTACACGGCACTTGACTCGAGCTCAGCCAAGCGTTGATGTTCCGACAACCAAATGGAATAGATCGCGAAATGAACCATTCCGAAAATGAGAACTAGGCACGGCTGCGATAGGGCACACGCGAAAGGGACTTGTGCCGAGGCTAGTTTCTGTTAGAGTTGGCTTCCTTTGTGACAGTTTATGCTCTGCGTATCAGCCGGATGCTTTGCCCAAGGACAAGCAGACAAGAAATGAGTAGCTTGAAGCAAAACGTGAATGCAGAGCATTACGAATAGGCTGATTGGGATTCCAAAGTCGAAGTCGAATTTCATTATGGATGGCCTTTTAAAGTCCTGAAGATTGGGCTTTCAAATTCGTCAAGGATAGAAACTGAGATGGTACGACAAAATTAATTGAGACAAATTCTGTTTCCGGAGGCTAAAAAAAAAACTCTCTTCGATGCACCAAAACACCTTATTATACCCAACAGATGATGTAAGCGTGGGCCGACGCTCAGCTCGGGCTAATTTGCTTATACTTAGATCAGGCCATAAGTGCTCGCAGTGGGTCCAAGTCCAAGTCCGCGGCTCGGCTAATTGATTGGCATTTCCTATCGTTGCGCGAGCAAAGCAAAAGCCCAAACTAACAAAGCCTATATCTTTATCTATATATATGTATATAGGCGCGTGCATTTGCTTAGCCTTGATTGTGGCAAGACGGCTTTCGGGGCCCGGGCACAGGATTGGGCTTCTCTATCCACGCTGCGTGCCTTGGGCCTTCATCTGTGTGGGTCAGGCATTTGATTAACCAGCCACGCTGAACGGCAAATGAGTAGAGCCGAAGCTGCCATACTCTACGCGTGTTGCAAAAATATTCCTTATGGAATATGGAATAAGTATCAATTGCAAACAGGATAATGTCTGAGCTTGTCCATGAAGTACTTAGAGAGCTCGCGAATCAGAGGAATTATCCCAGGATTGATTGCATCTTCCATGCAAACGATATAAGCTAGTAGTAAAAGGCTTGCGAATATCCTTTGGCTCTAATGGAATTCCTTAGTTGATGAAAATTCTTAGTACGTATCAAGACTCACCTCGAGAACTGCTAGTTCCTTAATTAAAATAACTCGTCTGCGATTCGGGAACATGCCTAGTCTGAAGTGCAAAATGTATCACATCGATACATGGAACGAAGGGAAACTCTGGTATAAAGGAAACTCAGTTTCATTAAGCTGCTTGGATTGATGCTCGCCAAAAAAGGGAAACCCGACGGCAAAGAAAACTATCAAATTTGCGAAAAGTTCCATTGAAACAAAGCAAGCACAAGGAATAAAGTGAATACGCACTACAGAAATCTCTCTCTTTCTCTCTCTCTCTCTCTTTCTGTAAAGGAATTGATATATATTGAATTTCAGGCCTATTTGAAAATTCTGGGACATCTTGCAAAACTCCAAGGAATATAAAATCATTTAGATTTGAAAATCTTTGGGAATAGATAAAGCCAGTGGTTAAAATGAAAACTGAAATGATTTACAAAAAAAAAGCGGATAATTCTGTAGTACATGGAGTTGCAGTCCTTAAGATTCTGGACTTTCAGGAAAACCTTAAAGGTTTCTAATAATAAAGATAACTTTCGCGCTTGATTAGGAAATTCTCCATGAATAAAGTATGCCAGTTGGTCAAAAATGGAAATTGGAATGTTTGAAATGGAATGCAATCCCAACGACCGCTCGAGTTGCCTGGAAATCCAGGCTTGATTGGGCAATAAAGGAATAAAGGAATTAAAGGAAAAATCTTGAAAAATTCCGGAGAATAATGATAGCAAGAATGATTAGGGAAATCCCTAGGAATAATTAAGCTAGTTGATAAGAACAAAACTGGTCTGAAACTTGAAAGATTCCCGGTAATAAACATATCGTTCAGTCTTGATTGTAGAATATGGAAATGCCGACCTTGGGATCACTGAAATTGCCGGAAAACCTTGCAGAACTTAGCTTAACTTCCATCGAATTATCCATCTTGCAGGCGTTCGAGTTGATTTGGTTGTATTGAAAGTGCCAGAAGTGGTGCGTAGAACTTAACCCGTGACTGGGCGCCCATTGAATTTGCCAACTGGCTCGTTTGCTGGGCTATTATGCGATTAGAGATAGCTTTAGCGATTATATCCTTTCATGCCGCATTCGGGCACGCACAATGGCATCTAATCACATGCTCATTCTCAATTCAGCTGCACAGCTCGACGAGCGACTCATAAATCAATCAAATTTTGTGAATTGTGAAGCGAAAGCGAGTGTTCAGCCAGCTTGGCGCTTGGTTAAGGGCTTTTGGCTGGAACGTGATTGGACTTGATTTGCTTTGATTTGATTTGATTTGATTTGATTTGGTTCGACTTGACTTGATTGTTGCGGCGGCGGCTTATCAGCTTTCTGCTGCTGCTGCTGTTGTAGCTGCATTCAATGCATTGCGAATTAGCTTGCCACGCCCCTCGAGCGCCATATCGATTCGCTTTGACCCAGAGACCGGTTGAGCAGCGCGTCTCCCTATCCAATTAGAACTGTGCCCAAAACGTGCAGAGCAATAAAATACACCGACACACAAACAGTCGAACACCTGGCCAAGTCTATGCACCTTGCGAGCTATCCACTGTACAAACCCCGCGCCCCGCCCCGCCCAGTCCCTTACCGTCGCCTCCCGTCATCCGTTGGACTGCAGCGCACGCAAGGTCAGTGCGGCGCACGTAAGTATGCAACACATAATTTTCTCTTGAGTTCATTTTCTTTTTCATTTTCATTGCTTTTGCGCTGCTGCAGCGCGAAATTGCAAAACGTCGTTTCGTTTCAGTGTCTAACACTGCAACGCCCCCCCCCCTGCCTCTGCCTCTGCCCTGCGTCCAGTCGACCCCCCCCCCCCCTCCCCTGCCCGCCCCTCGCCCAGCACATGTCATGGTAGTTTTCTTTGCATGCAACTTCTTTGCATTGGCCCCAGCGACATATTTCGTATCCTTGTGCCGCTTACACGTTAGCGCGCTCGCTGGCCACGCCCACACTCGACGCCCCAGTTTTGACGCCCCAGCGACTGACAGCTAAAAATAGCTGCCAAACCGAAGGCGTTGGGCGTGGCAGTCAAGGGTTTACACGCGCATTTTTCGGCAGCCGGGCGGCGCTAGAGCCAAGATAGCCACAGCCTTTGAAGTTCGAGCGCCAGAACCTAGAAAACCTAATCCCAAATCGAAAATCGAAAGTGTGCCAAGCAGTGGGAAGAAGAAGAAGAAGAAGAAGAAGAGGCAGAAGAAGAAGAGTGGCATGCAGTAGCTGATAAAGAAGAAGCAGCAAAGCAAATGGCAAACACAATAGAAAATTGTGTCATAAAAACTTTTTCGATTGCGCGACGCGACGCGACGCGACAACAAAATAAGAACAAAATGAAAGAAGAAGCAGAAGGGGTGCAAGAAGGGGAAGAGGAAGACGCAGAGGAAGAAGCAGAAGCAACAACAGCTATCTGCGTGTGGCCAAAGCAGAAAATACTCTCCGGCAAACATAAACGTTAATTGTGGAACAGAAATTCCATAATATCATAATATATTCTATTATATAGTCAGCGAATTAAAAGCATCAGAAAATTGGCTAAATCTTATCTTATATGATATAGTAGTTGGATCTGTAAAAGATTTATCAAGTGATATCAGGTGATCGGGCGTAAAATTTAATCGAAGATCTTGAAAAACAAAAATGTTTCTCTGACAGGAATTTTGATTTTTCTATAGATATCTTGGGTTCGCTTGGGAGATCATGAAAACCGTTAGAAAAAGTTATTTTTTCCAAATGAAAGTCGATTCTTGACAAACGTTTTTTAGGGATTCATTTTATTTTAACAACCACTCAAATTCGCTTCGATTTATTTTTCGAAATTATAGATTTAAAGGTAAAAAATGCAATGGAAATAAATTAATGCAGTTTCTAGCATTGATTTTCCATTCAATTCCATTCGATTTCTGTAATCTAAGTGTCGAGTGAACACTGTAGCTAAATCCCGTTATATAACGCTGCTTGGCTGATTGATTACTGATTGACTGATTGATGATCCATTGATTGATTTTCGCACAGCCCTAACCTCCACAGCTAGATAGCTGACATTTTAATTAGTTTAGTTTACTTTAGGATGATTCCACCCGCAAGCGTGGAAAAGTCACGGAAAACGATTTCACGGAATTCTTTTGTTAACCGATTGGCCTTGAACTTATTTCAAGTGAGCTTTATGCAAATATATTGGACACGTATTTCACGCTTTTCACAAAATTCACCTCTTTTGGGTGGAAACTATAGGCCAAAGGTTGTACAAGCACATATTTATTTTGCGGCTTTTAGGCTCACACCAAGACAGTTAAATAGGCGAAAAATATCGTGGAACTTGGGAGTTATGGATATTAAAAATGTAAAAATTTCCACGTGCGGAAAATGAGTGGAAACGTTTAAAAAATGTCAGGCAATACACCTGACCCAGGCAAGACCGAGATAAATATACATATATATATATAATGTATATATATATTTTGCCTACCTCTAAGCGCTGCACGCCTGTTAACATAATTAATAAACCCTTTTGGAGGGTATATAAAAAGAACAACAGCGTCAGCAGCTCTCATGGAAAAACTTGGAAAAACTTCAGCACTTGCTCTTGCGGCGAGGGCTTGAACAGAGTGTTAGGGGTATGGGTGGAGGGGGGGGGGGGTGGGGGATCTGAGGCGGAGGCTGCGACGAAGACTTTGACTTCGACTGCGATTGCGACTGGGCAAGCTGTGCTTTGTTTCAGTCGAGCTGCCATATTTACTTGTCATGTGGCTAAAAGCAAAGGCTCACGCCAAAAAATATTGACACAGTAAGCAAACACACACACGCACACGCACACGCACACACACATGTACACACACATGCGGCAGGCAAACAATGGGCCAAAGCAAGGCAAATACGAGGCAATGGCAACAACAACAGCAACAGAGGCCACGCCCAGCCGCCCCAAAGCAAGCCACACAGCAAGCACAAAGACCCCGCCAACAACAACAACAACAACAACTGGGCGTAATAGTTTTACAGCGACAGCCAAAAAGTATGCTGCGACTTTGCGGCAGACGACAAGCTGGCGTCTACAGTTTGGCAGCCACTGCAGAATCGCCAGCAGGCCAGCCAAGTCGGATTGCTTTAATTTTTAATTATGGCGAGCGTTTTGCCAACTCCGTTCGCTGCTTGGCATTGTCTACACACAAACCCCCCACTTCCCACCCCATCCTCCCCTCCTATCGCCACATTGCCGACAGCAGCGGACAAAGTCATAAATTAATGCGTGGCGTGTTGTTGGCTATTAAAAGCAATGAGCAAGCGAGCGCATGTGAGCGTACAAGCTGCTTAGGCAGCACACACGCATACTCCGACACGCACTCCAACACACACACACTAACACACTCGGAGAAGAGCAAGAAGCGTAGTCCCGAAATAAAAATTTACATATTGCGCACGTGCTTGACCGAGCGGCGCTGAAAAGTATGCTACGCAAGAAGGCGACTTCGCGGCGACGGCCACGCACCGTGGGCCGAATATGCGTTTTATATGCAAAAAAAAAAATCAAAAAAAATAATATATATATTATTATTATTAGAATGTGAGTTTTATGTGGAAAATACAAACAAATTAAAAGAAATATATACAAGAAACCTTTAAGAAATAAATAAAACAAATGTTAAACAAATAAAAAAAAAAAAATAAATAAAAATTTAAAAAATTAATTCAAGAATTATAAATATAACAAATATTTAAATTATTTTATGTATTTACACAAAACATAATGAAAAATCAAAATATAAGAACTGAATAAAAAAAAAATAGAGACTCCCTTACGAAACGCAAATGCATGTTTTACAAAATGGATATTATTTGTGTTAATAAAAAAAAAAAAAATTAAAAAAAAATAAACAAATAAATAAAATTCAAAATTAAATATAAAATTAAAGTATAAAAATATATAAAAAAAAAACACCTACCCAAAAGTGAATACATATTTCATTATTACATTAATTAAATACAGCCTAAACAAAACGTTTAAAATAATTAAGCTCACATTAACCAAAGCAAAGCCCACTAAATAAACCACTAAAAAAAGAAGCTAATTAAGCTAAGGTGAGTTGCGTTAATTCTAGCTTCTGTAAAAACTACAATGTTAAGCGACTGCTGTTAAATTACCAGCTGTTAACCGACAGCTGTTAAGCGACAGCTGTTAACCGACAGCTGTTAGCTGAACAGCTTTTATACACAAGCAGTATCCCATGTTTTTAACATATCGGTTCTCACTTTTATAACAATAATATTATTTGCTGCATCTAGAACTGTGCTTTGCTGTACAGTGCCGCCTCAACTGTGACTAGAGCTGAAGTGACTCTAAAACCTACAATTCAAAATTGTTACTCTAAAACAGTGAAACTAAACTCTTATCGTTCTCTTTCGAATGTAAACTTTACCATAATTACTGTAAAGCTTAAACTCTAAACCTGTGACTCTGCAACTGTGTCTCTCAAGCCATTAAAGCTGTGACTCTAAAACTATGGCTGCTTGGCTGTGACTAAAGATGTGACAAACATTATTACGCTAAAACTGTGACTCTAGAACTTTGCAATCCGTTTGAAACGACGGTAGTTAATAAATGATTAATACCGGGACTCTAAAACTGTTAGCCTTGCGCTCGGACTCTGAAGCCATGCTTAGATGTGATAGTTTTAGAGTCACAGTATTAATATACTCTTCTTTATGTGTTATCAGCACTGTGACTCTTAAACCGTTATCCTACAGCTGTGACTATATATATATATATTGTGACTTTCAAACTGTAACGCACAGACTTCAGAACCTTTATATACATATGCATATGCCTAATGGGATCGGGATGCCTCCTTCTGCTTGTTACATAAATTGTCACCGAACAATCATAGCCCATTCGAAACATTCGAAACAATGGATACAGGGTATCAAAATGAGCGCAAATCGTACGCAATTAGTCGATGCCGCCCGCAAACTGTGCCAATATTTGCCCATTGTGTGGCCCAGCGCACAGTGCTGCTTAAACTGTCGCCGCGGGGTTTGACAGGCGCTGTCGAGCTATGCATACACATGTGCTCCCTGTGCCGCTGGGGAGCTATAAAATTCAGCTGCCAGCGGCTATTGGTTCGAGAATGGAGTAGGCGGCGCAGGGGCGGAGGGCGGGACAGGGGCGAGGGGCGGAGGGCTGTATAGACTGTTAATAAACTTGTTTTGATACGGCGGCAGCGGCAGCAGGCACGACAATATCTTTGGGCCGAGCACTTGACACAAGGTCAACGAGGACAAGGACAGGACATGCCAAAAAAAAAACAAAAAAAACCACAACCAGGAGGAGGTCAGCAGGTGGTCAGCAGGCTGATGGCCCGCACGCGCCACGCCCCGCACGCGCCTCAGCCCGCGCAGCAGCAAAATGCATTCGAAATGCAGAAAAACAAATATGATTGCGGGGCCTGGGCGGAATGGGGGCGTCGGGTCGCGTCGCGTCGCGTCGTTAAGCCTGGAAGCAGGAAGCGGCCGGTTAGCAGCTGAACCCTGCGGAAGCGGAAGACAGATGGCCTTTCAATATGGCCAACGGATATGGCCAACCTGCAACATTTGTGCGGCACAAACAATGCAGCGACGAGGCGGCGCGGGCAGGCGGGCAACCTGGGATTGATTTGTTTTGCGGTTTGTTCGGCACCAACCCCAACCCCTGCCCCAGGCCCATCCCTAGCCCCAACGGGCTTGTGGACACGTGGCAATTGTGTGCCCGAAAAGTGCATTAGACCCTGTTCTCATTTGCCCACTCGAAGCAATTTCTATGCCAAAAAAAGAAATCCAAAAATATTTGTGGCATACATTTCGGGGCATAATAAATTGCTGCACATGTTAAGGCCTTGCTGAGGGGGCGGGGCAGGGGGGGGGGGGGCGGGTGCACTTGATAAACTCAATTTGTTTTCTGTTTTTGGACAAAATATCTATGTATTTGTTTTTCTTTTCACTCGATGTGGCCGATCAACGTTCTGGATCTACTCTACTTGGACTTGAGTAAGTCATTTCTCAAGCATTACTTAGAGTGAGAGAGAGAGGGAGAGAGAGAGAGAGAGAATCCTGTTGGGAAGATTCTAGGGATAACATCGATTCTCCTTATTGTTTTTCTAGTCGTAGCAGGTCGAAAGGCAGCTCTTCTCCCTTCTGCTCTTGGCTTGGCCAGATGGAGTACGTCTTCCAATTGGGTAATCCAGGTCTCGGCAAATATCTTCCAATTGGGAAACTTTTAAGTACCTCATCATTCTACGGATTTAAGTTTGAGCTCTTGTCTTTGGCAGAAGGGGAACGTCTTACACTCTGGAAGCTTTTGGGGACCTCTCAATGTAGATCCTTTTACGGATCTTGCTTTGTGCTCTTGGCTTTGGCAGACGGAGTAGTTCCACTGAGCGAGCTTTTAGGGATCTTGGACTCCTACGGACACCATTTAGGGGTCAATAATTCAGCCATGACTCACTTAAATGTGTTCTAAATTTCACTTTCGCCTCAATTACGCAAAAAACGTTTTCGCAGCATACTTCTAGGCGCGCTAATAGTTTCCAAAATTGCGTTTCCTTAAGTATATTTTAAGACTCGAAAGCCACTTAATACTAGACAAACGTAATAGTGTGCGGAAACTTCTCTTAGATACCTGTTCCCAGTTTCACTTTCGCAACCCTTTCTCCATGATTTCGTCATGAATTCGCCAACAACTAGAAATTGCTTTGGACTGTAAAGGAAAAAGGACGATCGGAAATGAATTTGAATAGAGACCTACTCTGGATTTCCTGGTAAGTTTCCCAGGAAGACTCCAAGTAGGTAAATAGACAACTTAAAACTGTTCAAGTATATGAAATATGAATTGAAATACCTCCGAAATATATCCTCAATCATATTTCCAAACGAAATAGAGCTCTAAATTTGCACAAAAGACGACAAACTTTAAGCTAAAACCAACTACATGCAACCTAAGTCATTGCATTGCTTTTTACGCGCCGCTTATAATTCCCAACCAGTTAAAGCGTTGAGTTGAATATGAGTTTCTAAAAGTCATTGGCAAAGTCAATTTAAGCTGTTTGGCTTGTGCTGCTGCTGCTGCTGCTGTCAAATGTGCTTATTTGCACTGTATCATGCGAACCCCTCTCGCCCTGCCTCCTCCCACTCGCTGTCTATTTTGGTCTGTGCCTGCAACGGATTGTGGCAGGAGGAAGCAACTCAATTTCGGGCAAGTAGCATGCGTACATTTCTGGCCGTCATCGTAGAGATGATTGGACAAACGGACTCCACAGATTTCATTGCCACCTCCAGTTGCTGGCCAAATCAGCTGCTGTTGCCAGATCCCTGCCCCACGCCCCACGCCCCAACCCTTCCCCAAAAAAGACCAATCCCCACCCCTACTGGCTGGCGAAACTGATTGATTGGCTTTGGATTTTGGCTTTTGATGCTGGCCTCAGCGTAGCGCAAATGTAGACGACGCCTGTTCTGGGGCCTTTGGCTTTGGTTATGCAATAAATAAACATGTGCAGGCCAGAAAGAGAGGAATAATAAGAGAGAGAGAGGGGGAGAGAGATAGAGAGTTAGTTGGGGCGCTATGACTTTGGGCCTAGTCGAATCAGTCAAGCAATAAGCGTGGGCTACACTTCATTAGGCACAGCAACTGTCGCACACACGCGCACACACGCGCACACACACGCACACACACGCACAAATCGCATTTACGAATTGTCATATTAAATATGCAAAAAGAAACGAGCACAATTTGCAAGTGCTTGCGACTGAGCAGCTACCCTGTAAAGCAGCTCGTGCATATAAAGCGAGGCTCCATAAGCATCCAGATGGACTTCGAGCTAGGTACATAACCTAACCTCAAAATATATTAATTTCTATCGATTTGAGCGGAAAGAAAGGCGTTATTGCTGAGATCGGAGTTTGCGAATTCGCGATATTTAGTTTTTAAGTTAAAGTGCGAAATACACGAAATATGTGAAGTTATTTCAAATTCGATTATTATCGATAAATGTTGTAACTGGAAAAGTTATCGAAAGGCTATCTTTGCTCAGGGCAAATAAAAACCCGCTAAAGATCGATATTTATCGATTTGGCACAAGAATCAAATAAATCGGATTTGTTGAAACGCGTGAGTTACAAATGTGATATATACTTGTGTTCTATTTATAAGAAGTTTTCTGTCTGTAAGTAATATAGACAACAAGTCGCTCGACTATTTAAGCTGTTCGGGAATATATATGTATATAAAAACATATATACATAATCTATATATATGTACATACACTATATATATGTTAGACCTTTTCTATCTCCACTTACATGTCCTTATGTTAAATCATATTAAAGATTTCCCACGACTACAGGGTATTAGATTGCCAGTATAGTCGATTTTGCGGCGGCGCCTAAAAGCAGGCAACATAAAAGCGAATGTAAAAAAAAACAACAACGAATTTTCATGCTGTTGCTGTCACAACTTTTTTCGCATTTTATTTATTTTATGTTAACAGCAAAAAAAACCTAACCAAAAAAAAGACAACACACACACACAGACGCACACACACACATACAGACTCAGCTACCCCCCGCCCGCTTGCTTGACCCAACGTGCGGGCTGCTCGCTCTCGCTTGTTGTTGTTGTTGTTGCCAATAGATTTGCTTGTCATTTGGCTTTTGGTGTCGGTTTTTTTTTTGCTTATTTTATCTTTTTGCCATTGTGTTTCTCACACACACACGCACACTGGCGCTCTTTTTTTTCCAATTGCTTTAAATATTTAAGTAGTTTTCAGTTTCAGTTCCTGTTTTATTATTCTCTCATTCCGCTAACCGCACACACACACACATGCGCGCCGTGTGTGTGTGTGTTAGTGTCACGTTGCGTTTCACTCAACAACGCTGTCAGCGTCAGCGTCAGCGTCTAGCGTCGCAGCCGCAGCCGCTGCTTGTTCTTGTTCTTGCTCTTGCTGTTAACCCCTTTTTGCAATTTGCTGCCACGCAACATTGGCGCACTTCATTCCGCTGCAGTGGCTCTCAAACTGTACGCGTGCTGCTGCTGCTGCGGTTGACACTTATGCAACCGCAGCAGCAGCGGCGGCGGCGGCAGAGTGGCATCGACATCGGCATCTGCAGCGGCAGCGGTAGCGGCAGCGCTCTCTTTGATACTTTGTTGCTGTTGAATACTTTTCGGCTGCACTTGAAAAAGAAAGAGGCGACCAATTGTTGTTGCCATTTTGCTGACATAATTGTGCTGTGTGCGTGTGTGTGTGTGTGTGTGTGTGTGTGTGTGTGCGTGTGCTTGGCATTCCTTTATGCCTTAACAACTGACACACATTTCAGCCAGCAGCAGCAACAACAACAAGAACAACAAGAACAAGAATGACTACAACAATAGCTGAAAGTATTCAAAGTTTTTGCTTTGTTGCTGTTCGAACTTTTTGCCTAGCGCAACAACAACAACAACAACAACTCTCCAAGACAACAATTACAAGTGTGTTTATGCCGCTCGCTCTCCTTCCCGCTTACTCTCTTAAAGTGCCGCACTACTCGCACTCACACACACACACACACACATACGCGCTGTGCGTAGCTTTAGCACATTTCGTTGGCGGCGGTTTGCTCCCTGCCATGCCCACCAAAAAAAAAAAACAAAAAAAAAAAAGCATAAGAAGCAGCAGGCGGCAGGCGAACTCAACTTCATTACACAATACATGAAGTACTAGAGAGAGTGTGCGACAGAGAGGGAGGCGAGAGTGGCTGTCTCTCTCTCTGTGTGTGTGTGTGTGTGTGTGTGTGTAAGTTAGCGGCAATGGCTCTTTAGTGATTACCTTTTGTTGCTGTTGCTTTTTTGATTGCCTTTTTGTGGATAATAATAATGTATTCCTTTTTGCCCGCTTCTTGCCTTTTTTGTTGTGTTCTCGCTGAATGTGTGTGCTTCTTCTTCTGCTTCTTCTTCTGCTCTTCTTCTTCTTCTTGTTTGTTGTATTAATTTTGATTACTTTTAACGCGTTTTTCGCCTTTCACTTTTGTTTTTTTTTTTTGTTGTTTTCGTTTTTCTTCTTATTTTGCACTGCAGTCGTTTCGGAGGGAAGAGAATAAAGATTGAAAATATATGCATATATTTAGCTAGATCTAGCGTGGTTCGGATGTCACCGCAAAAAAAAATGTGATAGAAAATATGTTGAAGCTGTTGGGAAACTTGTAACGGGAATTAGCCAGCGGCTACGTTATATGCAACAATTGCCGACTTGAACGTGGACTCTGACCAGGTTGCAAGCTCGCTCGATGTCCTTTTTGACTGGCACGCGGCGCGCTCTGTGCTTGGCTTGCTTTGGTTTTTTATGAGTTGCAAACAAAAAAAAAAAAAAAACAAGCGCAAAAAACACAAAAAAAAAACAAAAAAAAAAAACAAGTGCCACCAGTACAAATGGCAGAGCACACCGGAATTTGTTATATATTTGTAATTTGTGTTGGGCAACGCTTTCAGTGTGAGAGAATTCGCTTGAGAATTGGCTCAGATGGCGTATGTTGCGCGCGGCTACGCACCTAAAAGTAGACTACGAACTCGTTACGAACTCAAGCGGCGCCGACAACAGAAACTCGTGCTCACCGCCGCCTACTCTCTCACATTCGCACTCTCTATCTCTCTTACGCTCACGCTCGCCCACTCTCTGTCAGTGTAGACTTCGGTCGAACAGCTGTGGCTGTGAAAGCTCCAACTCAAGCTTAAACCCAAGTCTTGCTTTTGATAAGTTGCGCGCTTTCAACAGCTGCTTGGCGAGGCTCACAACCAGACAAAAGCTCAGCTTGAGCTTTCATTGGCTAGCGCCACCTGGCGTCTGTTAGCCGAGGCTTGCGCCTGCGCCACTTGCCCGCTTGACTTGGCTAGGGTGGGTTTCATCGTATGTGCCCCTGCCACAAATGGCAGAAACTAACCCCAAACCAGGCCAAGTTGTGGGCCCAACAGTTGCAAGACACACGCAGGCCACGGCAGGCACGCAGCTTGAGCCACTAAACCGATTAAAGATATATCGATTAACGATTAAACGCCAAGCTAACGCATCTGCGTGTGCGTGTGCGTGTGCGTGTGAGTGTACACGTGTATGCGTGTTGTGCAAACCTGTGGCAATTATTTACATATAGAGAAAAAGTCAAGTGAAATTGGCTAATTAACAGCGACTGTTAAAATAGCATTAATTGATCGACAGACCGTTAACAGTAAGATCAAGATCAAGCAAAAGTAAAAGTAAATGCGTGAAGCAAAGCCAAAGTAAACAAACTGAGCCACACACAACAAGACGTACCATATGCAATAACAACAACAGTAGCAGCAGCAACAACAACAACAATAGCAGCAGCAACAGCCGCGACGGCAGCCTCAGCAGCAACAACAAACGGTAAACTGGTTTGCTTTGCATTACCATCATTTATTTACATATATGTATGTAGTTATTTGTGTGGCGACTGCGACTGCGAGCGCTGCCGCGACGCAACTGAAAGCGGAGACGCCAACAATTTGGACGGCGTTCACGATGAGCGCCGTGCGCCGAGTCCAAAGTTCACAACACACAAGCTGAGCGCAACAAGAAAGTAAACAAGTGTCTGGCCAATGCAACAACACGAACAGCGTGTGCACTTACCGCAACTGAGTGAGAGTGAGAGCGAGAGATTGAGTGGGAGTGTGAGTGTGAGCGAGCGCGGGTGCAGCGCTTAAGAGAGCGCGCTTAGCTAGCACTTAGTGGGATTAGCTGTTATTAGCATTGAGCGCAAATTAATCCTGTTGACTGCTTGAGTGCTTTTATAGCTACAATAACTGCACATTGCTCAAACGCATTCAATGTGATTTATTCTATACCCTGCATATACATACATACATACATATATGCACTGCTTCAATTTTGCGATAATTAAGAAAATCAAAATTGAAAACGTCTGTATATATGTATGAATTTAAACAAAATGTGCTTGCAATTATTTTTATTAGTCACTAGCGCAGCACTTTGCCCTATAAATACGTTTAAAGACACCTTGACTCAGTTGCTGCTTTTTATTTATACATATATACATATATTTTTTTTTATTTTTTGTAATCAAGCAAGCTAATCGATCGGGACTGTGACGAAGCAAATTCCAACTAATTGATAATTTTTCACAGCCAATTTTCTGATTGGACACCAAGTCGATGACAAAGTCCTGATACACTTAGCAGAAAAGTGCATTCGAAATGAGAAAAAGAAAAGCAAAAGGCAAAACATGATACAAATAAAACGAATGCAAATCGAGTCGTTTACTCTGTGTGTGTGTGTGTGTGTGGGAAAGACTAAACTGGCCTTGAGCTAGAAATACCTCTCCTTCTCTGTCTCTCTCTCTCTCTCTCCCCCTCCCCTCAGACGCTGTGTGCTCAGCAACAAGTATTTAAATGTGGCTATTGATAAAGCCACGGATCCATTTCCCATCAAATGCTGTAACTCGCCGCCAGGTGTCGCCTTACGCACCGCCCGCAAAAGTTGAATGCCCTCCGGGCGCGGGCACCAGGAGGCGCGGGGACCGTGGCCCAGGTCCAGCCGAAACCCAGGTCCGGTTTTCGGTATCGAATTTCGGTGCGTGTTCTTTTTTTTTTTTTGGTTTGATTTTAATTTCGTTTTTTTTTTTTTTTTTCGTAGGACTTTGCACCGTCCGTAATCCCAAGTTTCACTTGTTGATTAGAGTAGCGTCTCGTACTATCTAATTTATACTTTCTCGGCTAATCAGCTGCAATTGGACATCTGAGCTCGCCCATAAACGTAATTATAATAATAACACTCGTAGTGATAAGTGATAAGAACCCTGCAAGTCATGCTCACAAGGCCGAAACGCGCCTGAAAGACAATAGATGGCGATAACGTTTATCAAGGTAGACCCCTGAGGGGGTGGTGGGGTGGATCGGCGGGGGGCACATACTATGTAATAGATGCATGTAATTGTCAATAAACTTGTTGCTGTGTAGTTGGGTGGGTTGGAGGGGTGGGAGAGGGGAGAGGGGATAGGGGATAGAGAGTTGACTGCAAGTTTTGCGGTAGCTTGCGTTTGCAGTCCCCTCCGCCCGCCTCCCTCCTGATAAACTGTACATATTTATACATATATGGATTCCGGGAATCGGGCTTAGAATGCGAGCAATACGAAGCGTGTTTAGTGTTAGGTAACATAATAGATCAAGCATGCCAAACTTCGACTAATCCCAGAACCGATAAGTTGAGTTGATTCTTTTCTCATAAAGATACAAAACTTAAGATCCCACAATATTTGTGTGTAAAGCAAAACCTAAATAGATTATATAAAAACATTTGAGGTATCTGTAAAGTCAATATCTATCTAAACATATACATATATATATATACATATATTTATATGCATGTGCATATATGCTCTTTATTTATAGGAAATTGTCGCTGTTTCGAATATATTGTAGAAATTAATTATAAATAATTTAAATCTAACGAAGAGCTATAATATAATATATTATGTATGAAATACATAATAACAATAATATTGACTTGAACGATTATACATAACATATATATGTATTATTGTTTTTGATATTTATATACATATATCTTAAATACTTTTCTTCATTTTATATATATTTGATATATCGAAACATATTTTGTATAATATATTGTAGAGCTCACGTAAAATTAGAACATACCCGATAGTATAACAGTTATAACAGATTCTATGAAAATATACCCTAATTGTTATACTCATGTGTACATACACATGTGTGAATATATTGATGTATATGTATGAATGTATATATCAGTATATACTTAAATCCAACCTAGCTATATTAGCATTTATTGTTGAAAAGTATATACACCTCGTCAGTGCGTTTTATAGGGTATTACAATGGGTGTATTTGTGCATATTTTGTTATACACCCGTGTTACATTTGATTAAACGTGTTAACTAGTGACAATTAACAATTAAAATCCGAAATATGTTTTATTTGTATCAATCGTTAAATTCCAATTGAAGCAGAGCTTAAATTTCACACATGCACATGCACACATGCGCCTGCATATCTACATGTATGCGACATGTGCATGTAAGCATGTGATTTTACTCTTTCAGGAATTTTAATCAACATATGCACACACATGCATGCCTACATATTTACATATATATGTACATACATTTGTATATCGAAAATAGTTGAGTGACAACTCGATTCTGCTTGCGGTAAATGCATAAGAGAGACATGCACACAGCCAAACACATGCACTTGATTGCGAGCATGCTCGACTGCGATGCCAATAAAATTACTAATTTTATGCACACACACACACACACACACACACACACACGCGCATTTAAATATGCAGTGACAAATATATGTAAGCATAAAATTGCATCACTGACTTACAATTTACTGTTACAGATATGCAGCCAGACACACGGAGAGCGTAAATAGCGAGAGAGAGAGAGAGAGAGAGAGCTAGCGAGCGAGACTGATCATGCAGCTCCAACACCAGCAACAACAACAAACATGCACTAGAAATTGAACGCGTAGGCGCAGATGAGCACAGCGTAAAACAAATCAAAAGAGAAACAACAACACACGCCCATTTCGAACGCCAACGCCAACGCGATCTGTTTGTGTGCGTGCCTGTGTGTACACGTTCGCTTGCCAGCGTATTGGTGGGCCCGGCGAGCCGGCAACGTTGCCGCTGCGACGCCAACGGGCAGTCGTGCCTCAGCACTCCAAAGCGACAGACGTGTGTGTAGCAGCCAGCAGCCAGCAGTAAGCAGTAAGCAGTAAACAGCCAGCAGTGCAGTCAAAACAAAACTCACACCGACAACAAACTGAAAGAATCCAAAAACCAAACTCAAACCAATTCCAAGCAGTCGTTACATACGCGCGAGAGACTGTGCGGTTCTGACTGTAAGAGAGCCAAAGAGAAACAGAGCGAGCGAGCGATATCGAGAGCGAGAGCCAGATCGATCCCGAGTTAATCAATGAACATGTATCCAGCCCAGATGCTGCGCCTGCGCAGCGCCGCGCATGCATTCGGTGCGGCAACCGCTCGCACAATCACAACCAATCGGCGGCAGCGCAACACGGCGAGCGTCGAGCGCGCCCAGAGCATCAACGAACGGGACAAGTTTCTGCACTACAATGCCGAGGACGGCTACTATAAGACCTCGCCCTATGACCCCATCAAGGTGCCCAATGTGCCGCTGCACGAGTACGTTTGGCGCGACTTCAAGAAGTGGGAGAACTCCACAGCAGCGGTGAGTGCAGCCAATTTCCAGTGTTGTTAATAACCCAAAAACAAGTGTTCGAAATTATTGAGAATAGAAGAAAGAAAAAACTAAATCGCAGCTTAAATGACACACGCGAAGGGTTTACTATCCAAAAATTTCTGTGAAGAAACTTTAACTTATTTTTGTCCAGTGTTTCGTAAAGCCAAAAAGTGTTTGTTAAGTGAATATTGACACGGTAAATGTGATAAAGATACTTTTTGTGAAATTCCTGTGAGAGCAACTGATGTGATACCAAAGTAATCAGTTTTCAATATGCTATGGCAACTATATTATTCCCAAATGAGATCCGATGAGAATTAAATTACTTGAATTCCTGTCTGTTTTCTGGTAACCTCTAACTTTGCTCCAAACTTTCCGCTGTCTTTGCTGAAAGTAAAAACTACCCCGTAAATCTTCACATTTTCTATTTTCTTTCTCAACTCAACTCAAAGATATACAAAATTCTTGAGGAATATGAAAGAATTTTGTAAATTGAATTAGTTTTCTTCAAGAAGTCGAACTTGTATTTATCATCAAGTTTTCCACGATTAGATAGATACATAACTGTTCTTCAAGTTTCTTACGGCTACCAAATGCTTCTGTTCAAGTGTAAATATATAAGCTCTATACTTTATATATAGAAATCAAGTTTTAGATAGAACCTATTGAGGAGCCATAAAAAGAAATGTATTGCAGCTACTTGAGCGTTGTGTGAAATCTCAACTGATTAGATGGTTCTTCAACTGGAAAACCCTTGGAATTTGCTCGTCTAACAATGATAATGCAGGCCCCAAAACTCCATATAATACCCTTAGTTTTGCGTTGCAAGCAGCCTTATCGCATCTACATATACATATATACATATGTATATGTTTGTATTTTGTTTGTTTATGCCCAGTTTATTGAACCTGAACCTATGCCAATACCTGTGCGTATGAGTGTGTGTGTGTGTGTGTGTGTGTGTACTGTACGTCTGGCCAACTTATATATAAATATATATATGTGTGTGTATATGTGTCGGTGTCTGTGCGTACGTTTGAAATCACGGGTCCAATCACGAGTAGATTCGCAAAAGAAACTTTGGTGTTTCAGTTCCACCGATAACTCACGACATCTTGCGTGTTTAACATATGTATGTGGGTCACGTTGCGGGGTGTAGCTTATCGGCTTACTGATAAGACGACGTGAAATATTCAAAAAAAAAAAAAAAAGAATTAAAGAGGAGAAAAAGAACTTTGCGCAAAATTCTAGATAAGTACGAATGTGAAATATCGTTGTATATGAATTACAACCACTTTGCTGCGCCCTGGAATTGTGGGATAATGCCGACGAATACTGGCATAATACTGGCCCCAACCCCACGAACTGCTTCGACTAGTTCCACTCGAGTGTGAACTGGCATCAAATTGCTGTACATGCCCGATAAGAATGTGAAGGACAGTGGAAAGCGGGAAAGGGTGAAAAGAGAACTCATGATGCTGTCCAGCCTCGCTATAAATAAACATGCATGCACGACTGTAGTCGACTGCCCAATACTCTGCTCGCAATGCACAAAACGTTTAAAACAGCCGAAAAGCGTTCGATTGCTTAGGAATTCGGTGACTCTAAAACCGCAATACAATGACTCTCAAACGGTGACTAAATAATGTAGATGTTGGTCATTTGTGAACCGTTTAACCGTTTCAACAAGAATTGCCAAGTCTAGCAGTAAAATTGACTTCCATACTTGCCTCCCTCCTAGTGGGCGTGTCCAATAAAAAAGTGATACCTTTAGACGAAGCGAACATACTCTAACATACAAACATGCCAAGTTGCGCGTCTGTAAACAATAACGAATAAGAATTCGATATACTCCATTTCAACTTGCGAACAGAGTATGAGCAATAAATGCAACTGTGAATAAACCAAATGCAGGGCGCAAAGGAGACAACAATAGGCTGTGCATGAGTGTGTGTGAGAGGAAGACACAGAGAAAGAGAGTGAGAGAGAGAGAGCGAGAGAGAGAGGCGCTGCTGATGCTATAAATAGATGCAGCGGGCAACTCTTGGCTTGCATAAGCAGCGCCCACGCTCAGCCCAAGCGATCATCTAATCGCCCCCCGCCCCCCTCCCGCCCTGCCAGCTTACTGCGCTTAACTAGCCCTAGGGTAGACACAAGCTGGCCAGCCACCACCCCCCCCCCCCCTCCCCTCTGCCCACAAGCAAGGCGCATTTCACTTTTTGCTCGGCAAAATCAAAGTGCAAATGCTGTTCATTGAAATTTATTAGCCTACAGTGGGGCGATATCAAGTTTTGTTTACACTGAACGGGTGTAAAGCTTCTAATCAGCGGCTTGTGCACACACACACACACACGCACACGCACACACACATGCTTATATATATGTATGCTATAAATATACTATGATTGGCATGTGCTTGAATTAAATGCAATTAAATGCAAGGCACATAGATACCACACACACATACAGACACACACACATTTATTTGTATATGTATGCACTGTAAATTGCTTGCACAGTGGGTGCAAAGTGCGATTTGTGCCAATTGAATTTCGATGTGCGCTGGAAAATAGAAAATCATAATAAACACAAACGTGCAATTGTTTCGCTATAGGATATACCCTATACTATATAGCATGTAGAGTATATGTATGTATGTATATATATAATATAACTGTGCTATTTTCATGCGACTTGCAACTTTGGAACTACACATCCATCAATTTGATCACACTTGTTAATGCCGCAGTTAATTAAATATATATATGTACTATATTATATGGTATTCTAAAAGCCCCCTCTAAGAAGCCACCCCTCGCCAACGGATCGCAAGTTGGCAAACTTATCAGCAAACAGTTGGCAATGTGCAAAAGTTTTGAGTAAATTATACGACAAAATTCTTGATAATATAAGCTAAACGCCCGATTCGCTTGACAATCAACTAGTTTGTGCTATTCTTTTGGTTAGAGCTTTAATTAGCAGATAGTATTCGGGTATACAAAGTTCATATTCTTGTCTACAACTATTTAGTATAGTCTAATTTTAGATGCGCTTTTTATCAGTTACGTTCCGGCATTAACTTTAACTACCTAAGTAAACCCAATCTGGAAGTTTAAATAGACTTGTAGAGATACGGCTTGGGGTTTTCCAGTTATCTGCGTGTATACTAAACCTCCTGATTGCCAAGTTTATTTAAGATATCTGGCAAAACAAAAGATTTCCCTAGACAAAAACTTATTTTTCAATCGAATTGTTTTATAGAGCCGTTATGATATAGTAATCTGATCGAAGACTGCGCTCTTTGATATGCAATACATATGTGTGTGTGTAGCATAGGGTATCTGCTAGTCGACTAGTCTGCTGCTCCTTTTGCATTGCAAGTTGTTTTCAATTCAAAATGCTAACTCTTGTTTATTATACCCCCCCCCCCCCCCTCTCACTCTCTCTCTGTCTTCCACTATCTCTCTCTCTGGCTCTTAGGCCCCAGAATTTGTCGCCAAAGAGCATCAAACTGTTCGTTATAGGCGAGCGCTGTCCAAATTTAAATATGCTTTTAATTGCCAAATTATAACTATAAAAACATGCAATCAAAAAAAACACACACACACACACATATGTATACACATGTATTTCATACGCATGCTAATTGTGATTGTTTTGCATTTTAGTTTTTGCTCATAACGAGTATCACCGGTAAATCAACTCATCTCATCTCATTTTATATATTTTTTTTCATTTGCCTTTTCCGCTTTTGTTTTTGCTTTTCGTGGGCCTGGCCGCGGACACGGCCTCCGCTTGAGCATGACAGTGGCAGTGGCGTTGCTTGATCGATGGTAGGGGTTTGAAGAGGGTGAGAGAGGGGGAGGGGGGGGTATAGTGGGGAATCGCTCACGTCACTCGAGTGCCTTTGAAATTTGCTGCTCTGCGTCGTTGAGTCGTTTGGGCAAACGAAAAAGTCAACAAGCGTCGCGCAAAGCAGCAGCAAGAGACAACGCACACACACACACACACACACACACATATGCAAAGAGAGCGAGCGGGAGAGAGCGTGCGCGAGACTGTTCTCTGGCTCTCGCGGTTCAGTCTTTTGCAGACTTTGTACTTTGCCCCACTGAACTTTGATCAGTGGCCGCGGCGCGGCTCGAGCGGAACACAGAAACGCGTCAAATGCTCGAAATCATTTTTTTCTGCTCTTATTTTTGAATTTTTTATTTCGTTTTCTTCTTCTTGTTCTGTTTTTTTTTTGAGGTTTAATTTAGTTGATTTCTTTAAATTCGACATTTTTTATGCGCTTGTTTGTCTCTGTCCCTCGCTGTGTTTGCTTGTGTTTATTTATAATTCCCAAAACATACTACATATAATAATGCCAATTTGTGCTGCGTAAATAATAACAGCGCAGAATGACCCCCCCGCCCCCCTGCCGCCGTCCAGACCTACCTAAACTTTTATCGCGATGCCCTGTGAAGAAAAAGTGGGCTCAACCTTTAGCTTTAACTTGGCCTTGACAAAGGTCGTTATTAGGGGGAGGGGGGAGGGTGTGTCTCAACTTGCTGAAACGTCAAGATTGAAGGCCAACGACCTTCGGCCGATCATATTCATAAAGTTCTCAATTTTCCATACTGGAAACTGGAATGGAAATGGAAATGGGCAAGTGTTTGCGAATTCGCTGAGAGAAATAATACTGCAAAACTTTAATTACTGCGTATATCCAGTCATAACTTGAGTATTCGCTGCAAATATCGAGTATTCGCTGAATATCTTGAGTATTCACTGCATCTCTTGAGTATTCACTGCATATATTGAGTATTCGCTGCAAATATTGAGTATTCACTGCATATCGAGTATTCGCTGCATATCTTGAGTATTCACTGCATATATTGAGTATTCACTCCATATCTCGAGTATTCGCTGCAAATATTGAGTATTCGCTGCATATCTTGAGTATTCGCTGCAAATATCGAGTATTCGCTGCATATCTTGAGTATTCGCTGCATATCTTGAGTATTCACTGCATATCTTGAGTATTCGCTGCAAATATCGAGTATTCACTGCATATATTGAGTATTCGCTGCAAATATTGAGTATTCGCTGAATATCTTGAGTATTTGCGCTGTGTTTAACTATCTGATTAACACTTTGTATGCCTACATAACATGCAAATATGGTACTTAGTCTAGTAATTATGTGTGTTTAATGCATTCCATTGAGTTCCAGGCTAGGTCATGGCCTTACCTAAGCGCTATTCATTGAATTAAATCTTTTTGAACCATGACCTATTCTTTGTAATAACCATTAGAGCTCTTACAAACGATATTATTCCCTCTATTTTTATGCTTACATACTTTGAGGAGCCTAGAAAAATAGTGTGAATCTTAAAACATATGTATATAATTTCAGAGTTCAATTTAGGGAGAAAGAAATTCTTTATTATTCAAATTTAAAGTATTTGAATGCTGCAAACTGTTGGGCAACTTTTTTATATTGTTTAGAAATTGAAATTCCATTCGTAATATATTTCTCAATATTATCTAACCCATTCAGAAATGAAGTGGTTAAGGACTAGAAAATTTGTTTGAATTAAAAAAACTTTTTATTCTATTCCGTTTTTTTTTTAAATTTGGGCTAAACAATATTTGGACTGTACATAATCAAAATAAATTGTATTTGAAATTTTTTTTTTTGATTATTCAAAATTCAAAATTTGTATATTCTGATCATATTTGTAATAGTTCTTGATCAATTCCTGTTGTTTGAAATTGTGATCGAAATCAAGAAATAAAATAAATGCCATAAGGAATTTGTTTCTCTTGATAAGACCCGAATGGTATGCTCTTAAAATATTTGAAAAAGAAAATAAATTAAGTATTATATTAATATTAATATATATTCCATTTGTCCAGGGCTTTTCTATTTCTTGCATTCTATTCAGATCTCATTTAATAATACCCGCTATCCTTATCTCTTTATAGGTCTGCGTGATCACGGATCGTCAATATACCTATGCCCAGCTGCGCGATGCGAGCGCCGCCTTCGCGGTTCGTCTGCAGACAAAGTTCAAGCTGTTCAAGCCCGACGTTCTGGCCATTTGTCTGCCAAACATGCCAGAGTATCCGATTGCAGCTCTGGGCGCCATCGAGGCTGGACTCGCGGTGACCACCATCAATCCCATTTACACGCCAGGTGAGTGAGCTTTTGCGATTGCGATTCGGACTGTGACTGGGACGGGCACGGGGACTGGGACACGTGTCGCATCAGCTGAACGTCGCACTTGTGATAAGGTGACACAATTAAACGTTAAATCTCGTATAATTAGGTCTTATCACAGCGAGCATTGTAAACTTTATGGGCGAGCGTAGTCCAAGTCGAAAGATCACCGTTAAAGATAGCCCGCCGCCCAATTATTTGTTGCGAACTCGAAAAGATTGACGTAGGTTTCTAAAACAATTGTGCGTCCCAAGCTAAGCCTAACGTTTACGAATGTCACACAAAAACAACTAGGCAAAAGCTGTCTGAGAGAGCAAGAGTGTAGAGCAATGGGCGGGCGCAAAGAGTCTAACTAAAGTAACCAAAGTTAAAATGCTTCTTAAGAGTTGCAGTAAAACGTTTACGAAAGTCAAGTAAAGGAGACACGCAAATTGTTTGCTATCTACATAGGCAAAGGAGAAATTGAGTGCACAACCGAGCCAGATTGTAAAAAGCCTAAGTGAAATGCAGTTTTTTTTGGAGTAGAGCTCAAAATAAAGTCCCCTTTAAGCTAAGCGAAAACGCTTACGAACATAAAGCACAAAGAGAAAGCGATAAATTTGATGAAGCGAAGAAATACCCTCAATAAGGAATACAAAATTGCAAACAGAAAAGTCGCTCAAAAGAGATTTAGCCTGAAGGAGAATAAAAGGGAACAGCATAGAAGAAGCAAATGCTTTAAGGCTGAAACGTTTACGAATGTCACACAAAGAAGAATGCCCAAAATGAAAAAGACAAACCTTTTAGGGAGACAAACCTTAACGAACTGTATAAAGTTAAGAGCGTACTCCCTGATCTAATCGCACCCATCAAATTCCAGATGAAATTGCGCGCCAGCTGACGTTCAGCGATGCCAAGTTCCTGGTGGGCAGTGCCCAGGGCTATCAGACGCTGCGCGAGGCGTGCCAGTTGAGCGGCAAGGAGATGCCAATTGCGGTGGTCCGCAGCACGGCGGGTGAGGCGCTGCCGGCGGGTGCCATTGATTTCTTTGAGGTGATGAGCACGGAGAATGTGCGCTACGATGAGCTGCGCGTTGCGAAGGATGCCAGTCCCGAGGACATGGTCTTTCTGCCCTTCTCCTCGGGCACCACCGGCCTGCCGAAGGGCGTGGTCTTGTCCCACAACAACATCAGCAGCAACTGCGAGCAGGTGCAGGACGCGCTGCCCATTGACTCGCTGCAATTCCAGGACACGCTGCCCGCCGTGCTGCCCTTCTTTCACATTTACGGACTAACCGTGGTCATGCTCTCCAAGCTCGGCCAGGGCTCCCGACTGGCCACCATGCCCGCCTTCAAGCCCGACGACTTCATCAAGGCCCTCGACACGTACAAGGGCAGCATTCTGAACCTGGTGCCGCCCATTGGTAAGCGGCATTCCCCCGCTCTTTTGCCCATCTAAAATTAAATATAATAAATAATTCCTCTCTACTGTCGCCAGCGTTGTTCATGATAAACCATCCCAAGCTGACGAAGGAAACCGCCGACTCGCTGCGCGTCGTCATGTCCGGCGCTGCGCCTATTGGCCAACACGATGTCGAGCGGTTCATGAAGAAGTAAGTAAAGCGCCTGATATACTCTGACAACTTCTGTTAACTTCCTGGTAACCTAAGAAGCTACTGTTAACCTCCTAATGAGCTACCTTTAACCTGCTAATAAGATCCAGTGATCTATCTAATACATTACTGTTAACCTCCTAACAAACTGCGGACAACCTCCTTGTATTCACTTAGATCCAGATATATATGACAAGCTTCCTGACACTCCTGATAAGCTATTGGTTACCTGGTACCTAACAGGAGTTAACCTAAGGAGCTCCATTTTAATTTCTAATAAGCTCATGTTAACCACTTTATTGTAACCCCAGTAATAATTTGCTGTTAACCTTCAAATAAGCTCCTGTAAGCCTGCTAACACAGTCCTGACAACCTCATGATAAGCTACAGGTAATGTTCTAATAGGCTGCTATAACCTTCCAACAAATTCATGGTAACCTCCTGCTAAGCTCCTGGTTATTTCTTATATATCTAATCTATATACCTAATGAGCTTCAGTCATCTTTCCGTTAACCTTTATTGACCATCCGTTAACCTCTTAATTTGCTTCTGTTAATCTCTGAATAGGCAGCTTGATATGCTCTTATTAACCTAGAAACAAACTGTTGTTAGCCTTCTAAAATTGCCAGCTAGATCTAGTTATCTTTCTTATAAGCTCATGTTAACCTCCTGATAAGCTCCTGGTAACCATTTATACCGCTGTTAAGCTCTACTCAACTTTCTAATAAGCGCATGCTAACCTCTTTTTAGATTCTGTTAATCTTTGAATAGGCTTTTTGAAATACCTTCTTCAAATACCTCCAAATTAACCTCTGTTAGCCTCATAATAAGCTCCCGATAACTTTCTAATAAGCTGCTGTTAACCCAATCTTTGATTAGCATAACAAAAGTAGTTTTATGGAACCTAATACTGGCTCCTCTTCATGTTGTCGTAACAGGCGACAAACAGTTGCTTGCAACTTTGCCAGGCGCCTTGCCAACTTGTCGTTTGGTGTTGCCACTTTGCATTTGTAGTGTTGCCACCTTTTGATTATGAGTGTAGCCGTATTGCACGTAGCTTTTGCATCTGGTCAAAAAGAGTTGAAGAGCAAAGCAAGTTCTGCCAGCTGACAAATTGCAGCACTAAGGCAATTGTGGATGGGAATCTAAGCTCTAAGCTCGATTAAAGCTAATCCCAATATCTGAACTCTACTCTCCACAGATTCCCGAAGACGCGCTTCATGCAGGGCTACGGCATGACGGAGGCATCACCCGTTGTCCTGATGACGCCCGAGGGCAACACGCGTTATGCATCGACGGGCGTGCTGCCCGGCAGCACGGAGGCAAAGATTGTGCCGCTGGAAGGGTCGGACACGAAGGGCGTGGGAGCGCGCACCACCGGCGAGCTGTGCGTGCGCGGGCCACAGGTGATGTCCGGCTATTTGAACAATCAGGAGGCGAACGACGTGACCTTCTATCCGGGCAAATGGCTGCGCACGGGCGATGTGGCGTTCTACGATGAGGACGGCTACTTTTATATAACCGATCGCATGAAGGAGCTGATCAAGGTGAAGGGCTTCCAGGTGCCGCCCGCCGAGCTGGAGGCGGTCCTGCGCGATCATCCCAAGATCCTGGAGGCCGCTGTCTTTGGCATTCCGCACGAGCTGAACGGCGAGGCGCCGCGCGCCATTGTTGTGCTGCGCCAGAACGAGACGGCGACCGCCGAGGAGATCGCCGCCTATGTGGCGGGACGTGTGGCCCACTACAAGAAGCTCGAGGGCGGCGTCGTCTTTGTCGACGAGGTGCCCAAGAATCCGACGGGCAAAATACTGCGCAAGGATCTCAAAGAAAAGTATTCGCACTGAGCCAGTGGCAAAATTGTTGCAAATTAGTTTTTTCTTTGTTATAAATGTTTTTGTTTTTTTTTTTTTTGTATTTTTTTTTTTAACTTTGACTAGTGCTTGGGCTCTACGTAGATCCGATAATTTGAAACCCGCCAATGTTGGCAATTGCCGGCAGTCCAGCGGGCCTTGTGAGCATTGCATTTAGACGAGTGGCCCCCAGGGTGGCTGCCACAATAGCGAGTAGCGAGTAGCAAGTAGCGAGTAGCGAGTAACGAGTAGCGAGTAGCGAGTATCGAGTAGCGAGTAACGAGTAATAGTCACGGGATTGGTCCATAGCTTGTAAGTGTCGTAGGGCTATTTAGACAGGATCTTATGCACAGCGTCTCAGGTTTGTGTGTGCCTAAATTGCAACAGAATATATTGGTTAACTCGTTCGAAACACTGGACCTGCATAAACTATAAATAAACGTGCATAAATATATATATATATATATATCAGTCCCCACCACAGCGGACATAATCGTAGGCTAAAGAAATAAAATAAATATATATATATACTATTTTTTTTTTTTTTTTGTTAACCATATATATAGTTCGTAAGCTATAGTTACACGTGTATATTTAGTTTAACGCAAAGATATTAAGATATTTACTCGTAACACTCTATGTATACCATGCACGTCTATATGTATTGTGTGTATATGAAGGTTTTGTAATAAAGATTTTATTGACCAACAACGTATAGATACGCATAGAGCCCATATTTTTTTAATTGCAGATCGGTGCAGTTGGTCTTTGCGATCCTAACGCACCAAGTCCTTTGAAAATCTGCAAGGATATGGCAGAGCTATGGCTATTTTTCTAAAGAATATATTCGTTTGTTACTGATATCACGGTGATATCATTGCGGATCTCGCATTCATAACTTTTTAAACTAGCAGAAAACAGAACTATTGACTGGCATTCAAGGATTTCCAGCATTCAATCATAAATTTCACATTAATATGTTCTTAGGCGGTTGGTCGCAAAAATTGACCTAAACGCACAAATTACGGGCTGATCGTATGGATAAATACTATCGATTGGCATTCGCAAAATCAAATTCTTCATCACTTTTTTCTCAAAAGCGGGGTCGGTTCGAAAATCAGAACTTTTTTGATGATTTTTTTTTTAATATCTCGGGTAAATATTGTCTGATTTTGAAATGTTATACCTTTTTGAACTCTTACGGATCCCTACTATCAATTGGCATTCAAACAAATTCAAAATCGATGGGTTAAAAAAAGTTTTTGACCAAAATACAATTCGTTTCTAAAGTCAACCTTTTTTCATGATTTTTTGGAATATATCCGCCAAATACTGTCTGATTTTGGGGTTTTATACCATTTTGGACTCGTAAGGATCAGTACTATCGATTGGCATCAAAAAAATGAAAATCTAAATTTTCACCCAAATCGATCAAAATGGCAAGGGGTTACATCACGTTTTTTCTCAAAAGCGGGGTCGGTTCGAAAATCAGAACTTTTTTGATGATTTTTTTTTAATATCTCGGGTAAATATTGTCTGATTTTGAAATGTTATACCTTTTTGAACTCTTACGGATCCCTACTTTCAAATGGCATTCAAACAAATTCAAAATCGATGGCTTAAAAAAAGTTTTTGACCAAAAAACAATTTGTTTGTAAAGTCAACCTTTTTGATGATTTTTTGGAATATATCCGCCAAATACTGTCCGATTTTGGAATTTTATACCACTTTGGACTCGTAGGGATCAGTACTATCGATTGGCATCAAAAAATGAAAATCTAAATTTTCACCCAAATCGATCAAAATGGCAATGGGTTACATCACGTTTTTTCTCAAAAGCGGGGTCGGTTCGAAAATCAGAACTTTTTTGATTTTTTTTTTTAATATCTCGGGTAAATATTGTCTGATTTTGAAATGTTATACCTTTTTGAACTCTTACGGATCCCTACTATCAAATGGCATTCAAACAAATTCAAAATCGATGGGTTAAAAAAAAGTTTTTGACCAAAATACAATTCGTTTCTAAAGTCAACCTTTTTCATGATTTTTTGGAATATCTTCGGCAAATTCTGTCCGATTTTTGAATTTTGTACTATTTTGGACTCGTAAGGATCAGTACTATCGATTGGCATCAAAAAATGAAAATCTAAATTTTCACCCAAATCGATCAAAATGGCAATGGGTTACATCACGTTTTTTCTCAAAAGCGGGGTCGGTTCGAAAATCAGAACTTTTTTGATGATTTTTTTTTAATATCTCGGGTAAATATTGTCTGATTTTGAAATGTTATACCTTTTTGAACTCTTACGGATCCCTACTATCAAATGGCATTCAAACAAATTCAAAATCGATGGGTTAAAAAAAGTTTTTGACCAAAATACAATTCGTTTCTAAAGTCAACCTTTTTCATGATTTTTTGGAATATCTTCGGCAAATTCTGTCCGATTTTTGAATTTTGTACTATTTTGGACTCGTAAGGATCAGTACTATCGATTGGCATCAAAAAATGAAAATCTAAATTTTCACCCAAATCGATCAAAATGGCAAGGGGTTACATCACGTTTTTTCTCAAAAGCGGGGTCGGTTCGAAAATCAGAACTTTTTTGATGATTTTTTTTTAATATCTCGGGTAAATATTGTCTGATTTTGAAATGTTATACCTTTTTGAACTCTTACGGATCCCTACTATCAATTGGCATTCAAACAAATTCAAAATCGATGGCTTAAAAAAAGTTTTTGACCAAAAAACAATTCGTTTCTAAAGTCAACCTTTTTGATGATTTTTTGGAATATATCCGCCAAATACTGTCCGATTTTTGAATTTTATACCATTTTGGACTCGTAAGGATCAGTACTATCGATTGGCATCAAAAAAATGAAAATCTAAATTTTCACCCAAATCGATCAAAATGGCAAGGGGTTACATCACGTTTTTTCTCAAAAGCGGGGTCGGTTCGAAAATCAGAACTTTTTTGATGATTTTTTTTTAATATCTCGGGTAAATATTGCCTGATTTTGAAATGTTATAGCTTTTTGAACTCTTACGGATCCCTACTATCAATTGGCATTCAAACAAATTCAAAATCGATGGCTTAAAAAAAGTTCTTGACCAAAATACAATTCGTTTCTAAAGTCAACCTTTTTTGATGATTTTTTGGAATATATCCGCCAAATACTGTCCGATTTTGGAATTTTATACCATTTTGGACTCGTAAGGATCAGTACTATCGATTGGCATCAAAAGAATGAAAATCTAAATTTTCACCCAAATCGATCAAAATGGCAAGGGGTTACATCACGTTTTTTCTCAAAAGCGGGGCCGGTTCGAAAATCAGAACTTTTTTTATGATTTTTTTTTAATATCTCGGGTAAATATTGTCTGATTTTGAAATGTTATACCTTTTTGAACTCGTACGGATCCCTACTATCAATTGGCATTCAAACAAATTCAAAATCGATGGCTTAAAAAAAGTTTTTGACCAAAAAACAATTCGTTTCTAAAGTCAACCTTTTTGATGATTTTTTGGAATATATCCGCCAAATACTGTCCGATTTTTTAATTTTATACCATTTTGGACTCGTAAGGATCAGTACTATCGATTGGCATCAAAAAAATGAAAATCTAAATTTTCACCCAAATCGATCAAAATGGCAAGGGGTTACATCACGTTTTTTCTCAAAAGCGGGGTCGGTTCGAAAATCAGAACTTTTTTGATGATTTTTTTTTAATATCTCGGGTAAATATTGTCTGATTTTGAAATGTTATACCTTTTTGAACTCTTACGGATCCCTACTATCAAATGGCATTCAAACAAATTCAAAATCGGTGGGTTAAAAAAAGTTTTTGACCAAAAAACAATTTGTTTGTAAAGTCAACCTTTTTGATGATTTTTTGGAATATATCCGCCAAATACTGTCCGATTTTGGAATTTTATACCACTTTGGACTCGTAAGGATCAGTACTATCGATTGGCATCAAAAGAATGAAAATGTAAATTTTCACCCAAATCGATCAAAATGGCAAGGCGTTACATCACGTTTTTTCTCAAAAGCGGGGTCGGTTCGAAAATCAGAACTTTTTTGATGATTTTTTTTTAATATCTCGGGTAAATATTGTCTGATTTTGAAATGTTATACCTTTTTGAACTCTTACGGATCCCTACTATCAAATGGCATTCAAACAAATTCAAAATCGATGGCTTAAAAAAAGTTTTTGACCAAAAAACAATTCGTTTCTAAAGTCAACCTTTTTGATGATTTTTTGGAATATATCCGCCAAATACTGTCCGATTTTTGAATTTTATACCATTTTGGACTCGTAAGGATCAGTACTATCGATTGGCATCAAAAAAATGAAAATCTAAATTTTCACCCAAATCGATCAAAATGGCAAGGGGTTACATCACGTTTTTTCTCAAAAGCGGGGTCGGTTCGAAAATCAGAACTTTTTTGATGATTTTTTTTTAATATCTCGGGTAAATATTGTCTGATTTTGAAATGTTATACCTTTTTGAACTCTTACGGATCCCTACTATCAATTGGCATTCAAACAAATTCAAAATCGATGGCTTAAAAAAAGTTTTTGACCAAAAAACAATTTGTTTGTAAAGTCAACCTTTTTGATGATTTTTTGGAATATATCCGCCAAATACTGTCCGATTTTGGAATTTTATACCACTTTGGACTCGTAAGGATCAGTACTATCGATTGGCATCAAAAGAATGAAAATCTAAATTTTCACCCAAATCGATCAAAATGGCAAGGGGTTACATCACGTTTTTTCTCAAAAGCGGGGTCGGTTCGAAAATCAGAACTTTTTTGATGATGTTTTTTTAATATCTCGGGTAAATATTGTCTGATTTTGAAATGTTATACCTTTTTGAACTCTTACGGATCCCTACTATCAATTGGCATTCAAACAAATTCAAAATCGATGGCTTAAAAAAGTTCTTGACCAAAAAACAATTCGTTTCCAAAGTCAACCTTTTATTCATGATTTTTTGGAATATATCCGCCAAATACTGTCCGATTTTGGAATTTTATACCATTTTGGACTCGTAAGGATCAGTACTATCGATTGGCATCAAAAAAATGAAAATCTAAATTTTCACCCAAATCGATCAAAATGGCAAGGGGTTACATCACGTTTTTTCTCAAAAGCGGGGTCGGTTCGAAAATCAGAACTTTTTTTATGATTTTTTTTTAATATCTCGGGTAAATATTGTCTGATTTTGAAATGTTATACCTTTTTGAACTCTTACGGATCCCTACTATCAATTGGCATTCAAACAAATTCAAAATCGATGGCTTAAAAAAAGTTTTTGACCAAAAAACAATTCGTTTCAAAAGTCAACCTTTTATTCATGATTTTTTGGAATATATCCGCCAAATACTGTCCGATTTTGGAATTTTATACCATTTTGGACTCGTAAGGATCAGTACTATCGATTGGCATCAAAAAAATGTAAATCTAAATTTTCACCCAAATCGATCAAAATGGCAAGGGGTTACATCACGTTTTTTCTCAAAAGCGGGGTCGGTTCGAAAATCAGAACTTTTTTGATGATTTTTTTTTAATATCTCGGGTAAATATTGTCTGATTTTGAAATGTTATACCTTTTTGAACTCTTACGGATCCCTACTATCAATTGGCATTCAAACAAATTCAAAATCGATGGCTTAAAAAAAGTTTTTGACCAAAAAACAATTCGTTTCCAAAGTCAACCTTTTATTCATGATTTTTTGGAATATATCCGCCAAATACTGTCCGATTTTGGAATTTTATACCATTTTGGACTCGTAAGGATCAGTACTATCGATTGGCATCAAAAAAATGAAAATCTAAATTTTCACCCAAATCGATCAAAATGGCAAGGGGTTACATCACGTTTTTTCTCAAAAGCGGGGTCGGTTCGAAAATCAGAACTTGTTTGATGATTTTTTTTTAATATCTCGGGTAAATATTGTCTGATTTTGAAATGTTATACCTTTTTGAACTCTTACGGATCCCTACTATTAATTGGCATTCAAACAAATTCAAAATCGATGGCTTAAAAAAAAGTTTTTGACCAAAATACAATTCGTTTCTAAAGTCAACCTTTTTTGATGATTTTTTGGAATATATCCGCCAAATACTGTCCGATTTTGGAATTTTATACCATTTTGGACTCGTAAGGATCAGTACTATCGATTGGCATCAAAAAAATGAAAATCTAAATTTTCACCCAAATCGATCAAAATGGCAAGGGGTTACATCACGTTTTTTCTCAAAAGCGGGATCGGTTCGAAAATCAGAACTTTTTTGATGATTTTTTTTAATATCTCGGGTAAATATTGTCTGATTTTGAAATGTTATACCTTTTTGAACTCTTACGGATCCCTACTATCAAATGGCATTCAAACAAATTCAAAATCGATGGCTTGAAAAAAGTTGTTGACCAAAATACAATTCGTTTCTAAAGTCAACCTTTTTTGATGATTTTTTGGAATATATCCGCCAAATACTGTCCGATTTTGGAATTTTATACCATTTTGGACTCGTAAGGATCAGTACTATCGATTGGCATCAAAAAAATGTAAATCTAAATTTTCACCCAAATCGATCAAAATGGCAAGGGGTTACATCACGTTTTTTCTCAAAAGCGGGGTCGGTTCGAAAATCAGAACTTTTTTGATGATTTTTTTTAATATCTCGGGTAAATATTGTCTGATTTTGAAATGTTATACCTTTTTGAACTCTTACGGATCCCTACTATCAATTGGCATTCAAACAAATTCAAAATCGATGGCTTAAAAAAAGTTTTTGACCAAAAAACAATTCGTTTCCAAAGTCAACCTTTTATTCATGATTTTTTGGAATATATCCGCCAAATACTGTCCGATTTTGGAATTTTATACCATTTTGGACTCGTAAGGATCAGTACTATCGATTGGCATCAAAAAAATGAAAATCTAAATTTTCACCCAAATCGATCAAAATGGCAAGGGGTTACATCACGTTTTTTCTCAAAAGCGGGGTCGGTTCGAAAATCAGAACTTGTTTGATGATTTTTTTTTAATATCTCGGGTAAATATTGTCTGATTTTGAAATGTTATACCTTTTTGAACTCTTACGGATCCCTACTATTAATTGGCATTCAAACAAATTCAAAATCGATGGCTTAAAAAAGTTTTTGACCAAAATACAATTCGTTTCTAAAGTCAACCTTTTTTGATGATTTTTTGGAATATATCCGCCAAATACTGTCCGATTTTGGAATTTTATACCATTTTGGACTCGTAAGGATCAGTACTATCGATTGGCATCAAAAAAATGAAAATCTAAATTTTCACCCAAATCGATCAAAATGGCAAGGGGTTACATCACGTTTTTTCTCAAAAGCGGGATCGGTTCGAAAATCAGAACTTTTTTGATGATTTTTTTTAATATCTCGGGTAAATATTGTCTGATTTTGAAATGTTATACCTTTTTGAACTCTTACGGATCCCTACTATCAAATGGCATTCAAACAAATTCAAAATCGATGGCTTGAAAAAAGTTGTTGACCAAAATACAATTCGTTTCTAAAGTCAACCTTTTTTGATGATTTTTTGGAATATATCCGCCAAATACTGTCCGATTTTGGAATTTTATACCATTTTGGACTCGTAAGGATCAGTACTATCGATTGGCATCAAAAAAATTAAAATCTAAATTTTCACCAAAATCGATCAAAATGGCAAGGGGCTACATCACGTTTTTTCTCAAAAGCGGGGTCGGTTCGAAAATCAGGACTTTTTTGAGAATTTTTTTTTAATATCTCGGGTAAATATTGTCTGATTTTGAAATGTTATACCTTTTTGAACTCGTACGGATCCCTACTATCAAATGGCATTCAAACAAATTCAAAATCGATGGCTTAAAAAAAGTTGTTGACCAAAATACAATTCGTTTCTAAAGTCAACCTTCTTTGATGATTTTTTGGAATATATCCGCCAAATACTGTCCGATTTTGGAATTTTATACCATTTTGGACTCGTAAGGATCAGTACTATCGATTGGCATCAAAAAAAAGAAAATCTAAATTTTCACCAAAATCGATCAAAATGGCAAGGGGTTACATCACGTTTTTTCTCAAAAGCGGGGTCGGTTCGAAAATCAGAACTTTTTTGATGATTTTTTTTTAATATCTCGGGTAAATATTGTCTGATTTTGAAATGTTATACCTTTTTGAACTCTTACGGATCCCTACTATCAATTGGCATTCAAACAAATTCAAAATCGATGGCTTAAAAAAGTTTTTGACCAAAATACAATTCGTTTCTAAAGTCAACCTTCTTTGATGATTTTTTGGAATATATCCGCCAAATACTGTCCGATTTTGGAATTTTATACCATTTTGGACTCGTAAGGATCAGTACTATCGATTGGCATCAAAAAAAAAGAAAATCTAAATTTTCACCAAAATCGATCAAAATGGCAAGGGGTTACATCACGTTTTTTCTCAAAAGCGGGGTCGGTTCGAAAATCAGAACTTTTTTGATGATTTTTTTTTAATATCTCGGGTAAATATTGTCTGATTTTGAAATGTTATACCTTTTTGAACTCTTACGGATCCCTACTATCAATTGGCATTCAAACAAATTCAAAATCGATGGCTTAAAAAAGTTTTTGACCAAAAAACAATTCGTTTCCAAAGTCAACCTTTTATTCATGATTTTTTGGAATATATCCGCCAAATACTGTCCGATTTTGGAATTTTATACCATTTTGGACTCGTAAGGATCAGTACTATCGATTGGCATCAAAAAAATGAAAATCTAAATTTTCACCCAAATCGATCAAAATGGCAAGGGGTTACATCACGTTTTTTCTCAAAAGCGGGGTCGGTTCGAAAATCAGGACTTTTTTGAGAATTTTTTTTTAATATCTCGGGTAAATATTGTCTGATTTTGAAATGTTATACCTTTTTGAACTCGTACGGATCCCTACTATCAAATGGCATTCAAACAAATTCAAAATCGATGGCTTAAAAAAAGTTGTTGACCAAAATACAATTCGTTTCTAAAGTCAACCTTCTTTGATGATTTTTTGGAATATATCCGCCAAATACTGTCCGATTTTGGAATTTTATACCACTTTGGACTCGTAAGGATCAGTACTATCGATTGGCATCAAAAAAAGAAAATCTAAATTTTCACCAAAATCGATCAAAATGGCAAGGGGTTACATCACGTTTTTTCTCAAAAGCGGGGTCGGTTCGAAAATCAGGACTTTTTTGAGAATTTTTTTTTAATATCTCGGGTAAATATTGTCTGATTTTGAAATGTTATACCTTTTTGAACTCGTACGGATCCCTACTATCAAATGGCATTCAAACAAATTCAAAATCGATGGCTTAAAAAAAGTTGTTGACCAAAATACAATTCGTTTCTAAAGTCAACCTTCTTTGATGATTTTTTGGAATATATCCGCCAAATACTGTCCGATTTTGGAATTTTATACCACTTTGGACTCGTAAGGATCAGTACTATCGATTGGCATCAAAAGAATGAAAATCTAAATTTTCACCCAAATCGATCAAAATGGCAAGGGGTTACATCACGTTTTTTCTCAAAAGCGGGGTCGGTTCGAAAATCAGAACTTTTTTGATGATTTTTTTTTAATATCTCGGGTAAATATTGTCTGATTTTGAAATGTTATACCTTTTTGAACTCTTACGGATCCCTACTATCAAATGGCATTCAAACAAATTCAAAATCGATGGCTTAAAAAAAGTTTTTGACCAAAATACAATTCGTTTCTAAAGTCAACCTTCTTTGATGATTTTTTGGAATATATCCGCCAAATACTGTCCGATTTTGGAATTTTATACCATTTTGGACTCGTAAGGATCAGTACTATCGATTGGCATCAAAAAAAAGAAAATCTAAATTTTCACCAAAATCGATCAAAATGGCAAGGGGTTACATCACGTTTTTTCTCAAAAGCGGGGTCGGTTCGAAAATCAGAACTTTTTTGATGATTTTTTTTTAATATCTCGGGTAAATATTGTCTGATTTTGAAATGTTATACCTTTTTGAACTCTTACGGATCCCTACTATCAATTGGCATTCAAACAAATTCAAAATCGATGGCTTAAAAAAAGTTTTTGACCAAAATACAATTCGTTTCTAAAGTCAACCTTCTTTGATGATTTTTTGGAATATATCCGCCAAATACTGTCCGATTTTGGAATTTTATACCACTTTGGACTCGTAAGGATCAGTACTATCGATTGGCATCAAAAGAATGAAAATCTAAATTTTCACCCAAATCGATCAAAATGGCAAGGGGTTACATCACGTTTTTTCTCAAAAGCGGGGTCGGTTCGAAAATCAGAACTTTTTTGATGATTTTTTTTTAATATCTCGGGTAAATATTGTCTGATTTTGAAATGTTATACCTTTTTGAACTCTTACGGATCCCTACTATCAATTGGCATTCAAACAAATTCAAAATCGATGGCTTAAAAAAAGTTTTTGACCAAAATACAATTCGTTTCTAAAGTCAACCTTCTTTGATGATTTTTTGGAATATATCCGCCAAATACTGTCCGATTTTGGAATTTTATACCATTTTGGACTCGTAAGGATCAGTACTATCGATTGGCATCAAAAAAAAGAAAATCTAAATTTTCACCAAAATCGATCAAAATGGCAAGGGGTTACATCACGTTTTTTCTCAAAAGCGGGGTCGGTTCGAAAATCAGAACTTTTTTGATGATTTTTTTTTAATATCTCGGGTAAATATTGTCTGATTTTGAAATGTTATACCTTTTTGAACTCTTACGGATCCCTACTATCAATTGGCATTCAAACAAATTCAAAATCGATGGCTTAAAAAAAGTTTTTGACCAAAATACAATTCGTTTCTAAAGTCAACCTTCTTTGATGATTTTTTGGAATATATCCGCCAAATACTGTCCGATTTTGGAATTTTATACCATTTTGGACTCGTAAGGATCAGTACTATCGATTGGCATCAAAAAAAGAAAATCTAAATTTTCACCAAAATCGATCAAAATGGCAAGGGGTTACATCACGTTTTTTCTCAAAAGCGGGGTCGGTTCGAAAATCAGGACTTTTTTGAGAATTTTTTTTTAATATCTCGGGTAAATATTGTCTGATTTTGAAATGTTATACCTTTTTGAACTCTTACGGATCCCTACTATCAATTGGCATTCAAACAAATTCAAAATCGATGGCTTAAAAAAAGTTTTTGACCAAAATACAATTCGTTTCTAAAGTCAACCTTCTTTGATGATTTTTTGGAATATATCCGCCAAATACTGTCCGATTTTGGAATTTTATACCATTTTGGACTCGTAAGGATCAGTACTATCGATTGGCATCAAAAAAAGAAAATCTAAATTTTCACCAAAATCGATCAAAATGGCAAGGGGTTACATCACGTTTTTTCTCAAAAGCGGGGTCGGTTCGAAAATCAGAACTTTTTTGATGATTTTTTTTTTAATATCTCGGGTAAATATTGTCTGATTTTGAAATGTTATACCTTTTTGAACTCGTACGGATCCCTACTATCAATTGGCATTCAAACAAATTCAAAATCGATGGCTTAAAAAAAGTTTTTGACCAAAATACAATTCGTTTCTAAAGTCAACCTTCTTTGATGATTTTTTGGAATATATCCGCCAAATACTGTCCGATTTTGGAATTTTATACCATTTTGGACTCGTAAGGATCAGTACTATCGATTGGCATCAAAAAAAGAAAATCTAAATTTTCACCAAAATCGATCAAAATGGCAAGGGGTTACATCACGTTTTTTCTCAAAAGCGGGGTCGGTTCGAAAATCAGGACTTTTTTGAGAATTTTTTTTTAATATCTCGGGTAAATATTGTCTGATTTTGAAATGTTATACCTTTTTGAACTCGTACGGATCCCTACTATCAAATGGCATTCAAACAAATTCAAAATCGATGGCTTAAAAAAAGTTGTTGACCAAAATACAATTCGTTTCTAAAGTCAACCTTCTTTGATGATTTTTTGGAATATATCCGCCAAATACTGTCCGATTTTGGAATTTTATACCATTTTGGACTCGTAAGGATCAGTACTATCGATTGGCATCAAAAAAAAGAAAATCTAAATTTTCACCAAAATCGATCAAAATGGCAAGGGGTTACATCACGTTTTTTCTCAAAAGCGGGGTCGGTTCGAAAATCAGGACTTTTTTGAGAATTTTTTTTTAATATCTCGGGTAAATATTGTCTGATTTTGAAATGTTATACCTTTTTGAACTCTTACGGATCCCTACTATCAATTGGCATTCAAACAAATTCAAAATCGATGGCTTAAAAAAAGTTGTTGACCAAAATACAATTCGTTTCTAAAGTCAACCTTTTTTGATGATATTTTGGAATATATCCGCCAAATACTGTCCGATTTTGGAATTTTATACCATTTTGGACTCGTAAGGATCAGTACTATCGATTGGCATCAAAAAAATGAAAATCTAAATTTTCACCCAAATCGATCAAAATGGCAAGGGGTTACATCACGTTTTTTCTCAAAAGCGGGGTCGGTTCGAAAATCAGAACTTTTTTGATGATTTTTTTTTAATATCTCGGGTAAATATTGTCTGATTTTGAAATGTTATACCTTTTTGAACTCGTACGGATCCCTACTATCAATTGGCATTCAAACAAATTCAAAATCGATGGCTTGAAAAAAGTTTTTGACCAAAATACAATTCGTTTCTAAAGTCAACCTTTTTTGATGATATTTTGGAATATATCCGCCAAATACTGTCCGATTTTGGAATTTTATACCATTTTGGACTCGTAAGGATCAGTACTATCGATTGGCATCAAAAAAAAGAAAATCTAAATTTTCACCAAAATCGATCAAAATGGCAAGGGGTTACATCACGTTTTTTCTCAAAAGCGGGGTCGGTTCGAAAATCAGAACTTTTTTGAGAATTTTTTTTTAATATCTCGGGTAAATATTGTCTGATTTTGAAATGTTATACCTTTTTGAACTCGTACGGATCCCTACTATCAAATGGCATTCAAACAAATTCAAAATCGATGGCTTAAAAAAAGTTGTTGACCAAAATACAATTCGTTTCTAAAGTCAACCTTCTTTGATGATTTTTTGGAATGTATCCGCCAAATACTGTCCGATTTTGGAATTTTATACCATTTTGGACTCGTAAGGATCAGTACTATCGATTGGCATCAAAAAAAAGAAAATCTAAATTTTCACCAAAATCGATCAAAATGGCAAGGGGTTACATCACGTTTTTTCTCAAAAGCGGGGTCGGTTCGAAAATCAGGACTTTTTTGAGAATTTTTTTTTAATATCTCGGGTAAATTTTGTCTGATTTTGAAATGTTATACCTTTTTGAACTCTTACGGATCCCTACTATCAATTGGCATTCAAACAAATTCAAAATCGATGGCTTAAAAAAGTTTTTGGCCAAAATACAATTCGTTTCTAAAGTCAACCTTTTTTGATGATTTTTTGGAATATATCCGCCAAATACTGTCCGATTTTGGAATTTTATACCATTTTGGACTCGTAAGGATCAGTACTATCGATTGGCATCAAAAAAATGAAAATCTAAATTTTCACCCAAATCGATCAAAATGGCAAGGGGTTACATCACGTTTTTTCTCAAAAGCGGGGTCGGTTCGAAAATCAGAACTTTTTTGATGATTTTTTTTAATATCTCGGGTAAATATTGTCTGATTTTGAAATGTTATACCTTTTTGAACTCTTACGGATCCCTACTATCAAATGGCATTCAAACAAATTCAAAATCGATGGCTTAAAAAAAGTTGTTGACCAAAATACAATTCGTTTCTAAAGTCAACCTTTTTTGATGATTTTTTGGAATATATCCGCCAAATACTGTCCGATTTTGGAATTTTATACCATTTTGGACTCGTAAGGATCAGTACTATCGATTGGCATCAAAAAAATGAAAATCTAAATTTTCACCCAAATCGATCAAAATGGCAAGGGGTTACATCACGTTTTTTCTCAAAAGCGGGGTCGGTTCGAAAATCAGGACTTTTTTGAGAATTTTTTTTTAATATCTCGGGTAAATATTGTCTGATTTTGAAATGTTATACCTTTTTGAACTCGTACGGATCCCTACTATCAATTGGCATTCAAACCAATTCAAAATCGATGGCTTAAAAAAAGTTGTTGACCAAAATACAATTCGTTTCTAAAGTCAACCTTTTTGATTATTTTTTGGAATATATCCGCCAAATACTGTCCGATTTTGGAATTTTATACCATTTTGGACTCGTAAGGATCAGTACTATCGATTGGCATCAAAAAAATTAAAATCTAAATTTTCACCCAAATCGATCAAAATGGCAAGGGGTTACATCACGTTTTTTCTCAAAAGCGGGGTCGGTTCGAAAATCAGAACTTTTTTGATGATTTTTTTTTAATATCTCGGGTAAATATTGTCTGATTTTGAAATGTTATACCTGTTTGAACTCTTACGGATCCCTACTATCAATTGGCATTCAAACAAATTCAAAATCGATGGCTTAAAAAAAGTTTTTGACCAAAATACAATTCGTTTCTAAAGTCAACCTTCTTTGATGATTTTTTGGAATATATCCGCCAAATACTGTCCGATTTTGGAATTTTATACCATTTTGGACTCGTAAGGATCAGTACTATCGATTGGCATCAAAAAAATGAAAATCTAAATTTTCACCCAAATCGATCAAAATGGCAAGGGGTTACATCACGTTTTTTCTCAAAAGCGGGGTCGGTTCGAAAATCAGGACTTTTTTGAGAATTTTTTTTTAATATCTCGGGTAAATATTGTCTGATTTTGAAATGTTATACCTTTTTGAACTCGTACGGATCCCTACTATCAAATGGCATTCAAACAAATTCAAAATCGATGGCTTAAAAAAAGTTGTTGACCAAAATACAATTCGTTTCTAAAGTCAACCTTCTTTGATGATTTTTTGGAATATATCCGCCAAATACTGTCCGATTTTGGAATTTTATACCACTTTGGACTCGTAAGGATCAGTACTATCGATTGGCATCAAAAGAATGAAAATCTAAATTTTCACCCAAATCGATCAAAATGGCAAGGGGTTACATCACGTTTTTTCTCAAAAGCGGGGCCGGTTCGAAAATCAGGACTTTTTGAGAATTTTTTTTAATATCTCGGGTAAATATTGTATGATTTTGAAATGTTATACCTTTTTGAACTCTTACGGATCCCTACTATCAATTGGCATTCAAACAAATTCAAAATCGATGGCTTAAAAAAAGTTTTTGACCAAAATACAATTCGTTTCTAAAGTCAACCTTCTTTGATGATTTTTTGGAATATATCCGCCAAATACTGTCCGATTTTGGAATTTTATACCGCTTTGGACTCGTAAGGATCAGTACTATCGATTGGCATCAAAAAAATGAAAATCTAAATTTTCACCCAAATCGATCAAAATGGCAAGGGGTTACATCACGTTTTTTCTCAAAAGCGGGGTCGGTTCGAAAATCAGGACTTTTTTGAGAATTTTTTTTTAATATCTCGGGTAAATATTGTCTGATTTTGAAATGTTATACCTTTTTGAACTCTTACGGATCCCTACTATCAATTGGCATTCAAACAAATTCAAAATCGATGGCTTAAAAAAAGTTTTTGGCCAAAATACAATTCGTTTCTAAAGTCAACCTTTTTTGATGATTTTTTGGAATATATCCGCCAAATACTGTCCGATTTTGGAATTTTATACCATTTTGGACTCGTAAGGATCAGTACTATCGATTGGCATCAAAAAAATGAATATCTAAATTTTCACCCAAATCGATCAAAATGGCAAGGGGTTACATCACGTTTTTTCTCAAAAGCGGGGTCGGTTCGAAAATCAGAACTTTTTTGATGATTTTTTTTAATATCTCGGGTAAATATTGTCTGATTTTGAAATGTTATACCTTTTTGAACTCTTACGGATCCCTACTATCAAATGGCATTCAAACAAATTCAAAATCGATGGCTTAAAAAAAGTTGTTGACCAAAATACAATTCGTTTCTAAAGTCAACCTTTTTTGATGATTTTTTGGAATATATCCGCCAAATACTGTCCGATTTTGGAATTTTATACCATTTTGGACTCGTAAGGATCAGTACTATCGATTGGCATCAAAAAAATGAAAATCTTAATTTTCACCCAAATCGATCAAAATGGCAATGGGTTACATCACGTTTTTTCTCAAAAGCGGGGTCGGTTCGAAAATCAGGACTTTTTTGAGAATTTTTTTTTAATATCTCGGGTAAATATTGTCTGATTTTGAAATGTTATACCTTTTTGAACTCGTACGGATCCCTACTATCAAATGGCATTCAAACAAATTCAAAATCGATGGCTTAAAAAAAGTTGTTGACCAAAATACAATTCGTTTCTAAAGTCAACCTTCTTTGATGATTTTTTGGAATATATCCGCCAAATACTGTCCGATTTTGGAATTTTAAACCACTTTGGACTCGTAAGGATCAGTACTATCGATTGGCATCAAAAGAATGAAAATCTAAATTTTCACCCAAATCGATCAAAATGGCAAGGGGTTACATCACGTTTTTTCTCAAAAGCGGGGTCGGTTCGAAAATCAGAACTTTTTTGATGATTTTTTTTTAATATCTCGGGTAAATATTGTCTGATTTTGAAATGTTATACCTGTTTGAACTCTTACGGATCCCTACTATCAATTGGCATTCAAACAAATTCAAAATCGATGGCTTAAAAAAAGTTGTTGACCAAAATACAATTCGTTTCTAAAGTCAACCTTTTTTGATGATTTTTTGGAATATATCCGCCAAATACTGTCCGATTTTGGAATTTTATACCATTTTGGACTCGTAAGGATCAGTACTATCGATTGGCATCAAAAAAATGAAAATCTAAATTTTCACCCAAATCGATCAAAATGGCAAGGGGTTACATCACGTTTTTTCTCAAAAGCGGGGTCGGTTCGAAAATCAGGACTTTTTTGAGAATTTTTTTTTAATATCTCGGGTAAATATTGTCTGATTTTGAAATGTTATACCTTTTTGAACTCGTACGGATCCCTACTATCAAATGGCATTCAAACAAATTCAAAATCGATGGCTTAAAAAAAGTTGTTGACCAAAATACAATTCGTTTCTAAAGTCAACCTTCTTTGATGATTTTTTGGAATATATCCGCCAAATACTGTCCGATTTTGGAATTTTATACCACTTTGGACTCGTAAGGATCAGTACTATCGATTGGCATCAAAAGAATGAAAATCTAAATTTTCACCCAAATCGATCAAAATGGCAAGGGGTTACATCACGTTTTTTCTCAAAAGCGGGGCCGGTTCGAAAATCAGGACTTTTTGAGAATTTTTTTTTAATATCTCGGGTAAATATTGTATGATTTTGAAATGTTATACCTTTTTGAACTCTTACGGATCCCTACTATCAATTGGCATTCAAACAAATTCAAAATCGATGGCTTAAAAAAAGTTGTTGACCAAAATACAATTCGTTTCTAAAGTCAACCTTCTTTGATGATTTTTTGGAATATATCCGCCAAATACTGTCCGATTTTGGAATTTTATACCACTTTGGACTCGTAAGGATCAGTACTATCGATTGGCATCAAAAAAATGAAAATCTAAATTTTCACCCAAATCGATCAAAATGGCAAGGGGTTACATCACGTTTTTTCTCAAAAGCGGGGTCGGTTCGAAAATCAGAACTTTTTTGATGATTTTTTTTTAATATCTCGGGTAAATATTGTCTGATTTTGAAATGTTATACCTGTTTGAACTCTTACGGATCCCTACTATCAATTGGCATTCAAACAAATTCAAAATCGATGGCTTAAAAAAAGTTTTTGACCAAAATACAATTCGTTTCTAAAGTCAACCTTCTTTGATGATTTTTTGGAATATATCCGCCAAATACTGTCCGATTTTGGAATTTTATACCATTTTGGACTCGTAAGGATCAGTACTATCGATTGGCATCAAAAAAATGAAAATCTAAATTTTCACCCAAATCGATCAAAATGGCAAGGGGTTACATCACGTTTTTTCTCAAAAGCGGGGTCGGTTCGAAAATCAGGACTTTTTGAGAATTTTTGTTTAATATCTCGGGTAAATATTGTCTGATTTTGAAATGTTATACCTTTTTGAACTCTTACGGATCCCTACTATCAATTGGCATTCAAACAAATTCAAAATCGATGGCTTAAAAAAAGTTGTTGACCAAAATACAATTCGTTTCTAAAGTCAACCTTTTTTGATGATTTTTTGGAATATATCCGCCAAATACTGTCCGATTTTGGAATTTTATACCATTTTGGACTCGTAAGGATCAGTACTATCGATTGGCATCAAAAAATGAAAATCTAAATTTTCACCCAAATCGATCAAAATGGCAAGGGGTTACATCACGTTTTTTCTCAAAAGCGGGATCGGTTCGAAAATCAGAACTTTTTTGATGATTTTTTTTTAATATCTCGGGTAAATATTGTCTGATTTTGAAATGTTATACCTTTTTGAACTCTTACGGATCCCTACTATCAATTGGCATTCAAACAAATTCAAAATCGATGGCTTAAAAAAAGTTGTTGACCAAAATACAATTCGTTTCTAAAGTCAACCTTTTTTGATGATTTTTTGGAATATATCCGCCAAATACTGTCCGATTTTGGAATTTTATACCATTTTGGACTCGTAAGGATCAGTACTATCGATTGGCATCAAAAGAATGAAAATCTAAATTTTCACCCAAATCGATCAAAATGGCAAGGGGTTACATCACGTTTTTTCTCAAAAGCGGGGTCGGTTCGAAAATCAGGACTTTTTTTGAGAATTTTTTTTTAATATCTCGGGTAAATATTGTCTGATTTTGAAATGTTATACCTTTTTGAACTCGTACGGATCCCTACTATCAAATGGCATTCAAACAAATTCAAAATCGATGGCTTAAAAAAGTTGTTGACCAAAATACAATTCGTTTCTAAAGTCAACCTTTTTTGATGATTTTTTGGAATATATCCGCCAAATACTGTCCGATTTTGGAATTTTATACCATTTTGGACTCGTAAGGATCAGTACTATCGATTGGCATCAAAAAATGTAAATCTAAATTTTCACCCAAATCGATCAAAATGGCAAGGGGTTACATCACGTTTTTTCTCAAAAGCGGGGTCGGTTCGAAAATCAGGACTTTTTGAGAATTTTTGTTTAATATCTCGGGTAAATATTGTCTGATTTTGAAATGTTATACCTTTTTGAACTCGTACGGATCCCTACTATCAATTGGCATTCAAACAAATTCAAAATCGATGGCTTGAAAAAAGTTTTTGACCAAAATACAATTCGTTTCTAAAGTCAACCTTTTTTGATGATTTTTTGGAATATATCCGCCAAATACTGTCCGATTTTGGAATTTTATACCATTTTGGACTCGTAAGGATCAGTACTATCGATTGGCATCAAAAAAATGAAAATCTAAATTTTCACCCAAATCGATCAAAATGGCAAGGGGTTACATCACGTTTTTTCTCAAAAGCGGGGTCGGTTCGAAAATCAGGACTTTTTTGAGAATTTTTTTTTAATATCTCGGGTAAATATTGTCTGATTTTGAAATGTTATACCTTTTTGAACTCGTACGGATCCCTACTATCAAATGGCATTCAAACAAATTCAAAATCGATGGCTTAAAAAAAGTTGTTGACCAAAATACAATTCGTTTCTAAAGTCAACCTTTTTTGATGATTTTTTGGAATATATCCGCCAAATACTGTCCGATTTTGGAATTTTATACCATTTTGGACTCGTAAGGATCAGTACTATCGATTGGCATCAAAAAAATGAAAATCTAAATTTTCACCCAAATCGATCAAAATGGCAAGGGGTTACATCACGTTTTTTCTCAAAAGCGGGGTCGGTTCGAAAATCAGAACTTTTTTGATGATTTTTTTTTAATATCTCGGGTAAATATTGTCTGATTTTGAAATGTTATACCTTTTTGAACTCTTACGGATCCCTACTATCAATTAGCATTCGAACAAATTCAAAATCGATGGCTTGAAAAAAGTTTTTGACCAAAATACAATTCGTTTCTAAAGTCAACCTTCTTTGATGATTTTTTGGAATATATCCGCCAAATACTGTCCGATTTTGGAATTTTATACCATTTTGGACTCGTAAGGATCAGTACTATCGATTGGCATAAAAAAAAAGAAAATCTAAATTTTCACCAAAATCGATCAAAATGGCAAGGGGTTACATCACGTTTTTTCTCAAAAGCGGGGCCGGTTCGAAAATCAGGACTTTTTGAGAATTTTTTTTTAATATCTCGGGTAAATATTGTCTGATTTTGAAATGTTATACCTTTTTGAACTCGTACGGATCCCTACTATCAATTGGCATTCAAACCAATTCAAAATCGATGGCTTAAAAAAAGTTGTTGACCAAAATACAATTCGTTTCTAAAGTCAACCTTTTTGATTATTTTTTGGAATATATCCGCCAAATACTGTCCGATTTTGGAATTTTATACCATTTTGGACTCGTAAGGATCAGTACTATCGATTGGCATCAAAAAAATGAAAATCTAAATTTTCACCCAAATCGATCAAAATGGCAAGGGGTTACATCACGTTTTTTCTCAAAAGCGGGGTCGGTTCGAAAATCAGAACTTTTTTGATGATTTTTTTTTAATATCTCGGGTAAATATTGTCTGATTTTGAAATGTTATACCTGTTTGAACTCTTACGGATCCCTACTATCAATTGGCATTCAAACAAATTCAAAATCGATGGCTTAAAAAAAGTTTTTGACCAAAATACAATTCGTTTCTAAAGTCAACCTTCTTTGATGATTTTTTGGAATATATCCGCCAAATACTGTCCGATTTTGGAATTTTATACCATTTTGGACTCGTAAGGATCAGTACTATCGATTGGCATCAAAAAAATGAAAATCTAAATTTTCACCCAAATCGATCAAAATGGCAAGGGGTTACATCACGTTTTTTCTCAAAAGCGGGGTCGGTTCGAAAATCAGAACTTTTTTGATGATTTTTTTTTAATATCTCGGGTAAATATTGTCTGATTTTGAAATGTTATACCTGTTTGAACTCTTACGGATCCCTACTATCAATTGGCATTCAAACAAATTCAAAATCGATGGCTTAAAAAAAGTTGTTGACCAAAATACAATTCGTTTCTAAAGTCAACCATTTTTGATGATTTTTTGGAATATATCCGCCAAATACTGTCCGATTTTGGAATTTTATACCATTTTGGACTCGTAAGGATCAGTACTATCGATTGGCATCAAAAAAATGAAAATCTAAATTTTCACCCAAATCGATCAAAATGGCAAGGGGTTACATCACGTTTTTTCTCAAAAGCGGGGTCGGTTCGAAAATCAGGACTTTTTTGAGAATTTTTTTTTAATATCTCGGGTAAATATTGTCTGATTTTGAAATGTTATACCTTTTTGAACTCGTACGGATCCCTACTATCAAATGGCATTCAAACAAATTCAAAATCGATGGCTTAAAAAAAGTTGTTGACCAAAATACAATTCGTTTCTAAAGTCAACCTTCTTTGATGATTTTTTGAAATATATCCGCCAAATACTGTCCGATTTTGGAATTTTATACCATTTTGGACTCGTTAGGATCAGTACTATCGATTGGCATCAAAAAAATTAATATCTAAATTTTCACCAAAATCGATCAAAATGGCAAGGGGTTACATCACGTTTTTTCTCAAAAGCGGGGTCGGTTCGAAAATCAGGACTTTTTTGAGAATTTTTTTTTAATATCTCGGGTAAATATTGTCTGATTTTGAAATGTTATACCTTTTTGAACTCGTACGGATCCCTACTATCAAATGGCATTCAAACAAATTCAAAATCGATGGCTTAAAAAAAGTTGTTGACCAAAATACAATTCGTTTCTAAAGTCAACCTTCTTTGATGATTTTTTGAAATATATCCGCCAAATACTGTCCGATTTTGGAATTTTATACCATTTTGGACTCGTAAGGATCAGTACTATCGATTGGCATCAAAAAAATTAATATCTAAATTTTCACCAAAATCGATCAAAATGGCAAGGGGTTACATCACGTTTTTTCTCAAAAGCGGGGTCGGTTCGAAAATCAGGACTTTTTTGAGAATTTTTTTTTAATATCTCGGGTAAATATTGTCTGATTTTGAAATGTTATACCTTTTTGAACTCGTACGGATCCCTACTATCAATTGGCATTCAAACAAATTCAAAATCGATGGCTTGAAAAAAGTTTTTGACCAAAATACAATTCGTTTCTAAAGTCAACCTTTTTTTGATGATTTTTTGGAATATATCCGCCAAATACTGTCCGATTTTGGAATTTTATACCATTTTGGACTCGTAAGGATCAGTACTATCGATTGGCATCAAAAGAATGAAAATCTAAATTTTCACCCAAATCGATCAAAATGGCAAGGGGTTACATCACGTTTTTTCTCAAAAGCGGGGTCGGTTCGAAAATCAGGACTTTTTTGAGAATTTTTTTTTAATATCTCGGGTAAATATTGTCTGATTTTGAAATGTTATACCTTTTTGAACTCGTACGGATCCCTACTATTAATTGGCATTCAAACAAATTCAAAATCGATGGCTTAAAAAAAGTTGTTGACCAAAATACAATTCGTTTCTAAAGTCAGCCTTTTTTGATGATTTTTTGGAATATATCCGCCAAATACTGTCCGATTTTGGAATTTTATACCAGTTTGGACTCGTAAGGATCAGTACTATCGATTGGCATAAAAAAAGAAAATCTAAATTTTCACCCAAATCGATGAAAATGGCAAGGGGTTACATCACGTTTTTTCTCAAAAAGCGGGGTCGGTTCGAAAATCAGAACTTTTTTGATGATTTTTTTTTTAATATTTTGGGTAAATATTGTCTGATTTTGAAATGTTATACCTTTTTGAACTCTTACGGATCCCTACTATCAATTGGCATTCAAACCAATTCAAAATCGATGGCTTAAAAAAAGTTGTTGACCAAAATACAATTCGTTTCTAAAGTCAACCTTTTTTGATGATTTTTTGGAATATATCCGCCAAATACTGTCCGATTTTGGAATTTTATACCATTTTGAACTCGTAAGGATCAGTACTATCGATTGGCATCAAAAGAATGAAAATCTAAATTTTCACCCAAATCGATCAAAATGGCAAGGGGTTACATCACGTTTTTTCTCAAAAGCGGGGCCGGTTCGAAAATCAGATCTTTTTTTATGATTTTTTTTTAATATCTCGGGTAAATATTGTCTGATTTTGAAATGTTATACCTTTTTGAACTCGTACGGATCCCTACTATTAATTGGCATTCAAACAAATTCAAAATCGATGGCTTAAAAAAGTTTTTGACCAAAATACAATTCGTTTCTAAAGTCAGCCTTTTTTGATGATTTTTTGAATATATCCGCCAAATACTGTCCGATTTTGGAATTTTATACCATTTTGGACTCGTAGGGATCAGTACTATCGATTGGCATAAAAAAAGAAAATCTAAATTTTCACCCAAATCGATGAAAATGGCAAGGGGTTACATCACGTTTTTTCTCAAAAGCGGGGTCGGTTCGAAAATCAGAACTTTTTTGATGATTTTTTTTTTAATATCTCGGGTAAATACTGTCTGATTTTGAAATGTTATACCTTTTGAACTCTTACGGATCCCTACTATCAATTGGCATTCAAACAAATTCAAAATCGATGGCTTGAAAAAGTTTTTGACCAAAATACAATTCGTTTCTAAAGTCAACCTTTTTTGATGATTTTTTGGAATATATCCGCCAAATACTGTCCGATTTTGGAATTTTATACCATTTTGGACTCGTAAGGATCAAAACTATCGATTGGCATCAAAAGAATGAAAATCTAAATTTTCACCCAAATCGATCAAAATGGCAAGGGGTTACATCACGTTTTTTCTCAAAAGCGGGGTCGGTTCGAAAATCAGACTTTTTGAGAATTTTTTTTAATATCTCGGGTAAATATTGTCTGATTTTGAAATGTTATACCTTTTTGAACTCGTACGGATCCCTACTATTAATTGGCATTCAAACAAATTCAAAATCGATGGCTTAAAAAAAGTTGTTGACCAAAATACAATTCGTTTCTAAAGTCAGCCTTTTTTGATGATTTTTTGGAATATATCCGCCAAATACTGTCCGATTTTGGAATTTTATACCAGTTTGGACTCGTAAGGATCAGTACTATCGATTGGCATAAAAAAGAAAATCTAAATTTTCACCCAAATCGATGAAAATGGCAAGGGGTTACATCACGTTTTTTCTCAAAAGCGGAGTCGGTTCTGAAAATCAGAACTTTTTGATGATTTTTTTTTAATATCTCGGGTAAATATTGTCTGATTTTGAAATGTTATACCTTTTTGAACTCTTACGGATCCCTACTATCAATTGGCATTCAAACAAATTCAAAATCGATGGCTTGAAAAAAGTTTTTGACCAAAATACAATTCGTTTCTAAAGTCAACCTTTTTTGATGATTTTTTGGAATATATCCGCCAAATACTGTCCGATTTTGGAATTTTATACCATTTTGGACTCGTAAGGATCAGTACTATCGATTGGCATCAAAAAAATGAAAATCTAAATTTTCACCCAAATCGATCAAAATGGCAAGGGCACGTTTTTTCTCAAAAGCGGGGTCGGTTCGAAAATCAGGACTTTTTTGAGATTGGCATCAAAAAAAAAGAAAATCTAAATTTTCACCCAAATCGATGAAAATGGCAAGGGGTTACATCAGTTTTTTTCTCAAAAGCGGGTCGGTTCGAAAATCAGAACTTTTTTGATGATTTTTTTTTAATATCTCGGGTAAATATTGTCTGATTTTGAAATGTTATACCTTTTTGAACTCTTACGGATCCCTACTATCAATTGGCATTCAAACAAATTCAAAATCGATGGCTTGAAAAAAGTTTTTTGACCAAAATACAATTCGTTTCTAAAGTCAGCCTTTTTTGATGATTTTTTGGAATATATCCGCCAAATACTGTCCGATTTTGGAATTTTATACCATTTTGGACTCGTAGGGATCAGTACTATCGATTGGCATAAAAAAAGAAAATCTAAATTTTCACCCAAATCGATGAAAATGGCAAGGGGTTACATCACGTTTTTTCTCAAAAGCGGGGTCGGTTCGAAAATCAGAACTTTTTGATGATTTTTTTTTAATATCTCGGATAAATATTGTCTGATTTTGAAAATGTTATACCTTTTTGAACTCTTACGGATCCCTACTATCAATTGACATTCAAACAAATTCAAAATCGATGGCTTGAAAAAAGTTTTTGACCAAAATACAATTCTGTTTCTAAAGTCAACCTTTTTTGATGATTTTTTTGAATATATCCGCCAAATACTGTCCGATTTTGGAATTTTATACCATTTTGAACTCGTAAGGATCAGTACTATCGATTGGCATCAAAAGAATGAAAATCTAAATTTTCACCCAAATCGATCAAAATGGCAAGGGTTACATCACGTTTTTTCTCAAAAGCGGAGTCGGTTCGAAAATCAGAACTTTTTGATGATTTTTTTTTAATATCTCGGGTAAATATTGTCTGATTTTGAAATGTTATACCTTTTTGAACTCGTACGGATCCCTACTATTAATTGGCATTCAAACAAATTCAAAATCGATGGCTTGAAAAAAGTTTTTGACCAAAAATACAATTCGTTTCTAAAGTCAACCTTTTTTGATGATTTTTTGGAATATATCCGCCAAATACTGTCCGATTTTGGAATTTTATACCATTTTGGACTCGTAAGGATCAGTACTATCGATTGGCATCAAAAAATGAAATTCTAAATTTTCACCCAAATCGATCAAAATGGCGAAGTAGCACGTTTTTTCTCAAAAGTGGGTCGGTTCGAAAATCAGGACTTTTTTGAGATTGGCATCAAAAAAAGAAAATCTAAATTTTCACCCAAATCGATGAAAATGGCAAGGGGTTACATCACGTTTTTTCTCAAAAGCGGGGTCGGTTCGAAAATCAGAACTTTTTGATGATTTTTTTTTAATATCTCGGGTAATATTGTCTGATTTTGAAATGTTATACCTTTTTGAACTCTACGGATCCCTACTATCAATTGGCATTCAAACAAATTCAAAATCGATGGCTTGAAAAAAGTTTTTGACCAAAAATACAATTCGTTTCTAAAGTCAACCTTTTTTGATGATTTTTTGGAATATATCCGCCAAATACTGTCCGATTTTGGAATTTTATACCATTTTAGACTCGTAAGGATCAGTACTATCGATTGGCATCAAAAAAATTAAAATCTAAATTTTCAGCCAAATCGATCAAAATGGCAAGGGGTTACATCACGTTTTTTCTCAAAAGCGGGGTCGGTTCGAAAATCAGGACTTTTTTGAGAATTTTTTTAATATCTCGAGTAAATATTGTCTGATTTTTGAAATGTTATACCTTTTTGAACTCGTACGGATCCCTACTATTAACTGGCATTCAAACAAATTCAAAATCGATGGCTTAAAAAAGTTGTTGACCAAAAATACAATTCGTTTCTAAAGTCAGCTTTTTTGATGATTTTTTGGAATATATCCGCCAAATACTGTCCGATTTTGGAATTTTATACCAGTTTGGACTCGTAAGGATCAGTACTATCGATTGGCATAAAAAAGAAAATCTAAATTTTCACCCAAATCGATCAAAATGGCAAGGGGTTACATCACGTTTTTTCTCAAAAGCGGGGTCGGTTCGAAAATCAGAACTTTTTTGATGATTTTTTTTTAATATCTCGGGTAAATATTGTCTGATTTTGAAATGTTATACCTTTTTGAACTCTTACGGATCCCTACTATCAATTGGCATTCAAACAAATTCAAAATCGATGGCTTGAAAAAAGTTTTTGACCAAAATACAATTCGTTTCTAAAGTCAACCTTTTTTGATGATTTTTTGGAATATATCCGCCAAATACTGTCCGATTTTGGAATTTTATACCATTTTGGACTCGTAAGGATCAGTACTATCGATTGGCATCAAAAAAATGAAAATCTAAATTTTCACCCAAATCGATCAAAATGGCAAGGGCACGTTTTTTCTCAAAAGCGGGGTCGGTTCGAAAATCAGGACTTTTTTGAGATTGGCATCAAAAAAAAGAAAATCTAAATTTTCACCCAAATCGATGAAAATGGCAAGGGGTTACATCACGTTTTTTCTCAAAAGCGGGGTCGGTTCGAAAATCAGAACTTTTTTGATGATTTTTTTTTAATATCTCGGGTAAATATTGTCTGATTTTGAAATGTTATACCTTTTTGAACTCTTACGGATCCCTACTATCAATTGGCATTCAAACAAATTCAAAATCGATGGCTTGAAAAAAGTTTTTGACCAAAATACAATTCGTTTCTAAAGTCAACCTTTTTTGATGATTTTTTGGAATATATCCGCCAAATACTGTCCGATTTTGGAATTTTATACCATTTTAGACTCGTAAGGATCAGTACTATCGATTGGCATCAAAAAAATTAAAATCTAAATTTTCAGCCAAATCGATCAAAATGGCAAGGGGTTACATCACGTTTTTTCTCAAAAGCGGGGTCGGTTCGAAAATCAGGACTTTTTTGAGAATTTTTTTTTAATATCTCGGGTAAATATTGTCTGATTTTGAAATGTTATACCTTTTTGAACTCGTACGGATCCCTACTATTAACTGGCATTCAAACAAATTCAAAATCGATGGCTTAAAAAAGTTGTTGACCAAAATACAATTCGTTTCTAAAGTCAGCCTTTTTTGATGATTTTTTGGAATATATCCGCCAAATACTGTCCGATTTTGGAATTTTATACCAGTTTGGACTCGTAAGGATCAGTACTATCGATTGGCATAAAAAAAAGAAAATCTAAATTTTCACCCAAATCGATCAAAATGGCAAGGGGTTACATCACGTTTTTTCTCAAAAGCGGGGTCGGTTCGAAAATCAGAACTTTTTTGATGATTTTTTTTAATATCTCGGGTAAATATTGTCTGATTTTGAAATGTTATACCTTTTTGAACTCTTACGGATCCCTACTATCAATTGGCATTCAAACAAATTCAAAATCGATGGCTTGAAAAAAGTTTTTGACCAAAATACAATTCGTTTCTAAAGTCAACCTTTTTTGATGATTTTTTGGAATATATCCGCCAAATACTGTCCGATTTTGGAATTTTATACCATTTTGGACTCGTAAGGATCAGTACTATCGATTGGCATCAAAAAATGAAAATCTAAATTTTCACCCAAATCGATCAAAATGGCAAGGGCACGTTTTTTCTCAAAAGCGGGGTCGGTTCGAAAATCAGGACTTTTTTGAGATTGGCATCAAAAAAAGAAAATCTAAATTTTCACCCAAATCGATGAAAATGGCAAGGGGTTACATCACGTTTTTTCTCAAAAGCGGGGTCGGTTCGAAAATCAGAACTTTTTTGATGATTTTTTTTAATATCTCGGGTAAATATTGTCTGATTTTGAAATGTTATACCTTTTTGAACTCTTACGGATCCCTACTATCAATTGGCATTCAAACAAATTCAAAATCGATGGCTTGAAAAAAAGTTTTTGACCAAAATACAATTCGTTTCTAAAGTCAACCTTTTTTGATGATTTTTTGGAATATATCCGCCAAATACTGTCCGATTTTGGAATTTTATACCATTTTAGACTCGTAAGGATCAGTACTATCGATTGGCATCAAAAAAATTAAAATCTAAATTTTCAGCCAAATCGATCAAAATGGCAAGGGGTTACATCACGTTTTTTTCTCAAAAGCGGGGTCGGTTCGAAAATCAGGACTTTTTTGAGAATTTTTTTTAATATCTCGGGTAAATATTGTCTGATTTTGAAATGTTATACCTTTTTGAACTCGTACGGATCCCTACTATTAACTGGCATTCAAACAAATTCAAAATCGATGGCTTAAAAAAAGTTGTTGACCAAAATACAATTCGTTTCTAAAGTCAGCCTTTTTTGATGATTTTTTGGAATATATCCGCCAAATACTGTCCGATTTTGGAATTTTATACCAGTTTGGACTCGTAAGGATCAGTACTATCGATTGGCATAAAAAAAGAAAATCTAAATTTTCACCCAAATCGATCAAAATGGCAAGGGGTTACATCACGTTTTTTCTCAAAAGCGGGGTCGGTTCGAAAATCAGAACTTTTTTGATGATTTTTTTTTAATATCTCGGGTAAATATTGTCTGATTTTGAAATGTTATACCTTTTTGAACTCTTACGGATCCCTACTATCAATTGGCATTCAAACAAATTCAAAATCGATGGCTTGAAAAAAGTTTTTGACCAAAATACAATTCGTTTCTAAAGTCAACCTTTTTTGATGATTTTTTGGAATATATCCGCCAAATACTGTCCGATTTTGGAATTTTATACCATTTTGGACTCGTAAGGATCAGTACTATCGATTGGCATAAAAAAAAGAAAATCCAAATTTTCACCCAAATCGATGAAAATGGCAAGGGGTTACATCACGTTTTTTCTCAAAAGCGGGGTCGGTTCGAAAATCAGAACTTTTTTGATGATTTTTTTTTAATATCTCGGGTAAATATTGTCTGATTTTGAAATGTTATACCTTTTTGAACTCTTACGGATCCCTACTATCAATTGGCATTCAAACAAATTCAAAATCGATGGCTTGAAAAAAGTTTTTGACCAAAATACAATTCGTTTCTAAAGTCAACCTTTTTGATTATTTTTTGGAATATATCCGCCAAATACTGTCCGATTTTGGAATTTTATACCATTTTGGACTCGTAAGGATCAGTACTATCGATTGGCATCAAAAAAATTAAAATCTAAATTTTCACCCAAATCGATCAAAATGGCAAGGGGTTACATCACGTTTTTTCTCAAAAGCGGGGTCGGTTCGAAAATCAGAACTTTTTTGAGAATTTTTTTTTAATATCTCGGGTAAATATTGTCTGATTTTGAAATGTTATACCTTTTTGAACTCGTACGGATCCCTACTATTAATTGGCATTCAAACAAATTCAAAATCGATGGCTTAAAAAAAGTTGTTGACCAAAATACAATTCGTTTCTAAAGTCAACCTTTTTTGATGATTTTTTGGAATATATCCGCCAAATACTGTCCGATTTTGGAATTTTATACCATTTTGGACTCGTAAGGATCAGTTCTATCGATTGGCATCAAAAAAATGAAAATCTAAATTTTCACCCAAATTGATCAAAATGGCAAGGGGTTACATCACGTTTTTTCTCAAAAGCGGGGTCGGTTCGAAAATCAGGACTTTTTGAGAATTTTTTTTTAATATCTCGGGTAAATATTGTCTGATTTTGAAATGTTATACCTTTTTGAACTCGTACGGATCCCTACTATTAATTGGCATTCAAACAAATTCAAAATCGATGGCTTGAAAAAAGTTTTTGACCAAAATACAATTCGTTTCTAAAGTCAACCTTTTTTGATGATTTTTTGGAATATATCCGCCAAATACTGTCCGATTTTGGAATTTTATACCATTTTGGACTCGTAAGGATCAGTACTATCGATTGGCATCAAAAAAATTAAAATCTAAATTTTCACCCAAATCGATCAAAATGGCAAGGGGTTACATCACGTTTTTTCTCAAAAGCGGGGTCGGTTCGAAAATCAGAACTTTTTTTGAGAATTTTTTTTTAATATCTCGGGTAAATATTGTCTGATTTTGAAATGTTATACCTTTTTGAACTCGTACGGATCCCTACTATTAATTGGCATTCAAACAAATTCAAAATCGATGGCTTAAAAAAAGTTGTTGACCAAAATACAATTCGTTTCTAAAGTCAACCTTTTTTGATGATTTTTTGGAATATATCCGCCAAATACTGTCCGATTTTGGAATTTTATACCATTTTGGACTCGTAAGGATCAGTTCTATCGATTGGCATCAAAAAAATGAAAATCTAAATTTTCACCCAAATTGATCAAAATGGCAAGGGTTACATCACGTTTTTTCTCAAAAGCGGGGTCGGTTCGAAAATCAGGACTTTTTGAGAATTTTTTTTTAATATCTCGGGTAAATATTGTCTGATTTTGAAATGTTATACCTTTTTGAACTCGTACGGATCCCTACTATTAATTGGCATTCAAACAAATTCAAAATCGATGGCTTAAAAAAAGTTGTTGACCAAAATACAATTCGTTTCTAAAGTCAACCTTTTTTGATGATTTTTTGGAATATATCCGCCAAATACTGTCCGATTTTGGAATTTTATACCATTTTGGACTCGTAAGGATCAGTACTATCGATTGGCATCAAAAAAATGAAAATCTAAATTTTCACCCAAATCGATCAAAATGGCAAGGGGTTACATCACGTTTTTTCTCAAAAGCGGGGTCGGTTCGAAAATCAGAACTTTTTTGATGATTTTTTTTTAATATCTCGGGTAAATATTGTCTGATTTTGAAATGTTATACCTTTTTGAACTCGTACGGATCCCTACTATCAATTGGCATTCAAACAAATTCAAAATCGATGGCTTGAAAAAAGTTTTTGACCAAAATACAATTCGTTTCTAAAGTCAACCTTTTTTGATGATTTTTTGGAATATATCCGCCAAATACTGTCCGATTTTGGAATTTTATACCATTTTGGACTCGTAAGGATCAGTACTATCGATTGGCATCAAAAAATGAAAATCTAAATTTTCACCCAAATCGATCAAAATGGCAAGGGGTTACATCACGTTTTTTCTCAAAAGCGGGGCCGGTTCGAAAATCAGAACTTTTTTTATGATTTTTTTTTAATATCTCGGGTAAATATTGTCTGATTTTGAAATGTTATACCTTTTTGAACTCTTACGGATCCCTACTATCAATTGGCATTCAAACAAATTCAAAATCGATGGCTTAAAAAAAGGTTTTGACCAAAATACAATTCGTTTCTAAAGTCAACCTTTTTTGATGATTTTTTGGAATATATCCGCCAAATACTGTCCGATTTTGGAATTTTATACCATTTTGGACTCGTAAGGATCAGTACTATCGATTGGCATAAAAAAAGAAAATCTAAATTTTCACCCAAATCGATGAAAATGGCAAGGGGTTACATGACGTTTTTTCTCAAAAGCGGGGTCGGTTCGAAAATCAGAACTTTTTTGAGAATTTTTTTTTAATATCTCGGGTAAATATTGTCTGATTTTGAAATGTTATACCTTTTTGAACTCTTACGGATCCCTACTATCAATTGGCATTCAAACAAATTCAAAATCGATGGCTTGAAAAAAGTTTTTGACCAAAATACAATTCGTTTCTAAAGTCAACCTTTTTTGATGATTTTTTGGAATATATCCGCCAAATACTGTCCGATTTTGGAATTTTATACCATTTTGGACTCGTAAGGATCAGTACTATCGATTGGCATCAAAAAAATGAAAATCTAAATTTTCACCCAAATCGATCAAAATGGCAAGGGGTTACATCTCGTTTTTTCTCAAAAGCGGGGTCGGTTCGAAAATCAGGACTTTTTTGAGAATTTTTTTTAATATCTCGGGTAAATATTGTCTGATTTTGAAATGTTATACCTTTTTGAACTCGTACGGATCCCTACTATTAATTGGCATTCAAACAAATTCAAAATCGATGGCTTAAAAAAAGTTGTTGACCAAAATACAATTCGTTTCTAAAGTCAGCCTTTTTTGATGATTTTTTGGAATATATCCGCCAAATACTGTCCGATTTTGGAATTTTATACCATTTTGGACTCGTAAGGATCAGTACTATCGATTGGCATAAAAAAAAGAAAATCTAAATTTTCACCCAAATCGATGAAAATGGCAAGGGGTTACATCACGTTTTTTCTCAAAAGCGGGGTCGGTTCGAAAATCAGAACTTTTTTGATGATTTTTTTTTAATATCTCGGGTAAATATTGTCTGATTTTGAAATGTTATACCTTTTTGAACTCTTACGGATCCCTACTATCAATTGGCATTCAAACAAATTCAAAATCGATGGCTTAAAAAAAGTTTTTGACCAAAATACAATTCGTTTCTAAAGTCAACCTTTTTTGATGATTTTTTGGAATATATCCGCCAAATACTGTCCGATTTTGGAATTTTATACCATTTTGGACTCGTAAGGATCAGTACTATCGATTGGCATAAAAAAAGAAAATCTAAATTTTCACCCAAATCGATGAAAATGGCAAGGGGTTACATCACGTTTTTTCTCAAAAGCGGGGTCGGTTCGAAAATCAGAACTTCTTTGATGATTTTTTTTTAATATCTCGGGTAAATATTGTCTGATTTTGAAATGTTATACCTTTTTGAACTCTTACGGATCCCTACTATCAATTGGCATTCAAACAAATTCAAAATCGATGGCTTGAAAAAAGTTTTTGACCAAAATTCAATTCGTTTCTAAAGTCAACCTTTTTTGATGATTTTTTGGAATATATCCGCCAAATACTGTCCGATTTTGGAATTTTATACCATTTTGGACTCGTAAGGATCAGTACTATCGATTGGCATCAAAAAAATGAAAATCTAAATTTTCACCCAAATCGATCAAAATGGCAAGGGGTTACATCACGTTTTTTCTCAAAAGCGGGGTCGGTTCGAAAATCAGGATTTTTTTGAGAATTTTTTTTAATATCTCGGGTAAATATTGTCTGATTTTGAAATGTTATACCTTTTTGAACTCGTACGGATCCCTACTATTAATTGGCATTCAAACAAATTCAAAATCGATGGCTTAAAAAAAGTTGTTGACCAAAATACAATTCGTTTCTAAAGTCAGCCTTTTTTGATGATTTTTTGGAATATATCCGCCAAATACTGTCCGATTTTGGAATTTTATACCAGTTTGGACTCGTAAGGATCAGTACTATCGATTGGCATAAAAAAAAGAAAATCTAAATTTTCACCCAAATCGATGAAAATGGCAAGGGGTTACATCACGTTTTTTCTCAAAAGCGGGGTCGGTTCGAAAATCAGAACTTTTTTGATGATTTTTTTTTAATATCTCGGGTAAATATTGTCTGATTTTGAAATGTTATACCTTTTTGAACTCTTACGGATCCCTACTATCAATTGGCATTCAAACAAATTCAAAATCGATGGCTTAAAAAAAGTTTTTGACCAAAATACAATTCGTTTCTAAAGTCAACCTTTTTTGATGATTTTTTGGAATATATCCGCCAAATACTGTCCGATTTTGGAATTTTATACCATTTTGGACTCGTAAGGATCAGTACTATCGATTGGCATAAAAAAAGAAAATCTAAATTTTCACCCAAATCGATGAAAATGGCAAGGGGTTACATCACGTTTTTTCTCAAAAGCGGGGTCGGTTCGAAAATCAGAACTTTTTTGATGATTTTTTTTTAATATCTCGGGTAAATATTGTCTGATTTTGAAATGTTATATCTTTTTGAACTCTTACGGATCCCTACTATCAATTGGCATTCAAACAAATTCAAAATCGATGGCTTGAAAAAAGTTTTTGACCAAAATTCAATTCGTTTCTAAAGTCAACCTTTTTTGATGATTTTTTGGAATATATCCGCCAAATACTGTCCGATTTTGGAATTTTATACCATTTTGGACTCGTAAGGATCAGTACTATCGATTGGCATCAAAAAAATGAAAATCTAAATTTTCACCCAAATCGATCAAAATGGCAAGGGGTTACATCACGTTTTTTCTCAAAAGCGGGGTCGGTTCGAAAATCAGGACTTTTTTGAGAATTTTTTTTTAATATCTCGGGTAAATATTGTCTGATTTTGAAATGTTATACCTTTTTGAACTCGTACGGATCCCTACTATTAATTGGCATTCAAACAAATTCAAAATCGATGGCTTAAAAAAGTTGTTGACCAAAATACAATTCGTTTCTAAAGTCAGCCTTTTTTGATGATTTTTTGGAATATATCCGCCAAATACTGTCCGATTTTGGAATTTTATACCAGTTTGGACTCGTAAGGATCAGTACTATCGATTGGCATAAAAAAAAGAAAATCTAAATTTTCACCCAAATCGATGAAAATGGCAAGGGGTTACATCACGTTTTTTCTCAAAAGCGGGGTCGGTTCGAAAATCAGAACTTTTTTGATGATTTTTTTTTAATATCTCGGGTAAATATTGTCTGATTTTGAAATGTTATACCTTTTTGAACTCTTACGGATCCCTACTATCAATTGGCATTCAAACAAATTCAAAATCGATGGCTTGAAAAAAGTTTTTGACCAAAATACAATTCGTTTCTAAAGTCAACCTTTTTTGATGATTTTTTGGAATATATCCGCCAAATACTGTCCGATTTTGGAATTTTATACCAGTTTGGACTCGTAAGGATCAGTACTATCGATTGGCATAAAAAAAAAGAAAATCTAAATTTTCACCCAAATCGATGAAAATGGCAAGGGGTTACATCACGTTTTTTCTCAAAAGCGGGGTCGGTTCGAAAATCAGAACTTTTTTGATGATTTTTTTTTAATATCTCGGGTAAATATTGTCTGATTTTGAAATGTTATACCTTTTTGAACTCTTACGGATCCCTACTATCAATTGGCATTCAAACAAATTCAAAATCGATGGCTTGAAAAAAGTTTTTGACCAAAATACAATTCGTTTCTAAAGTCAACCTTTTTGATTATTTTTTGGAATATATCCGCCAAATACTGTCCGATTTTGGAATTTTATACCATTTTGGACTCGTAAGGATCAGTACTATCGATTGGTATCAAAAAAATTAAAATCTAAATTTTCACCCAAATCGATCAAAATGGCAAGGGGTTACATCACGTTTTTTCTCAAAAGCGGGGCCGGTTCGAAAATCAGAACTTTTTTTATGATTTTTTTTTAATATCTCGGCTAAATATTGTCTGATTTTGAAATGTTATACCTTTTTGAACTCGTACGGATCCCTACTATTAATTGGCATTCAAACAAATTCAAAATCGATGGCTTAAAAAAAGTTTTTGACCAAAATACAATTCGTTTCTAAAGTCAACCTTTTTTGATGATTTTTTGGAATATATCCGCCAAATACTGTCCGATTTTGGAATTTTATACCATTTTGGACTCGTAAGGATCAGTACTATCGATTGGCATCAAAAAAATGAAAATCTAAATTTTCACCCAAATCGATCAAAATGGCAAGGGGTTACATCACGTTTTTTCTCAAAAGCGGGGCCGGTTCGAAAATCAGAACTTTTTTTATGATTTTTTTTTAATATCTCGGGTAAATATTGTCTGATTTTGAAATGTTATACCTTTTTGAACTCTTACGGATCCCTACTATCAATTGGCATTCAAACAAATTCAAAATCGATGGCTTAAAAAAAGGTTTTGACCAAAATACAATTCGTTTCTAAAGTCAACCTTCTTTGATGATTTTTTGGAATATATCCGCCAAATACTGTCCGATTTTGGAATTTTATACCATTTTGGACTCGTAAGGATCAGTTCTATCGATTGGCATCAAAAAAATGAAAATCTAAATTTTCACCCAAATCGATCAAAATGGCAAGGGGTTACATCACGTTTTTTCTCAAGAGCGGGGTCGGTTCGAAAATCAGAACTTTTTTGATGATTTTTTTTTAATATCTCGGGTAAATATTGTCTGATTTTGAAATGTTATACCTTTTTGAACTCTAACGGATCCCTACTATCAATTGGCATTCAAACAAATTCAAAATCGATGGGTTAAAAGAAGTTTTTGACCAAAAAACAATTCGTTTCTAAAGTCAACCTTCTTTGATGATTTTTGGAATATATCCGCCAAATACTGTCCGATTTTGGAATTTTATACCATTTTGGACTCGTAAGGATCAGTTCTATCGATTGGCATCAAAAAAATGAAAATCTAAATTTTCACCCAAATCGATCAAAATGGCAAGGGGTTACATCACGTTTTTTCTCAAGAGCGGGGTCGGTTCGAAAATCAGAACTTTTTTGATGATTTTTTTTTAATATCTCGGGTAAATATTGTATGATTTTGAAATGTTATACCTTTTTGAACTCTAACGGATCCCTACTATCAATTGGCATTCAAACAAATTCAAAATCGATGGGTTAAAAGAAGTTTTTGACCAAAAAACAATTTGTTTGTAAAGTCAACCTTTTTGATGATTTTTTGGAATATATCCGCCAAATACTGTCCGATTTTGGAATTTTATACCACTTTGGACTCGTAAGGATCAGTACTATCGATTGGCATCAAAAAAAAGAAAATCTAAATTTTCACCCAAATCGATCAAAATGGCAAGGGGTTACATCACGTTTTTTCTCAAAAGCGGGATCGGTTCGAAAATCAGAACTTTTTTGATGATTTTTTTTTAATATCTCGGGTAAATATTGTCTGATTTTGAAATGTTATACCTTTTTGAACTCGTACGGATCCCTACTATCAAATGGCATTCAAACTAATTCAAAATCGATGGATTAAAAAAAGTTTTTGACCCAAAAACAATTCGTTTCTAATGTCAACCTTTTTTCATGATTTTTTGGAATATCTTCGCCAAATACTGTCCGATTTTGGAATTTTATACCATTTTGGACTCGTAAGGATCAGTACTATCGATTGGCATCAAAAAAATGAAAATCTAAATTTTCACCCAAATCGATCAAAATGGCAAGGGGTTACATCACGTTTTTTCTCAAAAGCGGGGTCGGTTCGAAAATCAGAACTTTTTTGATGATTTTTTTTTAATATCTCGGGTAAATATTGTATGATTTTGAAATGTTATACCTTTTTGAACTCGTACGGATCCCTACTATCAATTGGCATTCAAACTAATTCAAAATCGATGGCTTAAAAAAAGTTTTTGACCAAAATACAATTCGTTTCTAAAGTCAACCTTTTTGATGATTTTTTGGAATATATCCGCCAAATACTGTCCGATTTTGGAATTTTATACCAGTTTGGACTCGTAAGGATCAGTACTATCGATTGGCATAAAAAAAAAGAAAATCTAAATTTTCACCCAAATCGATGAAAATGGCAAGGGGTTACATCACGTTTTTTCTCAAAAAGCGGGGTCGGTTCGAAAATCAGAACTTTTTTGATGATTTTTTTTTAATATCTCGGGTAAATATTGTCTGATTTTGAAATGTTATACCTTTTTGAACTCTTACGGATCCCTACTATCAATTGGCATTCAAACAAATTCAAAATCGATGGCTTGAAAAAAGTTTTTGACCAAAATACAATTCGTTTCTAAAGTCAACCTTTTTGATGATTTTTTGGAATATATCCGCCAAATACTGTCCGATTTTGGAATTTTATACCATTTTGGACTCGTAAGGATCAGTACTATCGATTGGCATAAAAAAAGAAAATCTAAATTTTCACCCAAATCGATGAAAATGGCAAGGGGTTACATCACGTTTTTTCTCAAAAGCGGGGTCGGTTCGAAAATCAGAACTTTTTTGATGATTTTTTTTTAATATCTCGGGTAAATATTGTCTGATTTTGAAATGTTATACCTTTTTGAACTCTTACGGATCCCTACTATCAATTGGCATTCAAACAAATTCAAAATCGATGGCTTGAAAAAAGTTTTTGACCAAAATACAATTCGTTTCTAAAGTCAACCTTTTTGATTATTTTTTGGAATATATCCGCCAAATACTGTCCGATTTTGGAATTTTATACCATTTTGGACTCGTAAGGATCAGTACTATCGATTGGTATCAAAAAAATTAAAATCTAAATTTTCACCCAAATCGATCAAAATGGCAAGGGGTTACATCACGTTTTTTCTCAAAAGCGGGGCCGGTTCGAAAATCAGAACTTTTTTTATGATTTTTTTTTAATATCTCGGCTAAATATTGTCTGATTTTGAAATGTTATACCTTTTTGAACTCGTACGGATCCCTACTATTAATTGGCATTCAAACAAATTCAAAATCGATGGCTTAAAAAAAGTTTTTGACCAAAATACAATTCGTTTCTAAAGTCAACCTTTTTTGATGATTTTTTGGAATATATCCGCCAAATACTGTCCGATTTTGGAATTTTATACCATTTTGGACTCGTAAGGATCAGTACTATCGATTGGCATCAAAAAAATGAAAATCTAAATTTTCACCCAAATCGATCAAAATGGCAAGGGGTTACATCACGTTTTTTCTCAAAAGCGGGGCCGGTTCGAAAATCAGAACTTTTTTTATGATTTTTTTTTAATATCTCGGGTAAATATTGTCTGATTTTGAAATGTTATACCTTTTTGAACTCTTACGGATCCCTACTATCAATTGGCATTCAAACAAATTCAAAATCGATGGCTTAAAAAAAGGTTTTGACCAAAATACAATTCGTTTCTAAAGTCAACCTTCTTTGATGATTTTTTGGAATATATCCGCCAAATACTGTCCGATTTTGGAATTTTATACCATTTTGGACTCGTAAGGATCAGTTCTATCGATTGGCATCAAAAAAATGAAAATCTAAATTTTCACCCAAATCGATCAAAATGGCAAGGGGTTACATCACGTTTTTTCTCAAGAGCGGGGTCGGTTCGAAAATCAGAACTTTTTTGATGATTTTTTTTTAATATCTCGGGTAAATATTGTCTGATTTTGAAATGTTATACCTTTTTGAACTCTAACGGATCCCTACTATCAATTGGCATTCAAACAAATTCAAAATCGATGGGTTAAAAGAAGTTTTTGACCAAAAAACAATTCGTTTCTAAAGTCAACCTTCTTTGATGATTTTTTGGAATATATCCGCCAAATACTGTCCGATTTTGGAATTTTATACCATTTTGGACTCGTAAGGATCAGTTCTATCGATTGGCATCAAAAAAATGAAAATCTAAATTTTCACCCAAATCGATCAAAATGGCAAGGGGTTACATCACGTTTTTTCTCAAGAGCGGGGTCGGTTCGAAAATCAGAACTTTTTTGATGATTTTTTTTTAATATCTCGGGTAAATATTGTATGATTTTGAAATGTTATACCTTTTTGAACTCTAACGGATCCCTACTATCAATTGGCATTCAAACAAATTCAAAATCGATGGGTTAAAAGAAGTTTTTGACCAAAAAACAATTTGTTTGTAAAGTCAACCTTTTTGATGATTTTTTGGAATATATCCGCCAAATACTGTCCGATTTTGGAATTTTATACCACTTTGGACTCGTAAGGATCAGTACTATCGATTGGCATCAAAAAAAAAGAAAATCTAAATTTTCACCCAAATCGATCAAAATGGCAAGGGGTTACATCACGTTTTTTCTCAAAAGCGGGATCGGTTCGAAAATCAGAACTTTTTTGATGATTTTTTTTTAATATCTCGGGTAAATATTGTCTGATTTTGAAATGTTATACCTTTTTGAACTCGTACGGATCCCTACTATCAAATGGCATTCAAACTAATTCAAAATCGATGGATTAAAAAAAGTTTTTGACCCAAAAACAATTCGTTTCTAATGTCAACCTTTTTTCATGATTTTTTGGAATATCTTCGCCAAATACTGTCCGATTTTGGAATTTTATACCATTTTGGACTCGTAAGGATCAGTACTATCGATTGGCATCAAAAAAATGAAAATCTAAATTTTCACCCAAATCGATCAAAATGGCAAGGGGTTACATCACGTTTTTTCTCAAAAGCGGGGTCGGTTCGAAAATCAGAACTTTTTTGATGATTTTTTTTTAATATCTCGGGTAAATATTGTATGATTTTGAAATGTTATACCTTTTTGAACTCGTACGGATCCCTACTATCAATTGGCATTCAAACTAATTCAAAATCGATGGCTTAAAAAAAGTTTTTGACCAAAATACAATTCGTTTCTAAAGTCAACCTTTTTGATGATTTTTTGGAATATATCCGCCAAATACTGTCCGATTTTGGAATTTTATACCATTTTGGACTCGCAAGGATCAGTTATGTTATGCTTTGTTTGAAATCGTACGGATACCATTTTAAAAATTGTCGGGATGTCCCTTTGCCAACAGAATGTCATTGCTAATCGATTTAAACAGCTGAGAAAACGTGTAAATTTTGCAAATGAAAATTGCAGCAACGCACCAAGTGTTTTGAAAATCTGCAGGGAAGTGGCAAAGTTATGGCTATTTTTCTAAAAAGGACATTCGTTTTTTGCCATATATTTATTTTATTTCTTTTAAATTTATTTATTTACGACAAAATACACAAAATTTTAGATTCGATTTATTTAGTTATTCTTCTGCACTCTGAAACATATATCAATTTAAGTTACTTGCGCTTAATATACAATAGAAAAAAAATATATTTACCATATATATATATATATATATATATATATATATATATATATATATATATATATATATGTATATATATATATATATTCTTTTTTGTTCAAATATATATATATATAAAATTATAGTTCTGTTATTTTGAATTGTGTGTAAATGCTTTTACTTTGCTGATTCTTCGGTTCATCTGGAGTTTGATACATTTTGTTATTATTGTAATTATTAATGTTGCTTCTTCTTATTGACAAATGCACAGTTTAACATTTTGTGTATTTCGGCTTTATCATTGTCATAAACAAATCTGTCTGTGTGTTCTTTACAGGGCCGCAAAAATTGTTTCCGAGCTGTTAGGAAAAAAAGTATTCCCCAACGTCTAAGTGAGTCGTATATGTATGAGATTTAACATTCCAGCTTTCTTGGAAGTACGTCATAAACGGCTTTGCTTTAAATTAGAAGCCATATTAGCAATATTTCGCCTAGAAATGTGCTGAAAATTGAAACGTGATTAAAAACTCCAGTACCAGTATATATATATAGTACTCCAATTGAACAGTTTATGGAGCTATAATACATCCAGATCCGGCTTCATTTGACTGAGTTGCAATCGTTAAAGTATCATAATAATTTTTCATTGAAGTATTCTCCATTCTCCATCTATTTGGAATTACTTTTTAATTGGCTCGCAGCTCGTTAAATATTTGAAAGAATTGCAGCCTTGTCTAATTATACTAGAAAACCAATTTGTGTTCAAGCAAAATCAAACGAACTTAGATTGAGATTTCGCACAAATATCGTATTTTGATAACTCCACAGAGTTATTCGTTAATCGTTACAGGCGTCGTTACAATGACAATATGTGGACTTACAAAATTGCTTTAACTAAATTTAAATTGTTTAAATTGATATTTTGTTAAGTATTTTTCTTATGTTTTTGTTATAATTTTGTTTGTTGTAATTTTTGCTTAAATTTTGTATTTTTTTTTTGCTAAAAACTAAGAAACAAATTGTGAAATGTATTAAAAAATGGTGAGAGAAATTCTTTAAAAAAAAATTATAATTATAAACAATATAAATGAATGTGCATAATAAAAAGTAAACATTTTACAAAGAATTTTAATAATTCGAACGCATGTTGTAAGAGTGTTGGTGTCTATGTGTGTGTGTGTGGGTGGAAGAGCGGCGGCGACAGTGGCGTCATAGTAAAAGTAGTGTTGTAAAGTGTGCACTGAACCAAGTGTGCGTAAGTGAAAGGTGTTGCCCGTTGGTCCCGTTTGGCACAGTGGGACGATGTCAATGTGATCAGGCAGTAATTGTAGTTTGAACTCAATGCGTGGTCGGAAAATAAATTGCGGACAGTGTTGCAAAGCAACAAATTGTTGCAACTTGCAGCATTGTTTCAGTTGATGCTCATGTTAAAGAAACGATTTTTTGGATGGTTTTGTGCGACTGTAGTTCAGCTTATGGACTAAATGGACAGCGATGACGACAAATACAAATACAAATACAATTACGAATGCAAATACAAATATACATGTTTGTGTATGTGTATGTGTGTGTGTGTACGTATGTGAATATACATATATATATATATATGTCTGTATATAAGTGTATCTATATGTAAGTAACTAACACACTGCACAATAAAATTTTGTTTACAGATTTGTTTGTTTGTTTTTTTTTTTTTTGGTAATTTCTGCTTATTTATCGAGAAAAGGCCACAAAATGCGTTTGCGAATGCGTGCGAAATGCATTAATTTTAGATATAAGCTTTAGCTTTAGCTGGATATCTGATTGCTTAACTGATTTATCCAACTATGCCCGGGCCAGGCCTTTTGCCGTGGGGGGTGGCACATACACACACTGACACACACATATATAATATCGGAGTACATTTAGCTATATGTAGACACATGTATATACATATATATATATATCTATATATGTAAGATTATCGTTCGATTCCTTTGATTTTTGATGCGCTCGCCAGCTCGCTCCAACAAATGCGTTCTCTCTCTTTCGCTCGTTCGCTCTCTCTTTCGTTCTCATTCTCGTTTTTGGTTAACTCCTCTCGATCTCTCTCGCTCTCTCTCTCTCTCTCTCTCTCTCTGCTCCCTCTCTCATTTCCAGTTGCAATTCCTTTGGGGGTTACGTCGTCAATGCCATTTGCTGCACATCCCATTCGATTAGGTTTCACGCCTTGGCGCCGGGTATCTTGGCCAGCACCTTGGACAGATCCACCCCGGTCAGCGCATTGATCGAGGGCGGCAGCTGTGCAACGAGGCGTGTCACATCGTTGGTCACATTATCGTTGCCACCAATCAGCACAATCTCATCCGTCTTGGCCAATGGGGCGGCCACCTCGGCGGCAATCTGAAAGCATTTACCAAGGTTGATTAGTCTCTTCCGCACTCTCTCCCTCTCTTCTTTCTCTTTCTCGGTCTTACCTTCGGCAACGACTCCAGGACTATACTCATGATGGCCGCATCGCCGTACTGCTTGTAGACATTCGCCTTCATCCGCATGCGCTCCGCCTCTGCCTTGCCGACCAGCTCAATGGCATGAGCCTCCGCGGAACCGATCTTCCGTATGCGCTCCGCCTCGGCCCGTGCACCCTCAATGGTCTGGCATCTGTGTGGAAGGGAAAGTGCAAATCGGTTAGCCAAAGGAATCACGCAAGCTGTTATAGCACACTCAAGCAAGGATCTAAAATGTCCAAGCAAGGCTGCGCGATTGAAGGTTCGGCTCATGAACCTGTTCTCTATCTACAAAAAGGAAAAGGATAAAAAGTTCTTCCGGAAGGAAAGTTCTAAGCTGGACAACTGCATTTGAAAGTCTTGTAATTGGAATATATCCGGGATAACTCGAGATCTCGATTTTACTCGATTTGAGCTCAACAACTCTTCCATTTTATTTATTATACAAAGGGTAAAGAGTTCTTCCGGAAGGGAACTGCAACAATTCAGAGCTGGACAACTGCATTATTAGACTTATTAGACTTAACAGTAGAATAAGTAGCATTGTAAATATTCACATAAGTTTCATTAAAGTTGTTTCCTTTATAACAGTGAAATTGAAATAAAGCAAACAATCAAAAAAAGAAGGACAACTGCATTTGAAAGTCTAGTTATTGGGATATGTCCGGGATTGGGGCCCGTTCTGACACGATGCCAGCGCATTTTTTTCGAGTGTATACGGAATTAGTTTACTTACTGCTTGCCCTGGGCAATGGTCTGGACGCGATACGACTCGGCCTCGGCTGGCAGCTTGACGGTGCCGATAAGTTCCCGATCCTTGCGCTGCACCTCCTGCGACTCGATCTCGATCTGCTTGCGCCGCTCGACGACCTCGATTTGGATCTCCTCGTTACGGATGCGCTGGCGTATCTTGGCCGCCTGCAATTCGTAGGCCAGCTGCGACTCGGCCTTGGCCGTGTTGATCTCCTGATCGAAGTTGGCCTTCTGCAGCTTGTACATGCGCGTATTGTCCTCGATCTTGGTGTCCGTCGAGTACTTCACATCCATGGCGCTCTTCTCGCACTCGGCCTCACGAATGCCGGCATCACGATTTGCCTCCGCAACGCCCGCGTCGGCATCCCGCTTAACCACAGCGGTCTGGGCCTTGCCCAACGAGGCCAGATACTGAACATCGTCGTAGACGTCCTTGATGGTAAAGGACAAGATCTCGATGCCCATGCGGCCGACATCAGGTGCGGCCACCTCGCGCACCAGAGCTGCGAACTGGTCGCGATCTTTGTAGACCTCCTCGACTGTAAGCGTTCCTATAAAAAGAGAGGGAGAGAGAAGGTGAGAGTGAGAGAGACAGGGCGACATATCAATCAATTTGGCATGCCAGGGCTCAGCTGCGTGGAGCGCTTACCGTCTAACCACCAGCCAGGTAATGCCCACGATCATGACCACCTTGAAGGTGCCCATCCAAACCATAGACATGGCTCTGATCGTTTAGGCCCAGTTAGTCCCCCAGTTGAGCCCCCCAAGGCGGGCAAGTTTGTACTGACGGCAGCGAACGCGCCTAATAACTGTTTTAATCTAGCCACACGCTGTTCACTTGAATGTTCTTCTTCTTGCCCTGGACTTTTAATTATAACATTTCCTATTACTCTTGACGTCATTGGCGCAGTCTTATCGGCCTAGTCTTGGGCTTATCAGCGCACGTCACGTCCAAAGCTTTACACACACGCACACGACTAGAAACGTGCTTAAAGCTTGCACACTTGAGCTTTGGTTAGAGCGAGATGAGCATAGCGTTCTCTCTTGCTCTCTCTTGCTCTCTCTCTCTCGAAAGCTTTAATTCATGCTCTTCAGCATTCGCTAGAGCGAGATAGATGCGCTGAAAAGCTTTAATTTCGATGAATTGCTTTCAGTAAGCACAATTTGACTTGTTTTAAGTTGAAAGCTCTTAAAATTCACTTGAGCACAAATAAACAAAAAGTTCTCAGTTTCGCAGTATTTTCGTTTGAGGCTTTCGAACTACAAAATGTCTTTTTCTTTATTAAAACTTGTCTGGTTTTTCTTAGGCCCATTTTTTTCTTACATTTCTACAAAAAGTTTGTTATTAATTTAATTTTTTGTAGAAATGAAATACTGAAATTCTTGTTGATTGGCTTTCTTTCCCTAGGTGGCAACTCTGCTTTTTAGATTCATGTTTTGTAACATTTACTTCTCTTTTTTTACTAGTTTAAATGTTGCATTTCCGTTCAAAGATTAAGTTAATGTCTGAAGCTTAAGGTATTTAGTTTGTTGTACTTTGATAGAGAAGAGTTGCCACCTGTGCCACAGAAAGGTATTGCCACTTGAGATATGTGTATAGATATAACACCAAATATTTGCAGGTACTGCAAGATATCGTCAAGTTATCTTTACTTTAACAGATATGTCAGACTTAAGACTGAAGAATGTTTGGTTTTGGCTAGTACTTAGCTAGAATATTTTAAAGTGATTCCAAGTAATATGTTTGCACGGCTTTCATTTAACCGAGGTATATCTATTATATATATCTACATAAATGGAGATTGATCTTTGGTTTCAGTTATCAATTAAATTCCTATATAAAAAGATATGAATATCTTTAGTATCTGAATAGTTATCAATTATATGCCTTGACAATAGATTGTCTTATATATGTATATGGATATATATATCTGAAGATTCGGAATATTTATCAATTATTTTCCTTGACCATAAAGTTTTCTATTCTATTGAAACCTTTCAACACAAAACCTGATGACATATACTTAGTTAACCTTCCATTTGACTGACACGGAAATTGATTTGGTTTCTCAAACTATATATTCCTGCTGAATTAACTATTCAGATATCGAGAGTTATGCCCCAAACAAGTTCAAGGTCAGGAACTAAACACACACGCACACATCGGCTGTGCCGTTCACACGCGATTCCATTGAATGTAAGCTAAACGACCTATTGGGGGCGGTGCGAGGCGGTGCGAGGCGGGGCGTGCCAGGTCGGGTCAGTCGACTGTGCGTCTGGCTATATACTTGAGACCCGCTCGGAGACGTTACGACCGACGCGTTGCTCGACGTGCTCACAACTGACATAAAAAGTAATACAAAAGAAGGGAAAAAAATATAAATAAAATAACTTATGCCGAGAGAGCGGGCCGACTAAGCTAATTGAATTTGTGAACGTGTTGCACAAATGGAAATCGCCTTGGGAATGAGATATATACCGAGCTATATAGCCATATAGCATACAGCTATAGCAAATAGCATATATTGCGATTATAGCGCCAGGGCTCTTACAGCTCGGCAGTTCCAGCGAGTCGAGCCAAGCCGCAATTAGGCGCATTCATGAGTGGCATTTGGTTTGATTCGAATACCACTCACAGTTCGGTTGAATGCACTCGTAAAACCATTCAAGTTCAGTTTGATTAGTGTAATCAATTGGCAGCCAAGGACAGCTCGCGTTATATAACTTGATTAGAAGCTGCTGATGAGAGACTTGAGACCCAATGAATCCACTCATTGAGTAATAAATATATCTGTTTATTACTCAATGGAATCCACTCTACTCGAAAAGCTCAAGTGGTTTTGAGCTTAATGAATGCAAATGAGCGAGTTTTACATCAGCGAATTGTTTTCGAAGTATTTGGTTCTATCTCATCTGGGAACTGACTTGAGTCAAATATTTTGCATATGAGTGAATAATCAGTAATTGTGTTTATAGATTAAACATAGCCACCCGAGAACCAAGATCTTTGAAAATGAGTTTAAAGCCAATCGGATGATAAACTTTAACGAGGTTTTTCGCCAATATTAGCCATACTTTCTGTTTATTTCCAGCTCCTATATTAATCATCAATCACTGTCAGTCAGTTTTATATATGCATACATATATATATTTCCAGTTTTGTAGCTCTCTCTTTGATCATTAATCTTTTCTTCAGTCAATCGGTCGGTCAGTTTTATGTTTGTATTTCTATAGCTTTCAAGCTCATCAGTTGGCAATCAATCACTGAGTCAGTCAATCAGCTAGTCAGTCAATTTTGTATAGTCAGTCAGTCGGCTATATATGTATATATATATTTCTAGCTCTTACGTTGATCATCAATCACTTAGTCAATCAGTCCGCCAGTCAGTTTAATATATGTATATATTTATATATATTTCTAGCCTTTACATTGACCATCAATCACCATCAATCATGAGTAACTGTCTACTCTATAAGCCAGCTAGATATATATATGTATATATTTTATTTTCAAGCTTTCTAGCTCTCATGTTGATTATCAATCATTGATTCAATCTGAGTCAATCAATCAGCCAATAAAATATATATATATTTTTTTTGAGTTTTCCAGCTCTTACATCATCAATCATTGATTCAACCAATCCGTCAGTCAGTTTTGAATGTATTTTGCTTCTAGATTTATACATATATACATTTATATATTTTTCTTACATCTATGTTTTATATCTTACCCAATATGGCGCGAAGGTGTCCCTCCAGGGTTTGCAAAATGGTTTGCTTAATCTCCTTGACGCTCTTGCCCAGGAATTGCTCGCTGGCTGTGCCCAGCAGCTCGTCGGCCTGATGATGAAAATAATAAACATTCATCATCTGTGTGTGTGTGTGTGTGTTTGTGTGCACGAGTATGTGTGTGTGTGTGTGAGTGTATATTTTTGTGGTTGGTTGTGTATGTGTGTGTTTGGGTAGGCGAATGATTGGTTAGATGGGTTGATGTAAGTGTTATTTATTAATTGGTATTTGTTGATCAACACGGCACACAGACAGAAAGAGATAGAGAAAGAGAGATAGAAAGAAAGAGAGAAAGAGAGAGACAGTGACACAGACAGAGCAGCACAGCAGCCACAGCGGATGTTGATGATCCAAAGCCACAGCCAAATAAATGAGTAGTTTTGAGTAATTGTTGAATAGTTATCGGGTATTTATCGGGTAGTTTTTAATTAGTTTGAGTAATTGTGATTAATATGAACCCACACACACACACACAGAGGCACACGCACACACATTGAGCGTTGGCAACAGTAACCATAACAGTAACCATAACAGTAACCATAAAAGTAACCGTAACAGCAACCGTAACATTAACAGTAACATTAGCAGTAACATTAGCAGACGTTTAGCAGTAGGCGCAATTCAATCAGATGATGTTGTTTAATAATATTATATATTAGATTTGTTTTTTTTTTTTGTCAAGCGATTTGTTAATTTTGATTTGTTATCATTTACAGTTGAGTTTTTTTAGTCGGATTCGTTTGATGAGTTGAGTTGGTTGATTCGAGTCGAGTTGAGTTGAGTTGATTGGAGTTTGATTCGAGCGATTCGAGCGCAGGGTAAGTGGTTGGTAAAAGAAAGTAGAGAAAAGGTAAAAAAAAACACAAATGTCAACAAATTTCGACTGTTATATATATAGACTGTAGACTCCATTGAATGAATGAAATACTGGCTAACTATGTGTTACAAATCATAATTCAGTATTCAAACAAAAAACATGCAGCAAATGATATGGCAGCTAACAACAGGACTTTCGAGTTCAGATCTCTGAGTTCCGATTCAAATGTGTGCATGCGTATGCGTGTGTGCGTGTATATGTGGATGAGTGAGTGTATGAGTGAGTTAATTCTGCAATAATACGTCGAATAAAGTTTATCAACCAAACCGAATCGAAAGTAAAATATAGCAGAATAACAAGAAGAAGAAATGATGTAAACGCAATAAACATACCTCGTTGTTAGCATAATCATTATTTTTATACGAAGATGACTGTAATAATGAAATGAAATAATTAAGTAAGAACATAATTTCGAATCATTGATCCAAATAGGTTCAACTTTGCGAATCAAATCGTAAGTGAAAAACAATAACTAATATCTGATAGGCGATTGTGTGTGCGATTACGTATATGAGCATAATTAAGAATATAATCGATGTGATTCACAGCCACTGTGAATAGTTGAATCGTATTTACTGTGATTATTGATTCACGCTGAAGAGATCAAGACATAGGTACTCCAAATACTCAAATACGACAGAGCCAAATGTAATTCAATTCACAGCTGCTGTGAATGAGTGAATATGTGAGACGAATGATTCAAATGTGCTGCCCTACAATTCCGAGATCAGCTGCTACTATATACAGCAGGAGCTTGTTTACGGTACAACAATAAATCTGTTCTCAGTTACTGTGAATGAATGAATCATTTGCCAAAGCAGTAAACTATGACTGAAATGTGCTCATCTGCAATTCCTAGTTGCGTGCATATTTCACAAATTGATTCGAATCACAGCTACTGTGATTTCTTATGTAAATGCGTTGCTCTGATTATTCTATTAGCTTATTTACAGCAATACCTTAAATGACTGTGCGACAAATGATTCACAGCGACTGTGAATACTGTGAATGTTGTGCATACGAGTTACAGTGCGAGTCACAGTAATGATTCAAACGCTTTACTCGAAACTATGTGAACTGTGTCGACTGAGTTTTGTGGGAAACTAAAGAATTTTGACAAATTTATGATTCATTCTAAACTTACTTTTGATGGATCAGATCTAATTCGCTTGCAAGGCTAAATATAATTGAATTGAATTTGTTTTTGTGTTTTTGTTTTTTTTTTGTGTTTTTGTTAGGGGTAGGGGATTGGAAAAAGTTAAAACGTACATAAAACAAAACAAAATAGCTAAATGGGATTAAAACAAGTGACATTATATTCATATAATATTCATTGAAAATAAGTTACATTTGCTCAAAGGAAGCCAATTTTCAGACGCTTTTCTACGTAGCTACCAAAATGCATGCCAAATACAAGAGTTTAGATAGGTAATTATTATATACGATATACGATATACGCTATACGATATATATACGATATACGATATATATATATGTATATATATGCATATGAATATCTGTAGAATAGGGGGGAGAAGCTAGGAAACTTGCATAACATAACTCAAAAGCTGCAACAATACTTCTCTCACTTGGAGAGTTGCTAGGATACTCGATGAAGGTGGTTAAGAAGAGATTGTGGCTAAAGCTGGCGCCCGCCCGCCCACATACCTTCATGATCTTGCACTGGGCCACGCCCGTCACGGTCAGCGGCACGCCCTGAGCCGTCTCCACGTTCTCGCACAAGGGATCGAGTGTCATCACATTCAGCGAGAGCCGCTGCACGTCCGTCACCAGCCACCAGGCCCAGGCCCAGCCGCCGACGATCGTTCGCTTCTTCGTCGAGCCGCAGCAGCCACCTGCAAAAAGAGAGCGAGCGAGAGAGAGAGAGAGAGTGAGTGAGTTATTATTTAATAGTGCAAGCAATTTAGCCTTTTTAAAGCTAAATTTGCAAATGCATATTTGATCATAATTTAAATGCTGGAATATAACATGGAATTATTATACATATATTAAATTATTTATCATTTAATATATTTTCTCATTTTTTTAATATAAGTAATTGCATCCGATTGTTTATATACTGTACTTGTACTTTAAAATAATGTTAGACAAATATAAATAATAATTTTGATTCGCAAATAAAAACCTTTTCATATTAAGTTCCAATTTTTATTCATTTAAAATGTGAGCTTAAAAACTTTGAACGAACTTAAGCTACATTTTACAGGGTATAGCATTAATCTGCCTGCGCTTTAAGCCACACTTAGCTTTTTTACCGCTAAAAATTTGGCTACTTGCCGCAGCTAGCTGTTCTCTGTGAGCACTGCTGACGTCATTGGGGCAGGCCAGGTCTCTGCCGAACTGAAGCTGACCCACAAATGTCGCACGCACTTTGTTTCGGCCAGGGGCGCAGCGTCGCGGTGGCTTATATAGTAAGAGTGAAAGCATTTCGCTGTCGCCAAAGCTCTGCGCGCGCGCGTGTGTGTGTGTGTGTGTGTGTGTGTGTTTGTGTGTGGGCTGTCTACGTGCCGGCAAACACGTCACGACGCGTCAAAGAGTTGATGGATGAGCATGTATTGCGCCAAGGGGGTCGGCAAGAGCGGCCAAACAGGAAGCGATTGGCCATTTGAAGTGCCAGCTAACGGGTCAATTCGCCAGCTGCACACAGCACAACAGTGCAGGCCGCTGCCGCTGCCGCTGCCGCCGCCAAACCCACACCGCAAAGCCAAAGGGCAGCACGATGGCTGCGCAGCCGCAAAGGCGCACACGAACAAGCTTCGACTGTGCATGTGTGTGTGTGTGTGAGAGAGAGAAAGAGAGCGATTTGAAGTGGCCATTTCTAACTGTGGCTGTTTGGGCTCCGTTTAAATGCCTCAATGCCTCAGTTGCCCAGCGAACGTCGCAGCGCGCGGCCGCAGTTAGCGCACAGAAAGAAAGTGTTAAAGAAAGCGTACCAAAAAGCTTACCCACTCGAACGCAGGCTTAAAGTGTGAGCAAAAGCAAAAGGCAAAAGCAGCAGCAAGCAAAAGCTTTAGCTCCTTTGACAAAACATCAAAGCGCAAGTGAGTAAAAAGAAGGGCAACTTATAAGTACACAAGTGTGTGTGTGTGTGCGCGTAAACAAACTCAATCCAGAATGCAAAAGTGTGCCAACGGCAAAAAGAAATCAAAGTCAACAAAAGCAGCGACAGCAACAACAAGACACGCGCAGAAAACAAAATTCTAAGCCGACGCATGCGTAGCGGCGACAGCGAACAGCAGCAGCCGCAGCGACGCCTACGCCAGAGAAGCTTTCTCAACGAAAGTGATTCATAGTCGCTTCGTTGAGTCTTCGTTGTGATAACTGTAACTGTTGTTGCTGTTGCTGTTATGCATTTCTCTTTAGCGCTGTGTGCTCAACTATTTAGCGGCTATTCGCATGCTGCTGCTGACTGCACAAAAGCTGCGCTGCCGCTGCGGCTGCTGTGCTTTGGCATTTTTTTTTATATTTTAAATTTTTTGCTGGTACCTTGAACTTGAGCAGCGCTGCGCACATTCAACTCGGCGCAGTGGCAACCTGTTTGCAACAACAAGTTTGTAATTGCGACTACAACAACAACAACAACAACAGAAATGGCTAGAGCTGCCACACTTAGCCGTTAGTTTAGCTCGAAGCTAGCCAAAGATTATGCAAAGTCAGCGACAGGAAACGTTTTTGGCATTCCACATGTCCAGCGTCTATCGATAGGGCGGCTTGCCACGCCCCGTTGCAAGCGCAACAAACTGGTTGCATGCACACATGTATCCATGTATATGTACGTACGTGTGTATGTGTGTGTGTGTGTGTGTGTGTGTGTACTGACAACAATTGTTGCCTGGCTTTTTGACCAGAAATAATGGAGTGAAAAGCGCCGTTCGCTAGGTTTTTATTTATCTTCTTTTTTTTTGAGGTTTTATAATAGCCAGCAAAGATTTCACTTTTATGCGGGAGGCCTTTTACCCCAACTCCGAACGCTGGCTCCAGCTGGGCCAAACTCCGCACGAGCAACACGTGCAACAAGCTTCGGTTGCGCTCCAAACAGCTCCACAGCCCATTGTTTCCCTTATTAAATCATTTGAAATGTTTTCCATGTTCATCGCTGGGAGATTTACAAAAAACTAATACATTACCCTCTGCTTTTTGACAGCTCTTTAAAAATATAAAAAAATTAACTAGGAAGTAGTTATTCCTGTCGTTAATGTATCTCCCAGGCGACACCTCTTCCTATATTATGTATCGTAAATGTATCTTCCAGGCGACCCCTCCTCCTAGTTTTCGGATACTTCGTTTTCCAATGTGATCTCTGTTTTTTTTTAATCGTAAATGTATCTTCCAGGCGATGCATATTCCTATTTTTCAGACACGTCGCCTTTCGTTTCTAAATGGAATATCTTTCTGATGTATCGTTAATGTATCTCCCACGCGACACCTCTTCCTATATTATGTATCGTAAATGTATCTTCCAGGCTACCCCTCCTCCTAGTTTTCGGATACTTCGCTTTTCGTTCCTCAATGTGATCTCTGTTTTTTTTATCGTAAATGTATCTTCCAGGCGATGCATATTCCTATTTTTCAGCCACGTCGCCTTTCGTTTCTAAATGGAATCTCTTTCTGATGTATCGTTAATGTATCTCCCACGCGACACCTCTTCCTATATTATGTATCGTAAATGTATCTTCCAGGCGACCCCTCCTCCTAGTTTTCGGATACTTCGTTTTCCAATGTGATCTCTGTTTTTTTTTATCGTAAATGTATCTTCCAGGCGATGCATATTCCTATATTTCAGACACGTCGCCTTTCGTTTCTAAATGGAATCTCTTTCTGATGTATCGTTAATGTATCTCCCACGCGACACCTATTCCTTTCTCTCAGACTTCACGTCTTTCGTTCCCCAATGTGATCTCCATTTTATAAATCGTAAATGTATCTTCCAGGAGACATCTCTTCCTGTCTTTCAGACACTTCTCTTTTCGTTTCGTAATGTAAATGTATCTTCCAGGCGACATCTCTTCCTAGCTTTCAGATCACGCTCTTTGCTTTCCAATGTTATCTCTATCGTGCCGCTAAAGTATCTCCCAGGCGACACTGTTACGTAATGTCTCTGCGAATGCATTGTCTATTTCCTGGTGACACTATATTTCAAGGGATTCACTTTCTCTAGATTATTCGACAAACTAAAGGAATAAATATCGCTGGAAGATGCAAAAGCGATAAAAAGGCGATACTCGGCGATGCATTCACCTGCTAGAATTATATTCCTATCCCTCCTATCTAGCTTAATGTTGAGGTAAAAGCTTTGCGCCGCATACGTGAGAGCTTTCGCAGAACCAATAGAACTTTAGAACGAGTTGATTGAGGTTAAGTTGAGGGCTAGTTAAATTTGAAACTCCATTCGGATCGTTTGGCTCTGATAAGCGAGTCGGGCGTGTTGTAATGCCCTGTTGGGCAAATGGATAGGGTATGCATGACAAATGGCAGCCGCGATCAGGTTACGAAATCGCCGAAATGCGGCAAGTTCGTGATCGAAATGTTGAGGCGCGTGAAAAGCTGCGTTCCCAAAGCAAGCGAATCGCCTAACCCGATTACATACATTACAAACGTGACTTTTCATGACATATTCACTGAGTTGTTTTCGTTTGTTTCGCAGACACGTCGCTTGTTGGAAGATCGCCATCGCTTGACTTGGACACAGCACAGTCGGAGGAAGGCTTCCAGCCATGAGCTCGGCTATTGTGGGCGCTGCCTCGGCGATCGGCGGCGCGGTGACGGCGGCAACCAGCAACAGTTGGTTCATACCCATGCTAATGGCAGCGGTGGCCTATTTCCAGTACGAGGAGATCATGGATCCCGAGTCGAAGCCCAGCGATGTGAGCAGCGATGACATACTGGATCACTATGATTTCATAGTGATAGGCGCCGGCTCAGCCGGCGCTGTGGTAGCCAATCGCTTGACCGAGGTGGAGAATTGGAATGTGCTTCTCCTCGAAGCGGGCGGCGATGAGACCGAACTGACGGATGTGCCCCTCATGGCCGGCTATTTGCAGCTCTCCAAAATTGATTGGCAGTACAAGACGGAACCGTCGGGCAAATCGTGTTTGGGTAAGCGTCTTAAACTTAAACCTAACCTTCTACAGGAGAGTCCTCTTATTGGCTTATCTCCTAAATTCCTCCAAGGAATTTTCTTTTCTTAAGAATTTTCCTCTTAGCTCTCCTTCCAAGGTGTAACCTTTTCGAATTCCCTTCTTAAAGAAATGCCTTCAAGGGTTTCTTGCTGAAGAATTTCCACTGAAAGCTCTTTGCCTACAAGGTTTCTTTCCAAAGGGGTATTCCTAAAAGATTTCCTTCCAAGTAAGTGCCTCCAAGCAGGATTTCCTTGCAAAGGAATCGCTCCACGAATTCCTTTCTTAAAGATATTTTCTTTAAACAATTCATCTTCAATGTTTTTCCCCCTTTCTTTAACTATTTTGTCAGGGGAATTTCTTTCTGAAAAGCTCACTTTAAGAAGTATTCCTTCAAATGAAGGTACAACCTTTCGCGTTCAGCAATCGAATCATGTTTTCTTGAATATTTTTCCTTGGTTCGTTCCTAAGAAAGAGTTCCTTTCAGAGAGCAAACTTCTCTCTTTGCATTCACTGCTAAGATTTATTGCAAGGAATTCAGTTTTAAACTTGTTCCATAAGGAAATCCCTTCTAAAGGGCTTCCCCCTCAAGGTTTTCCTCAAAAAGAACTCTCTCTCTTTATGGGCATCCTTCGAAACATGATTCCTTCTAGCATTTCGTGGCAGGACTCTTCAAGTAACAAAACTTAAGAAAGAAATCCTTATGGATTTCCTCTCAAAGGAGGTATTCCCCAAAGAACCTACTTTAAAATTTCCTCCCTAGGTATTTCTCCCTAGGGAATTTCCATCCAAAGAGCTTCTATCTTTATAATTGTCTTACACATCTAACGATCTGCTTCTTACAGCTATGCAAGGCGGACGCTGCAACTGGCCCAGGGGCAAGGTTTTGGGTGGCAGCTCCGTGCTGAACTACATGCTTTACCTGCGCGGATCCAAGCACGACTATGACAACTGGGAGGCGCTGGGCAATCCCAGCTGGTCGTATCGCGATGCCCTGTACTACTTCAAGAAGTCGGAGGATAATACCAATCCATACCTGGCCAGCACGCCCTACCATGCCACGGGCGGCTATTTGACGGTGGGCGAGGCACCCTACCACACGCCGCTGGCGGCCAGCTTTGTGGAGGCGGGCGTTGAGATGGGCTACGACAATCGCGATTTGAATGGCGAGAAAATGACGGGCTTTATGATTGCCCAGGGTACCACTAGGCGTGGCTCCCGCTGCTCCACCTCCAAGGCGTTCCTCCGTCCGGCCCGGCTGCGTCCCAATCTGCACATCTCGATGAACTCGCATGTGACGCGCATTATGATCGATCCGGTTAGCAAGCTGGCATTCGGCGTCGAGTTTGTCAAGGACCAGAAGCTCTACCATGTACGTGCCACCAAGGAGGTCGTTCTCTCCGGCGGCTCGGTGAACAGTCCTCAGCTCTTGATGCTGAGCGGTGTGGGTCCACGCAAGCAGCTGGCCAAGCATCGTATACCACTCATCAAGGAGCTGAGCGTGGGCGAGAATCTGCAGGATCACATCGGTCTGGGCGGGCTCACATTTCTGGTGAACCAGCCGGTTTCCATAGTGGAGAATCGATTTCACACCATGTCCACGGTGCTGCAGTATGCGGTATTCGGCCAGGGTCCGCTCACCATTCTCGGCGGCGTCGAGGGTCTCGCCTATGTGAATACCAAGTATGCGAACAGCTCGCTGGACTGGCCGGACATAGAGTTCCATTTTGTGTCCGGATCGACCAATTCCGATGGCGGTTCGCAGCTGCGCAAGGCGCACGGCCTAACGGACGCCTTCTATCGGTCCGTCTTCGAGCCGATTAACAATCGGGACGCCTGGAGCATAATACCCATGCTGTTGCGTCCACGCAGCACGGGCAGCATCAAGCTGCGCAGCAGCAATCCCTTCGACTATCCCTACATCTTTCCCAACTATCTGGCCGATGACTTCGACCTGAAGACCCTCATCGAGGGCGTCAAGGTCGCCGTCGCGCTCTCTCGCACCAAGGCCATGCAGCGCTTCGGCTCCCGGCTCTCGAGCATACGCTGGCCGGGCTGCGAGCAGCTGCCTCCGTTCACGGACAGCTACTGGGAGTGCATGGTCCGGCGATATACGTCGACCATCTATCATCCCGTCGGCACCTGCAAAATGGGCCCCTACTGGGACAAGGATGCGGTCGTCGATGCCAAGCTCCGGGTCTACGGCATTCGTGGACTGCGCGTCATCGATGCCAGCATCATGCCCAAGCTGGTCTCGGCCAATACGAATGCGCCGGTGATCATGATCGCCGAGAAGGGCAGCGATATGATCAAGGAGTTCTGGATCAAGAATACAATAGTCTGATAAGCAAAACTCTACCTGTGTGCGTCTCTGTGTGAGTCTGTGTGTGTGTGTGTGTGTGTGTGTGTGTATCTGTGTGTGAGTCCGTGTATTTATATTGTTTATTTTTTTTGTGCTCCTTAGACTTAATGCAAGTTCTTTATTAATAGTTTTTTTTTGTTATTCATAAGCAAATTGTATGTATTTATTGTAACTGAATGAAACATCGAACCAGTGTCCATCAAAATGAGTATTTCACTGAATCTGAGGTTTGATATGCGTAGAACAATCCAATGCGGATGAGTTCTCAGTCGGCTACAATTGAAAATATGACTCACAGCTTACAGAAATTAAAGGGCTGAAGTAGATACCATTATATATATATATATATATATATATATATATACATATATACTAGCGGGTATAACCCGGCCTTGCCCGTGGCACGTATGTTATAAAATCAATGTTCTCAAACAAATTTGAAATGATTTTGAAACTGATCGGACGGTAAACAAATAACTTTCATACAAACGTATTACCACAAACAATTTACCACTGTTGCGAGTGGAATTTCCCAAATCGCCGAAACACGTATTCATTACATTCTTATGTAGAGCTTTGAAAATAAGTTTGAAGCAAATCGTACAAAAACTCTTTGAGTCGCATTCCACCCGAAAAAGTTTGGATTCTGCGAAAAGTGTGAAACACGTCTCAAATGATTTTTCTTATAGATTTCTGGAAATGAATTTGAGCGCGAAACGTCACCCACCAAATCTTTGACCTCCATGAATTTGAACAAAAATCTTTGAAAATAAATTTGAGGCTGATCGGATGGTAAACAAAAAAGTTACATACAAACGTTTTTCGCGATTTTTCCACACTTGCGGGTGGAATTTCCCGAAACCCCGTCTTAACGTGCTCCTACATCACATAAGTTAGCTACAGTGAACATTTCAGCTTCCTAGCTCTTACAGTTTGGGCTGTGTGTTGATCACCAATCAGTCAATCAGTCAGTCAGGACAAACAGTTATATATAGAGATAGAGATATAAATCTGAATCAACAGCCGAGTCAATATAGCTTATATATCTGCTTTTATCCGTAGCAGTATATTCTGCTTAAGCCTATCCATAATGTCATATAGTTTTTGTATAAACAACTTATTTGTTTCTTTTTTTTTCAGGCCAGTATAGCAAATAGTTATAAAAAGTAAAAAGCGTTGGGCTTAGTTCAAATATCTACGTCTCTACTTCTATCGCCTTGAAGAGGATTCGAACCAGCATTCTTTTATATGACAGATAAGTGCGAATGCGCAAATGCCCATAACATTTCAAAAGCGGGTTGACATATATATTTTTTGAATATGTTGAATTATATATATATTTTGATCAAAATATATATATACATTTATATATAATGCAGGATATATTCTGATATATATATATATAAATATATATTATAAGCTTTTTGAAATGGGTATTATTCATTTTTTTGGACCTTAAGCTCTTAAGACTAAGATTGTTAACAACTTTATATTGTACTTTTTTTGATAGCGGTTGTTATAGCATAAAAAAGGCTAGATACGAGCGATATATAAACGGATATTCTGTGAGATATGGATATTATCAGCATATATCTTAAATATGTATATATATACATTTATTTTACTAAGTCGGGTTATATACGGATATCATTGCTCTGTTGTATACGGGCACAATCCGATAATATATATAGAGATATTTTGTTCAACTAAGCGAGGGTATATTTTGGCCTATCAGATCTTGCACCCGCTTTGGGTCTTTGGTTCTATTGGCTGCCAGGTATTTGATTGGTTTCCGCAGCTGCTTGTGGCGCGGAAGGCTGATCCGATAGCTGCACCTCATTTGACTGTAGATGTTGCGGTTCGTCCGGCTGCTGCACTGGCTCCAGCTGGAGCTGATCCTCGCGTATCATGCGCGCCGCCTGCTCGGCAATCATCATGGCGGGCGCATTCGTATTGCCCGCCGTTATTTCCGGGATGACGCTGGCATCGACGACGCGCAGCCCGCGGATGCCGCGCACGCGCAGCCGCTCATCGACGACGCCGCGCGGGTCGCCGGCGGCGGCCATGCGGCAGCTGCCGACCGCATGCCACGCGCCCACATACATGTAGCGCACGTGGCACAGCCAATAGTCGTCCGAGTCCGGCGGCAGGGCGTCGCAGTCGGGCAGCGGCGGCAGCCACAGCCGCAGGCCGCAGCCGCGAAAGGCGCGCGTCTCCGCCAGGCGCTGCACGTAGCGCACATAGCGCAGCAAGGTGGCACGATCTGCGGCATGCCGCGCATAACAATGCCGCACCAGCGGCGGCTGCCGCGGCTCCGCGCTGCGCAGCTCGACGCGCCCGCGCGACCTCGGCAGCAGCAGCGAGCCCATGATCTGCAGCATTGCCGTCTGCTGCAGTGCCGCACGCTGCGCCGCGATCAGTGACGCACGGAAGCCCAGGTAGCCAAAGCTGCCGGCGCTGCCGCGCGGCAGCAGCGTGTGCGCCGCCACATGCACATCCGGCTGCGACATGCCGCAGGCCGGCGCGCTCGAGTTGATGAAGCCCATCATGGCGAAGCTGCCAACGCTGCCGACGCTGGCGTCGCTGCTGTTAAAGGCACAGGTGCGCGTGCGCGTGCTCGTGAAGCGCAGGTAGAGCGGCAGCATGCCGTGATCGTGCAGATTGCGACCCACGCCCGCCAGCTGCAGGCGCGGCCTGACGCCCAGCCGGCGCAGCTGCGGCCCGGGCCCGATGCCGGACAGCAGCAGCAGCTTGGGCGAGTTGAGCGCGCCCGCGCTCAGCACCAGCTCGCGGCGCGACCACGCCCACAGCGTACGATTGCTCGCGACGTGATAATAGCTGATGCCGCGCGCCCGTCGCCCGCCGGCGCTGAGCAGCAGACGCTGCCCCTCCGCGCCGCGCACCAGCCGCAAGCTGTCGCCGGACCACGCGAGATACTGGCGAGCGCTGCTGGCGCGTCGAGCCTGATGGATGGTGGCGGGCACCAGATGCGTATAGCCAATGCTGCTGCCCGCGAGCAGGGGCTTCTGCAGTGGGGGCACGCCCAGCTCCGCGCTGGCGGCATAGATGAGCTCGGCGAGCGGCCGCATGGCGGGCGAAAGAGGAAACAGGCTGGGCTGCAGGCGCTGCTGCAGCTGGCGGTAGGCGCGCTGCACCTGCGGCCAGTCCCAGCCATTGAGGCCGAGGCGCCAGCGCCAGTCGTGGAAATTGGCAGCACTGCCGGGCACATAGATGTTGCCATTGATGGCGCCGCTGCCGCCGAGCATGCGTCCGTGCCACCAGCTGCAGCCGTGCGGCGGCTGCATCGCCTGGCAGCAGCGCGGACTCGGCGCCGCCTCGTCCAGCCACATGTAGCGCGCGTCGTGATGCAGTTGTCCGCTCAGCGCATAGTAGTCCGATTCCGGCGGCGGCTCCTCGCCCGCCTCCAGCAGCAGCACGGTCACGTTCGGCTGCTCCGCCAAACGGCTGGCCACAATGGCGCCCGCGCTGCCCGCCCCAACCACAATGTAGTCGAAGCTGGCTCCGCTCGGCGGCGGCTCAATGCGGCGCGGCCAATCGCCGCAGCTCCCGCCAGCTCCTGCTCGCAGCAGCAGCCAAAAAAGTGCTGCCAATTTGGCTGCAGCTTGTCGACGCGCGTGTCTCATTATGAACTGTGCGCGGCCGGGCCAAGGCTGTGCGCCGTGTGCCCATCAAATGTGAGCCCAATAAAAACAATTGCCGTATACCCTTGCAGCGGGTAGCATACATTTCTCACCAAGTGTGTAACGCCCCGATACGAAGAGTATATCTCTATATATATAACTGTTTGTCCTGACTGACTGACTGACTGACTGATTGGTGATCAACGCACAGCCCAAACCGTAAGAGCAAGGAAGCTGAAATTTTCACTGTAGCTAACTTATGTGATGTAGGTGCACGTTAAGACGGGGTTTCGGGAAATTCCACCCGCAAGTGTGGAAAAATCGCGAAAAACGTTTGTATGTAACTTTTTTGTTTACCATCCGATCGGCCTCAAACTTATTTTCAAAGATCTTTGTTCAAATTCATTTGAGGGGTGTTTCACACTTTTAGGAAAATCCATTCCTCCTTGGTGGAAATGGAGGTCAAAGATTTGGTGGGTGACGTTGCGCGCTCAAATTCATTTCCAGAAATCTATAAGAAAAATCATTTGAGACGTGTTTCACACTTTTCGCAGAATCCAAACTTTCTCGGGTGGAATGCGACTCAAAGATTTTTTGTACGATTTGCTTCAAACTTATTTTCAAAGCTCTACATAAGAATGTAATGAATACGTGTTTCAGCGATTTGGAAAATTTCACTCGCAACAGTGGTAAATTGGCGGAAAACGTTTGTATGAAAGTTGTTTGTTTACCGTCCGATCAGTTTCAAAATCATTTCAAATTTGTTTGAGAACATTGATTTTATAACATACGTGCCACGGGCAAGGCCGGGTTATACCCGCTAGTATGTATATATTTATGTTTAGAAAATATTTCAAACACAAAAAAGTTCACATCAAAACCGACAAAAATTATATTATAGATAAAACATAATAAAAACATAATAAATAAATGTAGATAAATATATTTATAATATATATTTTTGATCAGCAAATGCAGTTTGCCCATTTGTAGGAGAACTTTTCATCTGTTTCGAATTTGAGTTCCATTATATATATATATGACGATATCGGCCACAACGGAACGATCTTTTCACGAATTAAGTCTTTGCACAAAACAACTTTTTTGTTTTCAACAAAATACTTTAACCAAACTTGGCTTTCATTAGCTTCAATCGATCAGATTTGAAGTCCAGCTATAAAAGCGCATCCGTTGGTCGGAAAGGGTATTGCAAGTGCGACGTGCCGTTATCATCGCTCAGTCGTTATCTTTATGTGCGTTTCGCCTGTTTTCGGTTTCCGCTTGTTTGCACTGAGCTGTAAATAAGTACTTAATGCCGGCCAAGTAACAGCTGTGGATGCAGCCCCCCGCCGCACTCCTCAATCAAGCGCAATGCACAATGAACTCAGTGAATAAAAGAGAGAGAGAGAGAGAGAGAGAGAGAGAGAGAGAGCGCAGGCTTTCGCTGTTAATTAACATGAGCTGTTAAGTGCTGAGCAGCGCAGCGTTGACAGACGCGACGTTTCCTACAGCATACCCTGTCGCCTGGAATTGCGTGCTAAGGGGTATGCCCAATCCCCCCCAAAATTTCTATACATATTTATTTATTTATCTGACTTAGTTAATTCCATTTAACATCGCATAAACGATGCAGATAAGTGCTTGAAACTGGGCACAGGGTATCTGCTAGTCTCAGCACTTTTTCTCTTGTTTTTTATTGTCTGCTTGTGCAGTTTTCGGTTGTGTCTCTTGTTTTGTTCGTCTTGTTTGCGTTGCAATCAAATGCCCCGCAGTCTAATCATACTATACTACTGCATATATATTTTAGCGTGTATTACCCGGCGTTGCCAGGCCAAGAAGTTTTATATTACTTCTAAACATGGACATAAATAAATATTCCAAATGGCAAGCTTGACTCAATTTAATGGCCCTTAGAACTTTTAGGCAACAGCCTCATAGGAAAAAGTTTGCCTTGGACCTCCCTTTTCCTATTCCCTTTCCCCATCATTAAATACTTATAATGCAAATGCCTTTCCCTTTTAAATTAAACATATTGTTAATAAAATACTCAAAAAATGATTTCTAGACATTAGTTTTCCACTCATTTTCCGCACATGGCGTATTAAAATCCATCTTCAGCTCTACGTCGCAAATGACAATTAGCACAAATATTTGCAAGACTTTTAAATGTGAAAACATACCGTTCTAATCATAGTATTTCGCTGTTTTAAATGTGTTCGAAGCTAAACTTTCGCTTTCAGACAATGTTTCACACTTTTCCACCGAAAGGCGTGGATTTAGCGAAAGGTGTGAAACAGGTCTCAAATGAATATTTGCGAAGATGTTTAAAAATCAGTTGAAGAAGTCGGAAGCAAGTTCTTTCGCTTTTCGCCCATATTCCACAGTTGCGTGTGGAATTATCTGCAATGCAGCCTTTTAGCTTTACAGCTCTTACGATTTGATGATCATTCAGTCAGTCAGTCAGTCAGTCAGTCAATCAGTCAGTCAGTCAGTCAGTCAATCAGTCAGTCAGTCAGTCAGTCAGTCAGTCAGTCAGTCAGTCAATCAGTCAGTCAGTTATATTTATATAAACTATAGATATTATGTGGGCGAGTTGTGAGTTTACAGGGTATTCGACAAAGCAAACGACCCAATTCTAGCCGAATGGTGGGTGGGGTAGGCAAAGTACTATTACGAAATGCCGGAGAAGGAGAGAGAGAGAGGGAGAGAGAGAGAGAGAGAGAGTCAATGCGGCGAATGGTCATTGCACCCGTTTTGGCTGGGTCAGCGTTTTGGGGGAATTGCGAAGTTGCACGCGCCGACTCGATTCAGTCCAGACTCGACACGACTCGACGCGACTCGAATCGGATCGGATCGAAGATGACGGCGGTGAACACGTTTGTGACCGTGTGGCGGTTTCTGCTGACGCTGGGCCCCTCGGCGCTGGTCATCCTGATGCTGAACAAGGGCATCAAGGATCATCGTCCGGATATTGTTGACGAGCAGCAGCGCGTGCGCACCATATACATTGAGCAGCTGCGTCCGAGCTATGATTTCATCATTGTCGGCGGCGGCTCGGCGGGCTGTGCGCTGGCGGCGCGTCTCTCCGAGAATCCGGCATGGAGTGTGCTCCTGCTGGAGGCGGGCGGCGACGAGCCGCTCCTGATGGATCTGCCTCAATTGTATCCGGTATTCCAGCGCAGTCCCTGGGACTGGAAATATCTGACAGAGCCCTCCGATCGCTACTGCCTGGCCATGGAGGATCAGCAGTGCTTCTGGCCCAGGGGCAAGGTGCTGGGCGGCTGCAGCTCCATCAATGCAATGATGTATATACGGGGCAATCGGCGCGACTACGATCATTGGGCCCAGCTGGGCAATCCCGGCTGGGACTATAACAATGTGCTGCATTATTTTCGCAAGGCCGAGGATATGCGTGTGCCCGGCTACGAGGAGAGCCCCTATCATGGCCATGGCGGACCCATTAGCGTCGAACGCTATAGATCCCCCTCGCCGCTGCTCGATGTCTTCATGGAGGCGGCCAGCCAGCTGGGCATGGCCCATCCCGATGGCGACTTCAATGGACGCACACAGACCGGCTTCGCCCCGCCCCACGGCACGCTGAGGGATGGGCTCAGATGCAGCGCCAACAAGGGCTATATGCGTCGCAGCTGGCAGCGACCCAATCTGGACATTGTGCTCAAGGCCTTCGTGGAGCGCCTGGACATCGAGCCGGGCAGCAAACGCGTGCGCGGCGTTCGCTTCGAGCACGGCCTCGTCCAGCATCTGGCGCTGGCCAACAAGGAGGTGGTGCTCGCCGCCGGCGCCTTGGCCAGTCCCCAGCTGTTGATGGTGAGCGGCGTGGGACCCGCCGAGCAGCTGCTGCCGCTGGGCATCGAACTGGTGCAGCATCTGCCCGGCGTCGGCGGTAATCTGCAGGATCACATCTCCACCTCGGGCGCCATTTACACCTTTGACAGCCGGCAGCCGGGCACGCACATGTCCTTCATAGTGCCCGAAATGCTGACCCAGGAGTCGGTGGAGGCGTTTGTCCACGAGCAGACGGGCTTCTTCTATGCCATGCCCGTCAGCGAGGTGATGGGCTTTGCCAGCA
>JAWNOR010000268.1:775000-965000 GCA_035045885.1 Drosophila borealis | reverse complement strand
TGACGCACATTTGGATGCCATAGTGGGGCTCTGAGAATTTCATAAAGATCGGACAGTAAGCAGCCAAGTTATATAATTGGGACTGCATTTCTCATGGTTCTCGGCTAGGGAAGGAAGAAGAGGGGGAGTAGTTAGGCAGCATCACATAGCTTAAGAGAACGTTTAATACATTATATTGCCAGCCCAGTTCTCGTAGAGCTCGGGCCAATTGCGGCATATTCGCCATTCTTGTTCTACAACTCTCTACAGGGTATCTATAGGCTGGGCATTATTTGGATTTAGTTTATGTCAATCGCGTTGCCTGTTCCGTTGACATGTTGCTTGAAAATGCGGTTCTATTGTGGTGCTTGTAAAAAAGCCGCCTTTTATGGCAATTATAAGACAAAAACTGAAATCGGTCAGCAAAAAACTGGCAATTTTTAATGTCATTTTTTTCTGCTGCTGCTGTTGTTGCTGTTGTTGTTGTCGCTGTTGCTGTCCTTGAACGACATTGTCTGGGTCTGGGTTACACCTGGTCAACAGCAGCAGCACAAAACAATCATAATACGGACGATTAAAAATGTGTAGTAAGTACTTGATAAGATGATAGTACTTAATATGCCTTAATGAACTTTTTAATTGGAAAATATATGAATATAGAACAACAAGCTATAGGCTCAGACTTAAGCAGGTCAGTTCTGGCAGACTCGAAGTTTGCAGAAAACAATTTAGTGGTAAGTACATGCCTGAAGCCCTGCCTTGTAATGCCAAAATTCAGGTATTATGCGAGCGTATTTGTTATTCCTCTATTATTCCCATAAAGCGATTAGTTCAACAAGATCATTACGGGCCTAGGCAATTAAAAGCTTGTTTGAATTACGATTCAGAGAGTTTGTAAATATGGAAAATTCAAGATTATTCCAGACAATGCTAACAAGAAAGAACGACGAATCCCATCTATAAATAAATAATCTCCCAGATAAGTGGCATAGAAATGCTTTGATGCGAAAACTTTATTGCCGACCAGTTGTGACTGTAGGAAAAATTTGAAAAACAATGCGAAATTTTCCATTTAACAAGTCATCTTCTAATCAATTCTTCCAATAGATATAGTGCTTATAGCATATTCGAACTCGTAAATGATCAGTAAGGGTAAGATGTCTTAACCAAACAGAAAGCTTTCCCATGCCACTACCTATCTTTAGACCAATCGTTCCTAGAACAACCTATATAGTCATAGTTGGCATATATAGAGCCTGTATACGTAGGCCAAGATCTTGGCCAAGGCATCTACGACGAGATATGCGATACATTCGCCTGAACTATGCCTTTATAGCCGAACCTTGAACTATTTTAAAAGACTGAGAGCTGAGAACAGGCTTTTGTTAGGCTTTCTACAATTTACCTCTGAGCTGGCAGCATGTTTCTGCGTTTAACGAATTACTCATATTAATGCTGGCGTGATTTGTGAGCATGCCATGCCAAAGACGCTGTATAAAGCACGCTTGCTGCATGCAATCAGTCAGTCATTCGGTTAGCCAATGAGTCAGTCAATCGATCGCTCAATCTGTTAGTTAATCAGTCCAGCAGTTAGTCAATTCATCAATCAGTCAATCATTCAGTCAATCGATCGGTCAATCAGGTAATCAATTAGTCCATCAATCAATAAGTCAATCAGTTAGTGAATAAGTCAATTGGTCAGTCAGCCAATCAGTCGGTCAATCGATCAGTCAATCAATCAGTCAAACAGTCAGCTAAGTAGTCTGTCAATCAGCCAGTAAATCAATTAGTCAAACAGTTAGTCAATTCATCAATCAGTCAATCATTCAGTCAATCGATCGGTCAATCAGGTAATCTATTAGTCCGTCAATCAATCAGTTAGTTAGTGAATGAGTCAATTGGTCAGTCATTCAGTCAATCGGTCAGCCAATCAGTCGGTCAATCGATCAGTCAATCAATCAGTCAAACAGTCAGCTAAGTAGTCTGTCAATCAGCCAGTAAATCAATTAGTCAATCAGTTAGTCAATTAATCAATCAGGTAATCAATTAGTCCGTCAATCAGGTAATCTATTAGTCCGTCAATCAATCAGTTATGCAGTCAGTCATTCAGTCAATCGATCAGTCAATCAGGCATTTAAGCGGCCAATCAATCAATCAGTCAAACAGTCAGCTAAGTAGTCTGTCAATCAGTCAGTCAATCAGCTAGTAAATCAATTGGTCAATTAATCAGTCAGTCAATCAGTCAGTCAATCGATCAGTTAGTGAATCAGTCAATCGATCAGTCAATCGGTCAGCCAATCAGTCGGTCAATCGATCAGTCAATCTGTTTGTCAATCAGTCAGTCAATCTGTTATTGTAGCTGCGCACGTGCTGAGTCCCTGGGCAGGCGACTTGGCACACATGGCGCAGCTCGTGCGATTATAAATAGTTGTTGTCACAATTGTTTTGGTTGTTCTTGTTGTTATTTTTTGTTGTTGTGCTAAACGTGAAGTCAACAAAAGGCAAAGCTAGTTGTTGTTCGCTGGCTAAGGCGACACACACACCACGACAACTAGTCAGTCAGTCAGTCCGTAAATGCGTCAGTCAGTCAGTTAGTCAGTCAGTCTGTCAGATAGTTTGCCATTCGGTCAGCTGCCCGTTTATCGCATCTATAAAAGCAAAATGCATTCGCTGACGTCGCCTCAAAGCGTACGCACTCCAAATGCTGGCAACAACTACGAACCAGAGCCACATCTTCAGTCCCGGCGATCCGCAGTGCACGCCGCCCGGCACCGGCCTCTGGAGCGGACTGTTCCAGATGCTGCTGCAGGCCCTGCTCGCGGCCCAGTGCAATGTGGCGCCGACCACGCTCTGGCCACCGGACTACGGCGATGTCGCCGGCAGCGATGGCTTCGACGAGCCCTACGACTTTGTGGTCATTGGCGCCGGCTCGGCGGGCTCTGTGGTCGCCAGTCGCCTCAGCGAGAATCCCAACTGGCGTGTGCTCGTCCTGGAGGCGGGCGGTGATCCGCCCGTCGAGTCTGAGGTAAGTCTCGAAACAAGTCCCAAAACGCAATTCGACCCGTGTTTGCACTTGCACTCAGCGGCAACTGTGCGAATGTGCGGTGTGTACACAATGTCAACTATAAACGGGATTGAAATCCAAGCGGGAGCTATGCCCATATTGAATACTACACAGACACAGAAGTGGCCAACTCTGTTTGGTATGTGGGCCAAATGAAAGGGTATCTCAAGTGCTTAATGTGCTCAGTGTGTGCGATGGCTTGCGAAAAGCAAACATATGCACATTTATTGCCCTTTTGTGTACTTCAATATATACTAAAATGTGCGACGAACAAACGTGAATATTTTTATTGAGAACCAGAAGAAATTTCCGATGCCGATGAGTAATGTCAAATGAAAAATGTTGAAAGGGCAATGTTGGTTTATTATTTTTTAATATTATTGCCTTTTCTATTTAATTGTGGCAAATTAAATAAACAAAATGTTACTGTTGCATTTGAGCCGGCGACCTGTCATGCTTCAAAAAGTATTCAAACTTAAACTTCATTTCTTCAATGTTTCTTTTAAATTTATTTATTTAAATTAATTTTTCATTTTATTGTTTTTTTTTTTAATTTTTTATTGCTGCTTCCTTTATGTGTTACAACATGTCAAATGAAAAATGTTGAAAGGGCAATGTTGATTTATTATTTTTTATTATTATTGCTTTTTATATTTAATTGTGGCAAATTAAATAAACAAAAAGTTACTGCTGCATTTGAGCCGGCGACCTGCCATGCTTCAAAAAGTATTCAAACTAAAACTTTATTTCTTCAATGTTTCTTTTAAATTTATTTATTTAAATTAATTTTTCATTTTATTGTTTTTTTTTTTTTAATTTTTTATTGCTGCTTCTTTTATGTGTTACAACATGTCAAATGAAAAATGTTGAAAGGGCAATGTTGATTTATTATTTTTTATTATTATTGCTTTTTCTATTTAATTGTGGCAAATTAAATAAACAAAGAGTTACTGCTGCATTTGAGCCAGCGACCTGCCATGCTTCAAAAAGTATTCAAACTAAAACTTCATTTCTTTAATGTTTCTTTTAAATTTATTTATTTAAATAAATTTTTCATTTTATTGTTTTTTTTTTTTAATTTTTTATTGCTGCTTCCTTTATGAATTACAACAAATTAAAAAAACCAAAATAAAAATGACGTCTGCATTCGAGCCGGCGACCTGCGGTACTTTAATATGCCAAGAAAAATATGCATTTCTCATATAATTTTTCATATAGCCTCTCATTTTGTCATGTTTTCATTATCGCTTTTTGCTTTCTGGCTGATAACAAATTTAATAAAACGAAATAAAAATACCTATTGAGTTCGAACCTGCGACCTGCCGGCAAATGCAAAAATGAACACAACAAACATGAATATTTTTATAGATTATATCGTAATACTGCTTTAGCCAAGGCAATTCAATTCATGAGTTTTCCGAGTGCCCCATTTCGAGCACACTGTTATCAGCTGCATGTTAACATTATGTTAACAGAACAGCGATAAGAATGCACGTACATTTATGGGGGAGGATTTTCGTTAGCTAATCTTCAGCTTATCAGCTCCTGAATTTGCATTCTCTTATCTCAACAATTACTAAACTCGAACACACTTCTTCTGAAATGTTAATGGATACTACTACTACATGAAGAAGTTGCTTATTATAGGAAGAAGAGCATCTGCTTATCTTAAAACTTATCTTAACAAGATCAACGAATTCACTTGCCTGAAGATATAACAACAAAAAATAACATTTCGCGCCGCTTAAGAGTTCATCTACAGTATGTATGGTTTAGCCAACAGCCAACAGTAAAATTGAGAGAGAAACTCTTTAGATAAGTGCAAAATTTGGTGATATTTAGGTAAAACATCTTAAGAGATCTTAAGAAACATTAAAGATCAGTTCAAATGTTAATGCAATCTTTTATTTACCAGTTCCCCAACAGGAAGAAGCTCTTTAGAGAAACTCTTTCAGAGAGAAACTATCTAGATAAGTGCAAGATCAAGAAACTATTATAAGAAGCATATCTTTTGATTAATATGCTTCTCCAAATCAGATTTGACACTAGACTTATCAAATCAAAATCATAACAAAACAGCGCTAAAATTAAATTGTGCAATATTTACGGCTAATCAATATTTAAAGCCCTTATAATTGGTTAATAATGTTAATATATAAACAATTCATCGATAGACGAAAGACAACAAGTAAGAGAGCTCCAGTCGGAAGTGCCCGACTAGGGGATACCCTGAACCATCTACCCTCCATCTAAGGGGAGGGGGTGGTAGCTATAAAATGAAAGAAACTTAATATTTGTATCGATTGCTTGGAGGCGGGTCAAGGTATCACTTGAAGGATTTGGGAGGACCTCTTTTCAAGAGGTAATTTCTAGATTCTGTTGCTATTTCGAGCGGTTTTTATATAAATTTTTTAATGTACTAACTATCTCGCTTTCTCTCTCGCTCTTCCTCTCTAGCTGCCCGCTTTGTTCTTTGGGCTGGAGTTCAGCGATTTCATGTGGAACTATTACACGGAGAACAGCGGAAATGCGTGCCAGGCGCAGCGGAACGGACGCTGCTATTGGCCGCGCGGCCGGATGCTTGGGGGGAGCGGAGCGGCGAATGCGATGCTCTATGTGCGCGAAAATCGGCGCAACTTTGACAGCTGGGCGGAGCTGGGCAACACGGGCTGGAGCTATGACGAGGTGCTGCCATATTTTGAGCGCTCGGTGCGTCCGGTGGGCAATGCGACCCATCCGCAGGGCTACATGACGCTGAGCCCGTTCGAGCTGCAGGACGAGGACATACAGGCCATGATACGCGCCGGCGGCCAGGAGCTGGGCGTGCCCAGCGTCGCCCAGTTCGCCGAGGGCAGCTATGTGGGCTATGCCTCGGTGCCGGGCACCGTGCAGCGGGGTCGGCGCATGTCCACGGCCAAGGGGCATCTGAGTCGGATCGCGGAGCGACCCAATCTGCATGTGGTGAAGCGGGCGCAGGTGAATCGGCTGCATTTCGATGCGACCGGCGCACGCCTGGAGGCGGTCAGCTTTGTCCGTGGCGAGCGCACCTATCGCGTGGCCGTGGCCAAGGAGGCGGTGCTGTCGGCGGGCGCCATTGATTCGCCGGCGCTGCTGCTGCGCTCGGGCATCGGGCCACGCGACCAGCTGGAGCAGCTGCAGCTGGCTGTGCAGCACGAGCTGCCCGGCGTCGGCCACAATCTGCAGGATCATGTCCTGGTGCCGCTGTTCATGCAGCTCGACGAGGGCGTGGCCCAGGCCGCCACCCATCAGCAGATATTGGACAGCATCTACACGTACCTGATGCATCGCACCGGTCCGCTGGCCACCCACAGCAGCGCCTCCCTGGTCGGGTTCATCAATACGGCGAACAGCAGCAGCGATCCACGCTATCCGGATTTGGAGTTCCATCATTTGTACTTTCAGCGCGGCCGCCACGACTCGCTGGCCTTGTTCCTCAACGGACTTGCCGTCCAGGAGCGCTACATAGAGCATCTGCAGGGCCAGCTGACCCGATCCCATCTGCTCTGCATCTTTGTGCAGCTCTCGCAGCCGGAATCGTCGGGTCACCTGCGGCTGCAGAGCGCCGACTACAAGCAGCCGCCGCAGCTGTTCAGCAACTACCTGGACAAGCCGGCCGATCTGGCAACGCTGCTGCGCGGCATTCGCCATCAGGAGAGCATGACGCTGACGGCCGCCTACAGGCAGCGCCACGCCCACCTGGTGCACGTGCCCATCGAGGAGTGCGACGAAGCGCACAGGTTCGGCAGCGATGCGTATTGGCGGTGCTATGCGAAGTACTTCACCGTCACCTGCTACCATCAGGCGGGCACCCTCAAGATGGGCCCCGACACGGATCCCGCTGCCTGTGTCAATCCGCGGCTACAGCTGCGCGGCGTGTCCAATCTGCGTGTGGCCGATGCCAGCATTATGCCCAACGTGGTCAGCGCCAACACGAATGCCGCCACGGTGATGATCGGGGAACGGGTCGCCGACTTTATAGCCCAGCACTGGGCGGAGCCAGTGCAGCCAAAGGGCCTGCATATGCACGACGATGCCCTGTAGGGGCTCGCGGCTCGAGGACACGTCTGGAGTTGACCTGGCTGATAACTGATAACAGCATTTCTTCTCCTTTTTTTTTTGTTCTACATTTAATTTATATAAAAGCTATGTATTTATATCGGAAAAACCATGAATTATGTTTTATAATATTTTGATTGACTGACTGACTGATTGACTGACTGACTGACTGACTGACTGACTGACTGATTGACTGACTGACTGACTGACTGACTGACTGATTGACTGACTGATTGACCCACCACCGAAACCGTGGGAACTAGGAGGCTGAATGGTTCACACTGTGTCACTTATGTGATGAAAGAGCGTACCAAGTCGGGGTTTTGAAGAGTTCCACCCGCAACGGTGAAAAAATGGGTGGGAAATTGTGAACGAACAACTTTGTTTTACAATAAAACCGTATCGATATCATGTTTCAGGCTCTTAATCAGAGACCTTTTAATACGCTCTGAGATGCCATGTGATTGATTGATTGACTGACTGATTGACAGAGCACCCACCGTCTAGGCAGTGGGAACCTGGTAGAACGGTTTCTACATCATTTTAAGATTTACATCATCTCTATTATACACCCTGAATTTGGGTAAGGTTAAAGAATAAATTGTCTGATTGATTGACAGAGAATTGTCTGATTGATGGACACTAGAAAAGACAATTTTCATATAATTTAGAAACCTCTAAGTCTGAGGCCATGATAAACGCTCTTAATTTGCATATGATTGACTGATTGATAGACTAACTGAATGACAGAGACCCCACCGTCTAAGCCGTGGTAACTGGAAAGACCTCATCACACGCTCTGAATAAGCATATGATTGACTGATTGTTTGACTGACTGATTCACTAACTGATTGACAGGGTCGAAGCCGAGGGAACTTAAAGGCCAATTTCCTTGATTGACTGACTGATTGACAGAGCACCCAGCGCCTAAGCCTCGGAAACTAGGAAGAATGAATTCAATATTATTTTAAAGATCTAAGTCTGAGTCCCTATAAAACGCTCTTAGTCTGCATATGATTATGTGATTGACTGACTGACTGATTGAGAACCGACCGTCTAAGCCATGGGAGTTCGGAATCCGCATCTTTGACAGTAGTGGCAAAATGGCTGGAATGAAATATTTTCTTTTCCATCGGAGTAAAAGTCCGAGTTAAATTCTTTCGCAAATTTCAGCCACTTTGAGATCGATTAGCTTAATTTATTGCGTAGTGCATCTGGAGTGCGTTTTTCTTAACAGCCGAGTCAAATATGGCACATTTCTGTGATCCTATTAGGCATTCTGTGTGGTCATTGAATTATTAAAATAGTTCCCGGCAGAGTTCACAAGCTCTTGAACTATCCGATTGCATTATTACGCTTTATGTTTTGCTTTGTGACTTCGCAATTGGATGGATTGAAATGCAAGTGCAGAAACTGTATCAAAACAAATAGACAAAGCGAACAATTACTCAGGTTGCCTTAAACAAAATCCGAACTGAATCCGGAAGTTGTTTGCAACCCACAACCGAATTTTTGATATTGTTTTCTGAATTTGCAGCCCTGCCCCTGTCAAGTGCGTCCGGCCACCAAAATAAGAGCTGGAGACGCCAATTTTAGAATGTAGGTTCTCTTATATTATACGTATATAAATAAAGCGATCGGCAAACCAGATTTTGCTCTATCATAATTCGGCGACCAAACGAGCTAAACACAACAATTTTACAGTCCAAACTCGATTGAATGTGAGCAGAGCGGGTATATTGGTCATGTGCACCTGTATGTAACATCGCTTTGTAATATATATTCTCGTAAGCCATACTCAGCATGAGTTTATCAATATATAAACCTATTTGAATACCTTAACCCATTCATTCTTAAAGGCAGAGCCTTTTATGTGCCATATTTAAGCCCTGAAATCGTCATAAAGATCGGACCTTAAGCACCGAAGTTAACCAAAGAAAGAGAAAGTAGAAGCAGATGTACATACGGCAGCTCGGCGTATGGTACAGGGTATCTGCTAGTCGGCCATTCCCAAAATGAATACTCACGGTTATGGAGTCTTGCAGCGACATAGTAAACATTTAGGTAAAATTTAAATTCTTAATAGTTTACTCTGCTCTCCGCAAAATGCAAACACAATCAAATTAAATAAAACATAAATGAATTTTTAGAGCTCTAGCTGGATTTTTGGCACACATTCGACTACATTCTTGATGCTCTGCGAAGCTAACATCGATGCGACAATAAAACCAGAAACGATTGAGGAACCAGTTTTCCATAAAGCGGGCCTGGAAGACAGAAGCACAGGCCTTCTTGTGGGTAAGTACGGGTGGGTAAGAGCCAATGTCTAAGATCTGATTAGAGGATCCGTGATATATATCCGTGATTTGTTGGGCTGATGAAACGGGCGACAGGGTATCGCGTAGTCGAGCAAGGACAAAATATCTTACTAGATATAGGTCAGCAGAGAAAGAGAGGCAATTAAAGATGAAGGGAGAAGATTAGAGAATGCGAGGGAACATGAGAGAAGGGAGAAAATCGGAGCAAGGGAGAAACTAAGAGAGCGACAAAGAAATAAAGAGAGAAGGAGTAAACGCAAGACGGAGAAAACTAGAGGGAGACAAATAAGGATAGAGAAAATGTTTGAAAGAGCGAAAATGAGAGACAGCGAGAGAGGAAGAGAGAGCTGGTGAGACAGGGGGAAACAGAGAGAGATAGAGGGAGAGAGAGTTAAAGGGAGAAAGAAATAGAGAGAGCGAAAGAGAAAGCGGGAGGGATCGAGAGGGGGAAAGAACTGGGGAAGACAGGAAGAAAACGAAAGATAGATAAAGAGAGAAACAGAAAGAGAAAGATATAGAGAACGGGTGGGAAGAAAAGGAAGAGAAAAGTGAGAAAAGAGAATAGATGTGAGACAAGGAAAAAGCTTTAGTGGGCGACCGAAGGAGAGAGAAAAGGAGAAAAGAGGGAGTGTGCGCAGTTTTTTGGCAGTGTGCCCAACGCGCACAAATGTGGGTTGGATTGTGTTTATGCCTGGCCCGGGGGCGTGGCACCGTCCGGCTCGTGGGCGCACAGTAGCGCATCAAGATACCGAAATGCCCAGCAAGTGGATTTTGTTTTTTTTTTTTGCTTATCGGAGTCAGCGCTGGCGGCTTATCAAAAGCGAGAGAGCAAAACAGAGAGAGAGAGAGAGAGAGAGAGAGAGGCAGCACGACAGCTATGGACGGATGGACGGATGGACTGGCAGGTGAAGTGGGATCGTAAAAAACAATTTGAGGCCCATAATTGAATGGGCCACCCCACCGGCGCTTATCAGGGGCGACCTCCAGTCGGAGGCGCTCGTTTAGTATTTTGCAGTCGTAGCTGCGGCTTCGCCTTAGCTCTGGCTGCACCCGCTCTCGCATGTCACATCTAATCTCTGTGTGGCAGTGATAAAGGCGCGTCCGGCAGAGCTCGCCGTGGTATAAACACACGCACACACACACACATAAATACATAACTATATATATGTATATATATTAGATACGCATTTGTGGTCTATTTGCAATGCAAATGGCGCAGGTGATTTACGGCGACGCGTGCGGCATGCGAATGCCAGGCCGGCGGAGAGCGTACAAATGCCGGCTGCCGGCCACGGCCGGTGAACAGTAGCGCACGGACAGCGCCAGTGGGCAGAACGCCGGAGAATTCTATTTGACGTATTTGGAACGTATTTGGAACGAGGATGGAGTTTCTGAGCGCTGAGTGCGCGGCCAGATCGGCGGGACCGGCGAATACGCTGATGTCGCTGCTGCTGCAGACGCTGATTGCCAAATTCTGTGATCTGAGCGGACAGCAACAGTGGCCGGCGGATCGCGGCGATTGGCTGGAGCAGGCGGGCGGCTTTGGGGAGCCATACGATTTCGTTGTGGTCGGTGCGGGCAGTGCGGGCTCTGTGGTCGCCGGCCGGCTGGCGGAGCAGGCCAATTGGCGCGTCCTGCTGCTGGAGGCGGGCGGAGATCCGCCGATTGAGACCGAATTCGTTGCCTGGCACATGGCCACGCAGTTCTCCAAATGGGATTGGCAGTACCATACGCAGCCGAACGGGCGCGCCTGCATGGCCATGCTGGGCGAGAGCTGTCACTGGCCGCGCGGCAAGATGCTTGGCGGCACCAATGGAATGAACGCGATGATCTATGCGCGCGGCACACGGACCGATTTTGATGACTGGGAGCAGAGGGGCAATCCCGGCTGGGGCTATGACGAGGTGCTCAAGCATTTCCGCAAGGCCGAGGATTTGCGCTCCACCCGACCGGACTACAAGCCCGGCGATCATGGCGTCGGCGGACCCATGGGACTGAACAACTATGTCTCGGACAATGAGTTCCGCACGACCATACGGGCGGGCATGCTGGAGCTGGGCTATGGCAGTGCGCCGGACTTTACCGAGGGCTCCTTTGTCGGCCAGATGGATATATTGGGCACCCAGGACGGTGGTCGTCGCATCACCACCGCGCGCTCCCATCTGCCCAAGGATGCGCCCAATTTGCATATTGTGCGACACGCGCACGTCAAGCGTCTGAATCTGGACGAAAAACAAAGGGCCGAGAGCGTCACCTTTGTCCATCGCGGTGGCAAGGAGTACACGGTCCGGGCCAGCAAGGAGATAATCCTCTCGGCCGGCGCCATTGGCAGCCCACAGATCCTCATGCTCTCAGGTAGGTGTAGGCCAAGCCAAACAAGCTGTACCGAGGTATTCCAAGGTAGCCCAAGGTTTCCCAATGTCAAACTGCTTACCCCCAACTAATCGCTGCTCTCTTTAATCTTTGCCCGAATCACATAAGCCCGATAAGATAGTCAAAAAGTAATAATAATAGAAATCTAATGAATGAATAGTTAGAGGCTTTTATGGCCGCGATAAGCTTATCCGATAGTTGTAGGTTTTCAAAAGCCCCAAGAAAATACCTTGAGTAACTAAAGATTTTCTAATAGATGGGGCTTATTCCAAGGAAGACCAACCGACTCGGAGATAACTTTCTACATTTGCAGTGCTTGCTCTGCTAGACACATTCCAATACTTTCTGTGAAAATACTCAGAGCAGCAGGCGGCCATTTGAATGCGTACATATTTCCTTAAGAAAGGATTGGTCTTCCTTAGACTTTAGGACCTTAGACTAGTCCTCGATTATCGTCCATTTGCTATCTATTCCAATTCCAACTAAAAAACTAACCTTATTTGTGAAGGTCTTAAGCTTCCTTGTTCTGGAATATTTGTTATTGAATTCCGTATCCATCTTAGTACAAGCCCTTTCTAGGATGTTCAGCTAGATACGCAGCGCTAAGTTCGTATTAAACTATATTTTTACAGATCTAAACAACCTAAGATGTAGCTTTGCTTGAGCATCGTCTTGGGTTTCACTTGGTAAGGTTCAGGTCTTAACAAATTGGGAATTTTAAGCACATGACGATGAAGAAGAGGCCCATAATAACAGCCAGGCTAGTTAGGTGATTTCAATTCTCTCCAGCCATCGCCCTCTCTGCCTCTAAAATCCTTGATTATAGCCCTCATTATAAAAATGCTCCCCCTACTTTCGGCAGGCATTGGACCCGCTGAGCATCTGAGAAGCGTTGGCGTGCCCGTCAAGCTGGATCTGCCCGTCGGTCACAATCTGAAGGATCATGCCAGCCTGCCCGTTATCTTCCAGATCGATAAGTCAACGGCACGTAAGCCCACCGAAGAGGAGCTGGTGGACGCCATGTACAATCTGCTGATGGGTCGCTACAGCAAGCTGCTGCATCATGAGGCGACTGCCCTGACGGGCTTCATCAATACCACCTCGCTGCATGGCCCCAATCCGGACATACAGACAACGAATTTCTTCAGCCTAATGCAGAGTCCGGAGCTGCGTGGCTATGTGGCCGCCACCGGGTTCAATGAGCGCGTCGCCAAGAGCATTCTGTCTGCCAACGAGAAGTCCAACACGTATATCACATACCTGCTGCACCTGAAACCCTTCTCCGCCGGCCGCCTGGAACTGCAGAGCGCCGACTTTCTCGACGCGCCACTCATCGATCCGGGCTACATGACCGATGAACGGGATGTGGATACCTATATACGCGCTCTGAACATCTACAAGCGTCTGCCCGAGACGCGTGCCTTTGGCGAGCGTGAGGCGAAGCTGCACCAGATCGATCTGGAGGCCTGCAATGGTCTGGCCTATCAGTCGGACGACTATTGGCGCTGTTATATACGCCACATGACCACCACCGTCTACCATCCGGTGGGCACGGCCCGCATGGGACCCGCCACCGATCCCACGTCCGTCGTCGATGCCCGGCTCCGAGTCCATGGCGCCAGCGGGCTACGTGTGATCGACGGCAGCATCATGCCCGATATTGTCGGCGCGAATACGAATGCTGCTATCATTATGATCGGTGAGAAGGGTGCCGACATGATCAAGGAGGATTACCTGGGCGCTGCCAGCCAGCACACGGAGCTTTAATTTGCCGTCTGCCGTCTCAGCTGCACAGCTTGTGAATCAGCCTCCGAGTTCTGCTCGGTTGACGTACTTGCAGCACGCACTTTAATCATTTATACGATCTACATTTTTCCATTTTTTTTAATTTTTTTTTTTTTAATATTTTGTAGTTAGATAATAAATTGAGCGAGCTTCAAAAACATTTGCAGTTTTATTTGCTCAGTGCCCACAAAACTTTAGCACTGTGCGGTTTGAAGCTGCACTAAAGGCAAATTGTATTTGCTAAGCTCTTTGAGTAAATGCATAGCTTGGTGCAGTGGCTCTCAAAGTTTTCTTGAATTTTGGCACAGTGCTTCTCACATTAGCTCGCAGGCACTTTGAGCGCTTCGCGCAGTGAGTCTCAAACCGCAATTGTATGCGTTTGCGCATGGTTTGGGTATGCACTTTGAAGGCTTTGCATGATACGAAAGCCAATATGCAGTGGCTGCAAAACCTTGGTGGTTGAAAGCTGCGCTTAATTTAGGTGTATTGCGTTAGGCGTTCAATCGGACTCAGTTTACAAAGGGCACAGTGGCTTCTAAAACATGATGCATGCTCAAAGCACAGTTGCCCCCAAAGCTTAACGACTAATCGCATTAAACTCAATGCGAAAGCGCATTTTATACAGTGACTCTGAAACCACGACGAGCGCTCTTGGTAAGAGAAGTCACCCTCAAACGCACGTATTGAACTCTAGGCGCAGCGCAGTGGTTCTCAAAACTCATTGCATAGTGACTGTCAAAACTGAGTGGGATTTAATTCCTCGAAAAACTCAAATAACTCTTATTGCACCGCAGTAGGCCTGATAATGGGTAAGCACTCTGCCGACATATTGACCCAGTTTTCTTGTATCAAAGCAGGCACCGAGACGGAAATTGTCAGTGCCCGATTCAGGAGTCCGACACAGCATTATAGGGAGCTCATTCACCTTCTGAGTTTTGTAGTGCTAACATCTAAAATTGAACGAAATTCGTTGTGCTTCAAAATTTGAAATGTAAAAATGGACGTCGATTTGGAATCAGTTGCGGGCGCCGCCCTTTGATCAGATTTGGTTATATAAAAGTGTCGGTAGAAGGAGAAGTGCCAGAGTTGAAAGTTTTGGACATGTAGTTTGTTTTTTCTTTTTGGTGTTTTATTTTGGTTACCAAGAACACGTGATAAAACACAAACACAAACACAAAGACACAGTCGTAAGAGATTTTTTGCTGGCCTTGCAAGTTTTAACATTGCTGGAAATATTTATTTATTGAAAATGCAAATGGGATTTACCTTTAACAACGCCAAGGTAAGTGCAAGCAAGCTGTAGCAAAAACTGAACTAGAAGATAGCCATACACACCTTTGATCAGAACATGACTCGCAAATGGAATATAATAATAATAATAATCAAAATGTATATTCAGCTCGTTCAAAAATATTAATATATTTGCAGTTGGCCCATTTCAAGATGGGCCCTATTGGCATTGGCATCAAATGGCAAATGCAAGATGAATGTCCCCCCATAAATAAAATTGATTGGATGTGGAGCAAGGTCCGAGGACGACACGGGTTCCTTGTGTTTGCTCCGCTGGTTAACATACAAATTTGAAATCAAACAAGAGCCGAAAGAAGACAACACACACGCAATATGAAACCCAGTTGGAGCTTAGCCTCAAGTTGCTCTTCTGCATGATTCTTTATATATTTAATGTTGATTCAGATTAGAGGCCAGGAGGCTGCCGATATATATATGTATATAATTAATTATTTTTATACAACGCTGACCCAAAAGTAGTGAATTAACTGTAAGTAGTTAAATTATTTTAATTTAATTGATTTTGTTGCTTAAAGCAAATTCGCGCAGTTCAAATGTCGTTTCATACACAAGAAACTGAAGCATGGTCCGAGCCCCAACTTGTGTGTGCTTCGTTTCCAATTAGAATGCAAAAAGCACACTGGATTTTAAACAAATGCTTAAATCGAATTGTTGCGATAGATGATATTCCGATCAATATATATCCGTGTATACATATATACATATACAATTCCAATTGACAAAGCAGGGGAGCAAGGTCCGAGGAGAAGATCCCTTGTGTTTGCTCTCGGTTATATATATATACACAACCGTTATATATACTATATATATATATAACATATCACGTTGTTCATCATTGGTTACAACAATAGCAACAGACTCTCTGCAACTTGTACATAAAAACATAATCGAACGAGAGAACGACAACAAACAGCAACAATTGTATAAAGAACTAGGAAGCCAGGAAATACACACAATACACAACACACTCCATACAACACTCCACACACACACACAGACAGACATTGAAAACAAACCCCAAACCCAACCACCCCACCCCCCAAGAATCACAAGATCAGCTCCCCTACCACCCCCTTTAAAAATCGAACGCGATGGGAATACTTGTTGATATTGGGCACAATGCACACGCGGTAAGTGAATGTTAGTTTTGAAAACATTTGAACTAAAATAATTCCAGATTCTGATTCTATATTTTCAGACATATTTACGCTTGAATACAATTTTTAAAAATTTATAAAAATATTTTCTTAATCGTTATTTGGGGGCATAGACTCTGCCACTGATGCGCACAGGTGAGTGCATTCCCTCTCTTTCTCTCTCTCTCTCTCTCTCTTTTTGGCCTTTCTATGCGATTCTCAAGTGGAAGTTCTTACAGATTATTTAGATTAATCCTCTAGCAATCTACCTACCTCTTTCTTTCCCTACCCCACTCTTTCTCTTAAAATTTTCATCTTTCTCTGTCTCTTACAATCTTCCATGTCTTCTTTCAGTTGGCGCCTATTATAAATATTTATAATAATTTTTTCACTTGACGTCGTCGCAAATTTTCAGTTCACATCGCAGCAGCTGCAGCACAAAGCTCTACTCAGGCCCGTGGATTCGACTGCCCCCAGTAGTTCGTCTTCCAGCGCCAAATTTATATATTTGTTATAAATATTTAAAATAAATGAAAAAAAACATGAGCTTATGTAATGCTCTCTTGTTGAGTGGGTCTGGGTCGGGGTCGGGTGCATTGCTTTTGCCAATTGATGGATAGCTTTCACTTTTCCCCCAACAATTAATAGCTTCAAATTTTTGGCTCATTGTTATGCCGCGATACCACTTGGCGCCCCACAACGCGGCGTACAAACCGATGGCAATTAATTGATGGATCGCACAAGTGCCTCCACGCAGCGAGGGGGCTTCAATTGGGAACTAGCAGCTATTTAATTTCGTTGTTTCTGGCTTGAGATTCAATTTCAAACGAGCTACCGTACCAAATTTGACAAGACTAGCTCTGCTAGTAACAGAGTTCCGTAGGTCCATCGGGACGTACAGCTAAAATAATATGGTGCTCTATGATCAAGAATAAATCGAAATTAAATTTAGAATTGGTATAAGACAAGGCAACCTATATACCTACACCTACCTACCTACCTACTATCACTAATCATGCAAAATAGTTTGTACTATCAAATAAATAAATCGAAAAATAACAATCTGGCAACGCTTAAGTTGGCAGAAAGATTTAAAGAGTAGGCGGATACCAGAAATAAAATTATAATAAAACTTAAATTGAATTTGATTTTAAAGAAGGCTACGTTCCAACAAGCTGGCAACGCTGAAACAGAAGAAGTAAATCAAAAATATGGCAGCAAGAGATTAGAGATTAGATACTTATACAGTATCCCAGCAATAATTTAAAATGTAGCTTTAATATCCCCGAAGACAACCTTCTCAATCTGGCAACGCTGAAATTGGCAAAAGTAAATGTTAGTTAAAGATCTGGCAACGGTGTTCGTTCCCCTTGCAGTTGTAATTCTGCAGCTGCCTATCAATATATAATTTAAATGTAATTTTAAATTTAAAAGATGCTACTTCAATCTGGCAGCGCTGAAACTAGCAGAAGAAAATCAACAATCTGGCAACAAGAGATTAGAAAGGAGTATTTCTACAGAAACCTAACAATTAGATATTAGATACAATAACACAATGTAGTTTTAGTTTTTAAAAAGCCGTCTACCTCTACCTTCTCAATCTGGCAACGCTAAAATTGGCAGTAGTAAGTGTTAGGCAACAATCTGGCAACGATTGATTAGAAGAGAGTTACGAGCACGGGTATTCAAATGCATGATTTTCCATTTTCAGATTAGTAAACCCATCGTACTTCCACGTAGCTCTCCAAAGTATATCTCATATATCTCAAGTTTCTCGCGAGAGTAAATTCTCGATAATAACAGGGACGTTATCATCGGCATATGAACTGAACTAGTTCCACATAGTGCACGCTCTATGGCCAGGCCAGGCCAGAGGATAGTGTTGGGCAATTGGCGCACACATAACGGACCTAAGCGGTTTGGCCGGGTTGGTAATACGAAATCAAGTCGGTTAGTACGCAATGAGATCCATGAGAGATGCGTTACGCAGATTTGACAATGAATTACGAGTGAGCGGGGCAACGATGACGGGCACAAATTCATTTGCAGGCATTTAGGCAACAGATTAGATGAGAGATGTCAGCCAAGAGCTACCTGTTGCCACAGGTGTGTGTGTGTGTGTGTGTGTGTGTGTGCGTGTGTGCGTGTGTGGTAACCCACATGCGAGTACTACATATATGTATCTGTATCTGTATCTGGGAAGTAACATCCGAGTGTTGCGGTTGCTGTGGTTCGCTTGTAAGTTTTGGGAATAGGTCACGTAGTGCTCGTGCAATATGCCACGCTCCGTTTGGCTTTGTGGTTGGTCTCAGCCGTGCGCACTTATATATTATACTATATATACATACATACATATATTGACAGTTACAAGTGCATAGATACAGTTCGAGCTACAGATACATTTGCAGAGTTTCAGATACAATTGCGGATTTATGTTTGCTCCAACAAATTTTCTAGTCATTTAATAAAGTTCATATTCGATTCATTCATTCAATTGCCTAATGCCAGCTAATAGAAATATGTATTGCAGTAATTACCCGGCGTTGCCCAGATCAAATTAATAAAAAACATGGAATCGTTAACCAAGTTGTTTGTGTCAGTCGAAATACATGTGACAGTATTTTAGTTGATAAAATAAATATTAATATTTATTTAAGTATAATATTTATATTTAAAAGATTAATAATAATCAAACATTTTGCATATATAATTATTATTTTTTTTTTGTATCTCATTGCTATTTTCTTTGTGAATTACGGTAAACTTTAGAGAATATATCTAAAAATGAATGTTTAATGCTGGATTTGAACCTGCGATCTCACGCTTGTTAGTTCGACGCTCGTTTCTCGTGTTTCCCACATAGTTTATTCTCCACGTGGAGTTCGAACTATCCAAAACTCAATCTTAGCTCACTTCCCATGCAAAAGTTTCTGTAAAAATAGATCATCAGTCAGTCCGTCAATTATATACATACATGTACATATCCGCATATATACATATACATATATATATGTATATCACGGCGTACGTTATGTCAACCGGATTGCCTACAACTATTGCTGCTTCTTCTTCTATACACATACCATAATCATTGTGCGTCTTGGGAGTATTTTTGCATTTCACTTTTAATTGCTTTTGAGTAAATTTCGGTGTTGATTGGGAAAGTGACAAAGAGCTAAATAGAAAACGAGCCGCAAGTACCGGAAATTTGTGTGCGCTTTATTATGTGCCGCCCGTAATTGTAGCGGAAGTGGTTTATAGTGGGTCACTTAGCCACCCAACTATTGCCCAACTATTCATCATCTCGTTATGAGAATGTTAAGTGTTAAGCTAAACAATTGCCTAGCGGCGGCATCTGTTGCCATTGCAAGCAACTTAATGGAAGAGAGAAAGATCTTCTCCTAATTGAAAGACTCGATATATGTATTATATATTCACGAAACGCAGCAGATTGATAGAGAACAGTTTACAATCGAGGTGTACGAAATCTCATAAGTGCGAGTGTGGAAATGAAAGAGTTGATATACTATAAAAAAGTTCATATCTTCATAATAAACACTTTAAAGCCATGTCAAACAGCGCCATCTGTTGTCCCAATTGGGCATAAGTTAGAATGAAGGCCAGACAATAATTGTTAAACTACAATAACTCGATTATTTATAGCCCAAGACTTGTGAAATTTGAAACATAGTTAGAAAAGAGTTAACAATTAACGCATACCAAATTTCGTAAGCGTCAGTGCAATACATTTGCTTTTATGGGAGCAGCACGAGAGCTTGTTGCACAACTCTAGAGATTGCCCCCGGCCATAAGTGCCTCATGCGCTGCACATTCCTCAATGACATCGAGTCATAAATGCCCCACTTCTCAGCCCTTGACCATTCTTGGATGGCAATAAACGACTTCACATCCCATTGAAGGGCCCTCTCAGCGCATGGCCAAGCTCTACAGACTGTCAACTTTATTTGGTTGGTGACGTTTCATGTTTTTTTTTGTTTTTTTTTTGTTTAACGACGCTCGGGCAAAGCGTTTTTCCCTAGCGGAACTGACACATTTTCGCATGGAAAAGTCACGCAGAGCAAAAGAAAATGCCTTTAAATAACAAAAACAAAAACGAAAACAAAAACCAAGCCCGATTGTCGTCTGACCTTGTCACATTAGCCATATCAACAGCTAGGAAAGCAATCCCATCGCATATCGACCTGGCGTCGCTTCGCGCTTTTTATTGTCGCTCTGTTAATTTGCGCTCATTACATTTTGTCTCGTCTCTTCTTCTGCTTCTTCTTCTTCTTCTTCTTTAGGCGGCGGCGGCTCTTTGAGGGCAAACACGGAGGAGCCTACTCACGGGAGTGCGCCCCGCTGTTACCCCTTCCCGTTTGATTCGTTTGCGTAATGGAATTCGATGACATTCGAGCACTTGATTGAGACATGTGCGCGCTGTTAAGCTCTAGACAGGTGGGAGAGTACCGTTTTTTAAAAGTATGTTGCGCTACATTTTCTATAATTCGTTTGGGCTGAAGAACCGAATCGAATCTGAAGTCAAGTGAATGAGATTCTAATTGAGAAGCCCACGCTTTAAATGCCAGCGAGTGTTCATAACATGCGCCTGTTATGCCTAACAGCCGTACAGATGCGCTGTTATGCTAACAGTAACAAAGTGAGCTTAACAGTTGCTCTGGAGAAGAACAAGAACTGCTTGTTATGTTATGAAGCTCATGTAAATATTTCTTTGATATCTTTTTTTTTGTATTTTAATTATTAAAAGTAATAAACATATTACAAATTTTAACTAATTTAAGCAACGGTTTTTTGATATTTAGAAAAAAGTTTAAGAAGATGAAACATATTATAAGTTTTTAATTCATTTGAGCACCAATTCTTTGATATCTTTATTGATATTGATATAATTATTATAAGAAATATGAAACATATTAACAGTTTTAATTAATTTAAGTACCGATTCATTGATAGCTTTTTGCATATGATTATTATGATAATTCAGCTTTATTCTGCATGTATTCTTATGAATATTTCAATGTGTTTCCAAATTCGAACATAAACTCAATACTCCACCCAATCTTATGCATTACACGCATTTACTGTCGAGTATTTATTTCAGCTCTAACAGCGTCACTTTAACAGAAGTAGTTAGCAAGCTGCTCTGTTATCCTGATTTTCACAGATTTGATCGCTTTACATATAAACGTTTAGGTAGTGTATGCTTCGATATATAACATGATGGAATAAAGAACTTGATACCTCTCGTAACATAGTCAAAACTATATCAAAATGCCTATTATCGAGAGCTGAGTAATTGTTATTCTGTTATACAGCAAAATCGTCACTTTAACGGGAACGCGCTCTGTTAGTGAACGAGTAATTGAACGAGATACTTGAAACCTGAACGAACATGTAAAGAAAATACATATCATTATATATGATTAGACATCATTCAATTCATTCGTTCCATTGAATCCAATTGATTGGCACACACCAAAATAATTGTTTTCCTGCGGGTTATTCCAATCATTTTGGCAATTGCGGCTAACTTTTCGAACGGGTTTTTTGTTCAAAACCATTTTAAGCAATTCTTCTGATACAATTTTTGCATCCGCCGCCTGAAGAGATGACGACATTAATTCAGTTCCTTATCTCCGCTGGCTTACGTGAGCGCACACACTCACACATGCACACACACACCCCACACACTTGCACACACTAGCCGGCAATCGTCCGCTAAGTGCACATAACTGTTAAGTGAGCATGAAGGTCGTTTGGTTAAGTGAAATAAAAAGAGAAGCGAGTGAAGTAAAGCATGATGCGAAAGAGTCAAAAAGAAAACCACAAAAACAATATGCCCATCGGCAGGCGAATTGAGCTGCCGGAGAGCGCTGTGACAGGAGCGCCAATCGGTTGCCAATCGGTTGCCAAACGGTTCACAAACGGTTATGCACTCGCCATGATATCGAGCACAAGTACATGTACGTGTACTCAACCGTTTCGCAACAGCTCCCGCAGCAGCAGAAGCAGCAGCAGCCGAAAAGGAGTCAACAAGCTGGAACGCGCTGCTCTGCTTCGCTCTCCCATTGCGCTCTCTCTGTGTGTTAGCGTGTTTGTAGATTAGAGAGGAGCGCGTGTTACATCGCTTATCAACACTACAATATACATATATATATTTTTATTTATAAATAACCACATAAATATGTATATATCAGCTATTTTAAAAGCTTTTTGAAGTATTCTTATTTAGATTAGTTAGTATCTGTGACATAGTTGAATGGGGCTTTAAAAGTCTATTATTGAAACTTGTTTGATATCAGGAAACAATAAACATAATATAGTTAAATTAAAAAAAAAAATTGGCAGGTTTCTGCATTTCATACAATTCTACTGACTATTTTAGAAATACCTTTCTAGAAGAAAAGCTTCGTTAGAGAAGTTAAGAAGAAGAAGAGAAAGTTAAGAGAAGTACCTCGAATGAGTTTAGTTGAGTTAAATTGAGATGTGTCATCAAAAAAATCAGTTGCACACTATTTTAATCATTGCCACAAATAAAAAACACGCATAATTTTATGATTTTTATAGGTATAGATTTAGCTTTGGTACTTGGAAAACTTATGTTATATTTTTTTCATATTAATCGTTTGATTAACAGAATACGGCAGCCAGTAAAATGTTTAAGAATATTGCACAAAACAGAATCTAAGGATCAAGTGCTGTTAAAAGACTGCGAGAAAATCTGCTTACGTACGTATTGGATCATAAAGCAGCAGAAAAAAGAGATACAAAAGGAAAAGTGTTAGAAGCAAGAGAGAGAGAGAGAAGAAAGAGAGGGAGGTAGATAAAAAGAGGGAGAGAGAGAGCGTGAGAGAGAGAGAGAAGAAAGAGAGAGACGTAGAGATGGGAGAGAGAGAGAGAGATAGATAGGGGAACATATACAGTCCAATATCTTAGTCGATAAATAATATAATATCTTCTTCTTCATTATTAATACATAAGTTAACGCTTAAATGGAACGACGTACCACAACTCGCAGTCATTTCGTGCTTGGCTCGTGTCACGCGCTCCGCTCCAGCTCAGCGCAGCTGCAGAGCGGCGAGTCGCAGACAGAGCTCCTCAGCTGACGAGCTGAGCTGAGCTGCGCTGCGCAGCGCAGGGCGAGCGCATGCGCAACCGCCTCGGGCTGAGCTTCAGCTGCGGCGGCCGCTTAAACGGGCTTGCAACAAGAAATGCGAAGCAGACAAAACGTCGCACACGAGTTGCGTTTGTGGCTCAGAAACGCAGCGGCTGCCAAACAAGTCGGTTGCCTTTTTTTTTTTAGAAATCTTTTTTTTTTTTTCTGGAAAAAACAAACCAATTTCTTTCTCCGATACGCCTCGAACGCGACGAGGAATGCAACGCGACTCGCACTTTTGTTTATTTATTTTTCGCAAAAAAAAAGAAAAGAAACAATAATTTTTGTTGTTGTTGTTGTTGTTGTTGTATTTTCTTTCGATGCCCAAATGAAAGTGCACAATAACAACAGTTGTTGGTCGGTGAACGTGACTCGTGACTCGTGATTTGTGATTGTGAATGAAAGCGTGCAAGGCGAATTCTTGAACAAAAGAAAGAAGAAATTGCATAAAACATGTGCTGAGTGCAAGCGGCCAGACAAAGGAGCGACGCGAACGACGCGAGCAGCGTTTAAGGATAAAGCCATCAAAGCGCAGCTCAAGAATTGAGAGAGCGAGAGAGAGAGAGGGCGATTGCGAGTGCGAGTGCGAGTGGGAGAGTCCGAGTGTGTGATAGTCATCTGTCAATATGGTTGTTGTGCCTGCCCTGGGCGCCGCCGCCGTTTCGGTGGGCGGGCTGCTCTTCAAGGCAAGCGCCGCCTCGAAGGCGGCTGCCGCCGCGGGCGTGGCAGCGGTGGGCGCCTCGAAACTGGGCCTGGGCATAGCCAGCGCCATAAAGCTGACAACCGCCGTTGTCGGCGTCGGCAAACTGACAATTTTACCATTTCTAATCGCCGCGATAGCATACTATAATTACGATCTGTTCGATCCAGAGAATCGGCCCTTCAATGTGCCCCAGGTGGAGCTGGCCTATGATTTCATAATCATTGGCGGCGGCTCGGCGGGCACGGTGCTGGCCTCCCGCCTCTCGGAGGTGCCGCACTGGAAGGTTCTGCTGCTGGAGGCCGGCGGACAGGAGACGGAAATATCGGATGTGCCGCTGCTGTCGCTCTATTTGCACAAAAGCAAAATGGACTGGAAATATCGGTAAGCCGCCGCAGAGAGCCTTCACAGTGACCCACTTTTGAGCAGCCAAATAGCTATAATAACAACAATATAAATGCCGACAACAACTGGCCCCAAGTACACAATTGTCATTCGGTTTGCCACCTTTCGGTCAAGTCAAACAAAACACGCCCCGGCGACGGGCCCGCAACGAGCTGCGGCTCGGTCGGAGACTCGGTCTGGGTCTGGGTCTGAGTCTGAGTCTGAGTCTGTCTGCTGATGCGTCACATTGATGACTCGCCATTTCCATATTCAAGTCCATTTGGGCCAATCTCTTGGCTGTTGACTGTGAAATGCCCGGCCATGGCCAAGAGCTGCGCATCGTTCATTGATTTAGACCTTTTTCTCATTGGATGCGTGTCCGAGTAAAACAACGTTTATTTCTGGCCAGCCAAACCAAGGCTGCAAGCCGGTTGCGGCAATCCCAATCTATTCTTTATCATAAACCGCACCGCAAACCAAAATCAGGCGGAAGGAAGCATTACTGAGTCCATAGGGCATATATATTCTTGATCTTGATCCGTGCAAACGCAAAAACAAAACTACGCCATAAGTAGAACGCGTTAATCCCATTTCGATAAACCCATTTATATTATATCGATTAATTTCGATTTAGAGACGTGGTTTTTTGAGCATAACTCGAGAATTAATAAAGCTAGATGCATAAAACTTGGTTTGAAGGTTAACGTAGCGTTAAGCAAATACTGAATAGTTCACTTATTGGATAAGCCCCTTTCTTCTAGGACTAGAAAGTCATATTTTTATACCCTGCACACTTTGAAAGTGGGTAGAAAGGGTATCATGTATTTGGAACAGAAGGAAGCATCGCCGAACCCATAAAGTCTATATATATTCTTGATCAGCATCAATAGCCATGTCCATCTGGCTGTCTGTCCGTCTGTCTGTCCGCCTGCCCGTCTATCCGTATGTATGAACGCAAGGATCTCAGAACCTTTAGGAGCTAGTGACTTCCGAATTTGAAAATAGGTCCTCCTAGCGCCCCAGCCGCAGTTGGAGCTTCTCATAGTCGATAACTTGCCCCGTTTCAAAGCAATCGATAAAAGTCGATTTCGATGTTTTGTTTTTTGAGCAAATCTCTTAGGTTTTCAGAGCTATAGTCAACACATTTGACAAATAGCTTCCAGAAGAGTATATGCAGAGTTCGTTTTTTTAATTTTTTAGCTACCCCCCCTCTCAGGGGGCTCAGGGTATCTTCCAGAGTCTACATATTTGCAATAATAATATATCTTAATATCAACATTGAGGCAACCAAAGCTACGAATGTACAAGATTGATAAATATTTCAGTTAAACAAAGTTGATTACACTTTCATTGCTTAAAGCCAAATGCCAACTAAATTGTTTCCAAATCGTGTTTACCTTTGACTTTGTCGATGGGCTTAGCCCAGATGTGAGACAAATTTGATAGGCTTTGGCAAAGCAAACGAAGCCAAAGTTTGTCTAGTCTGGCTCTTAGGGCCCAGAGCCTGGCTGGCAAATCGAATTATTTGCTTTGATTGTGCTATTCGTTTATGTACCTGGCTACACAGCTACGGGCCCAAACTCAGCCGCAACGCTTGGCAACACTTTCAGTTAGCAGCAATCTGTCAAAGTGTTTGGCTATTTGCGATCTCTTTTCACACACAAATGGCAAATGGATTTTATGGGGAAACACTTTGCCTGCAGACTGTTTTAATTTGCTGCCAAAGCCGCGCTGGACAATGCAGATTTTTGCATTGAATAATGCATTCATAATGAACAGGCAAAACGCAAATAGATAAATAAAGGAAAAAGAGAATGCACTGTACAGTGTGCACATTGTGTAACGAAAAGCCGCCTGTCATATTTTCTATTCACAAATGGAGCATAATCGAGCAACAGACAGAAAGTATCTTCAACTGCGTTAGCCATATATTGGATACAGATTGAATGTGGCTAATTCTCTCGATCTTCATTATCTCGAAGACTCCGATAGCTAGAGCTAGCAAATTAGGTATGTAGGTTCGTCTTTGTCTCTCAAATCGATTAGGCCCGTGCCTCGGGGCGTACAGCTCCGAAATTCGGAGTTATCAGAGGATGTTAGAGAATTATATAAGAAAAAACGCAGAATGTTTACTTAATATGCTCGACAACTTTAACTGGAGCTCAGCTACGCAGTTTGGCAAAATTTTAAGAGCTCTAATAGACAAATTTTAGTAAAAGTTAATTGCTATTCCTTTGCCTTAGACAAAGAGTTAATAAATATTAATGGAAGAATAAAGGAGTGCAAGGATCAAGACTGTTTCTATGCAAACTAGTCTCTCAGTTTTCACGGAACTTTTCACAGCTTCGTCTTTCTGTGCCACGTAGCGCATATACCCGAATTGGTTAAAGATAAAGTTCTCTTATGAGAAATGTTTTTGTTTTTCTAGATAACTTAAGCTTAGCATATATCAGTTTTGCCATATGGGATTACATTATACTATGGCTCTATAGAAAAAGTCGTCTTAAAAATTAGCTTAAGCATTAAAACTTTTGTATTTTTTTATTATTTATCATTAATTATTATCATTATTATTATCATTTTCATGCTTTTGAATTTCTTTTAAATAATGCCAATTAAATGAATGAGTTTTGATTTAGATCATAGTGTCTGGTAGATCCTGTGGGTAAGATAACTTGGACTTGGAATCAGCTCCAGCTTGCTTCATTCTCCCTTAAAGAGTATTTAAAGGTCGGCATGCTTGTGTTAGCTGTTCCAACTTGTTTTATTTGGTAGTCGAAACTCTTGAGCGTTTGCTCGCGCTGCCTACGTGACTTGCAGCTTGAAATGCTTGCGGTTTTTAGAACGAAGAGTTCCTCCTCGAAAAAATCGAGTTTGCAATTAAATCAAATTCATGTGTCTCTCTCTCTATCTCTCTCTCTCTCTCTCCCTCTCTCTCTCTCTCTCTGTCTCGCTCTCTGACAGCCTCTGCAATGAAAACTCTAATGGAATTAGAACACGCTACCGTTAGGAACAGTTTTTTTTGTTGTTTTTTATCTCAACTTTTCTAACTCTTGAACCTGATCACCTGTTGCTAGCCACCTGTCTGCTTATTATTCATGAGCTGGCGTTTGTTTTGTGTTCGAACGCTTTTCAATACCGTAATTTATTTAACTGTTTCGGTAGGGCCCGGCTTGGACCCTGCCCTGTAGCGACCACAAAAATTTCACTTTTATTCGAGCTAGCTCGTTTTTCTCTCTCTCTCTCTCTCTCTCTCTCTCTCTCTCTCTCTCTCTCTATATGTATATATGCGTTTTTTTGGCTTGTCAGAATTCCATTGGCATTAGCATGCGGCCAAAAGCTGTTACCATAGACACACGCACACACACACACATAATTTCCAATTGGAACAGCTCAAAGCATTTCAATTTTTCTTTTCATTTTGCGGCACCTGCATTCGTTTGTAATTGAATGCAACAGAGCGGGGCAGTTGCCAGGTTTGTTGCCTGCCGCCTCCCGGCTAAATGCATACGAAATCGAGAGAGAGAAGCGAGAGACACACACATACACCTGCGCCAACATAGAGTGAAGTGGAGTGTGTGGCAATCAGCGCCTGTTTTCCGCGCCATTGCATCACTTTCGCGTGGCAGGGGCAGGCGGTGGCGGCCAATCAACAACAATAACAACAGCAACAACAGCAACAACAAACTGCAACCCGCAGCGGCAGCAGCAGCGGCAGCAGCGATTGCATGTTGCCACTAGTTGGCTTTAGCTGGCGTGCGATGGCTAAGGCCAGAGCCCTGTCCCCACGGGCGGCAACCTAATCCCTGGTCCAGCATCGTTAACATATTTTGGTATTTAATGTTTGTGCCGCAATCTGCCAGATTCGAGTTGTGTGAGAGCTCTTAACCGAAACTGAAATACGCTGCTTGCCACATCGCTTTTGTTGCACTTCATTGATTTGCATGTGGCAAATGTATTTCGAAATATGATACACAAATATTTGGATATATACATATATTGAACATAAGTATTTTTCAAGAATTCGTTCATTTTTTTTCGCTCTCAGACTCTTTTTTTTTGCAATTCACATGCCATGTGGCAACGCTTTGGCGCGCAGTTAAGCTTAAAAGCAATTACATATTGTTATCTGAAAAGAAATGTGCAATGTGGCAACGCTTCTGCACTGAGTTGCTTTTCTTTCTTCCAGCCTATTTTTGTTTGAATTCACTTTAGGTTTATTTAATAGGAAGCTGCATTGATTTTTACTTAATCCTTTTCTTTAATTTGATTATGAAATACCATATGGCAACGCTATGTCGCAAAGTTGGCAACATTTTTATTTAATATTTAGACTATTTTGAAGCTTGTTTCGTCCTGTTCTCTCAACTGGCAACATTTTAAATTTTGTGCCATCTGGCAACGCTGTGTCGTAGGCTTGACCACAATTGTTCTCTTGTTATAAATAGTTTACCATATGGCAACGCTATTTACTAAACAGTGCTTCCTCTTTCTATAATTGAGTTTTGTTGTGACATAAATAACCGGGTGGCAACACTGTCCGCCTAACGCGTCTTTAATTGTATGCATATACTTATTATGTGGCAATATCACGTCAAAAAGTTGGCAGCAGCTTGTCAAGGAATCGGTCAAATAGAAATTCATAATAGTTTTACATAAACAAGACATTAGTTTGGTGTTGCCATACATGCAAAAGAAAGCCAGGTGGCAACACTACCTTCAATTGACTGCATTTGACAACATGATGGGGCTTACGAACATGTTTAAATTGCTGTAGTTAACTTTAGCAGTAGGCAGAGCAAATGAGAATCAAGATTAAAAACATTTGTGGCGCGCTTTTATATACAGTTGGCATGCTGTTAGCACGCGCTGTAAAGCGGTTACCTCGTAGGGGGGGGGGGGGGAGGTTAATTAAACCTTAGTGGGCTAATTGGTGGGGATTAACTATGTCTTAAAAACAACAAATGTTGATTTGCGCTCTTCGCAACATTTGACTCTTCTGTTACGCAGCTGTGGGCAATTAAAATGCTGTTAAATTAATAATGTTGGTATTAACAGCGAAGCTTAACATTTATTGTAATAATGAGTTCTTGGGCAACACACACACACACACACATCTTCAAACACACATAGATTAGGAACACGCCCATTAGGTTCACATACAGCTGACTCCAGAGATCAGGCTTGTCATCTCCTGCTGCAGATCCGTTGCTGTTGCTGTTGTTGCTGTTGTTGTTTTTTCTGTTGGCTTATGTAATGCCTGAACGACCCCAACAAATCGGCATCGTTTGGAGCGTGCAGTCATAAATGTCATCGCCGATAGTTAGCGCCCAAAAGTGAATATTCGCCTGGGCCGACAGCGAACACCCAAAGCGAACGCGTTCGGATGTTGCACATCAATCAAAAATCTTTGCTAGCCAAAAGCATGAGATGAAATGCTAAAGGGGCGGCCAGGTGTGTGTGTGTGAACGTGTTTGTGTGGAGGAACTCGCTCGAACCGGCATATCCTACAGCAATTTCTCAATCTAAATGCGACGAATGCCAAATGTCCAAAACCGGATCGGAGCACATAAAGTGGGTTAATCGGTTACAGGCTGGAAATGGCATGAAATGAAATGAAACACCAGACCAGATCGGAGAGGCAACAACAACAACAACAACAACAATAAGAGCAACAACTGCAGCGCTGAAAGTTGAAGCGAGCTGCCTGCGCGGCCTGCCTGCCTGCCTGGCTAGCTGGCTGGCTGGCCAATTGCAATGAGCACAATTGCCAATCAAAAATACATGAAACGCAAACAAGCAACAAAAATGAAAACAACAACAACAACAACAACGACAACAGCGTCTCAGCTGGTACGTGAGCGCGACAGGCTTCAGTGAGTAGCTTCGAAGTGAAAAAAAAACGCTCAGCAGAGACGCTCAAGAGATCGGCCAGTCAGAGATATACTAGCCACACACACACACTCACACACACACACACACACCTGTCACTGATATGTCTAAAGCGTCATCAGCAATTTTTATGCGAGTGTGTTTGTTTTTATGCGCTAAAAAAACATTTCACAATTTTCCTTTTTTTTTCTGCCATTTTTTTTTTTTTTTTTTTTGGGGCAGTAGAAATCAAAAGACTTAGGACACGAACTTGCGCGCACTAACAACCAAATCAGGCAAATAGCAAAACATGTCAAAACAAGTGTTTGCAATTGTGAGCGTGTCACAAATGGAGACCTTGACTTCAGTTCGCGACATCTATGAAGATTATATAGACATATAACTAATGCATAAGTGTCTGGCTTTTTACTGGCCAGTTTGTTCCGGCCGTCAATTGAATTAACATTTAAATTTGCAATAATCGAAGCACAAAATGTCGCTGGAAATTAGTTTAACAAATGAACAGCGAGCCCATCATGCAAATGTGCCTGCGTTTAGTTAAGGCTTTAAATGTTAATGTGACGTTAACAGCGTGACGTTAACATAACTATAAAATAAAAAGCTGTTTAAATTCCACTTGGTGTCAAACTCCAGCGCTAAAACCCCAAACAAATGTAGCTGTTAGGCACAATTGTGTGTACTAGGGCTTGGCAAATACAATCTTGGCATTTAAGAGACAAACTAAATAGATCATAGATCTTCTGGCTGTTAACAGAGAAGGCTTACAAAAGGCGGTATTTTGGCACTTGTGTGCAATAGGCAGAGGTAGGCTACTTCGAGTCCATTAAGCATATACATTCTATATCAGCGTCCGTCCGTCTGCCTGTTTCTATGAGAACTAGCGTAACAGTCTTTAAATCAGTCTGAGTTTTTGTATACTTCTTAGAGATAAGCCTATGCAGCACACTCAAATGCAGCCTAATGAACTGTTGAGCTCTTGCAAATTGAGTTTATATATATGAAATAACATTTGCATTCTTCAAGATAGTTAAAGAGTTGTCAACTGACTTGCCAATACTTAATTTATATGTTTATATCTAAGCGCCATGCCAATTTATACAATTTATAATAAATATATATGTGTGGCCGAAATTATCAGGCTCAGGCTGTGACTCCACTTAGTTGGCATTTGAAACGCTTCGAAATGTCAGAGCATAAAAGAAGCGGGGCGAGCGCCCATAAATAACTAATGTGCTAAATAATTGCGCTCCAAGAGAGGGCGCGCAAAAACTGAGCTAACAATAATTGGTAACATTTATGTGCGCCAACTGTTAAATGGCTAATAAAAATACGCACACGAAAATTGCGTCACATGTAAAATGAGGCGTGGACTGCGAAGAGCAGAGGGAAAGTTCAATATTTAATGACAGACTCCGGGCCAAGTCGACTCGAATAACTCGAATGATTTATTGAGTCAAGGCGCATAGCCAAATGACGCCCAACAATGCCGCACAGTGGTACGAAAATCGATGGCAGCTGCCAAGTGGCGCCCGTTAGGAAGTCGGCCAAAACAAATGCCAGCATATTAATCAAGTCGCCAGCTCGGGCAGGCGTGAAGAGGCGCATACAATCAAAGCCAATGCACAATAAACAAACATAGATAATCGGCAGCAAATGGACATGAATCAATAAACCAGCAACAACAACAACATGAACATGACATTTAAACACTTTCATATCCGAAACTCTTGACTCTTTAATCTTCAATTGACTAACCGCAATCTGAGCTCTGCCGTCTTCCATTTGCATTCATCTTTGTCTTGTTTGCAGTTGACTTGACCAAGTTTTCCGCAACTGACATTTCGTTTCCATTTTTCTTTGTTTTTAATTATAAAATACCCTGTATATTTGTAGCTGTCGGGCGGGCATCATGTGCTGTGTGACCTTGTAAACAAGTTCAAAGAAGCTCTTGAACCACATCCGTTTCCAAATGGAATTCCGGAACTCCAAACCGAACTGTACTTTAAAGATTTAATTTCTTGCATCGAATTTTGGGAGCATTAAGCGAGCTCATCAATGTGCATGGGACTCGAAGGGGCAAAGGCAGTTGGTTCGCATTGTCAGCTGACTTTTTAGTTGTGTTTATAGAACTTTTAATGCCATCACAATTCGATTAACTTTCTTTGTGCACTCAGTCGCTTGATAAGCGAGAAAACTTCATATACATAATCTAAATTTGAAAAGAAATTCGGATTAGCTGTGGCTCAGCTAATCAATAGAAACGAATAGCAAAGATTATTAAATATTTTCTATAAATATTCTTTATTTATTTCCCGAATCGAATTATCGATTGAACCAGCTGAACTCAGTTACCATAAAAGGGTAGGCATAACTAAATTTTGGTATCTAAGATCTCGTATACTTATTATGAATGAATTTCATTGGAGATTCGGATTAGCTCATCGCGCGGCCAACTTATGCAAGAAATCAAACGTTATTATAATAAAAACTCGATGTTATAGAGATATTCGGGGAGGCATACACACGAGTTTACTTTTAGATCTGACAGGGTCTAATAATACATACTTGCAAGTGCAAGTCCCTTGAGTATTTTCTATATATTCCCAATTTATTTCCCCATAAGAGCTAGGCATTGTAAATTTTGGTATCTAAGATCTCGTATACTTATTATGAATGACTTTCATTGGAGATTCGGATTAGCTCATCGCGCTGCCAACTTATGCAAGAAATCAAACTAAATATACATGTATATACGTTATTATAAAAAAAACTTGGATGTTATAGAGCTATTCTAGGAGGCATACACACGATTCTACTATTAGATCTGACAGGGTCTAATAATACATATTTGCAAGTGCAAGTCCCTTGAGTATTTTCTATATATTCCCAATTTATTTCCCCATAAGAGCTAGGCATTGTAAATTTTGGTATCTAAGATCTCGTATACTTATTATGAATGACTTTCATTGGAGATTCGGATTAGCTCATCGCGCTGCCAACTTATGCAAGAAATCAAACTAAATATACATGTATATACGTTATTATAATAAAAACTTGGATATTATTAAGCTATTCTAGGAGGCATACACACGATTCTACTATTAGATCCAACAGGGTCTGCGACTACTTAACTGTTTAATACCTACTTAAAGTATTTTCTATATATTCCTCATATATTTCCCTGTCGAAGAGCTAGGCATAGTCAATTTGGTATCTAAGATCTCGTATACCTCTTATATCTATTCATTTATATAAAAAGAAAATTCTCAATGTATGCGCTGTATTACAGAGCAAGACTTTACAGCAGCTGATTATATTAATATACTTCACTTTCAATAAAAATTCAATAATTTAGGCCTGGTATTACATAGTCACTGCGACTTGAGCAATAGATCTTACAGGGTATTCGCTAGTCGACTGCGCGTCTCTGGAGCATGTTGAATTGTTTTGTCATGTTTCAAGTTAGCTGCAGTTGTGCTGCACTTGCTGAGCTCATTGTTGATTGTCGATTGTTGTCATTTTCATTTGGCTGTCATTCAATTTGCAGTTCGTGTCGCCTGCCGACTGCAGTTTCCTGTATGTTTAACAAACGCGCGACACGGGACAATCGACCAAACTAATTAGCGAGACAGAGAGAGAGAGAGAGAGAGAGGGTGCGGTTAATTAGACCAAAAGTTGTAGGCGTTTTGTAAACAATTTGTTGTCAAGCGTTGAGCTAAACATGGGCCTGCAGCAGGCTGCCGACGAAAGCTGGCCGTGAGAGTGGGAGGAAATTCCTGACCAAAGAAAGCCAGCGAAGCAAACATTTGCCAACAGATGAGCCCGACTAGCAGATACCCTGGTACCCTGCTCTCCATACTGTTTGCGGCAAATGCAGTCTTGGTTATCTTCGGTGCTTATCGTCCGATTTTCGTGAAATTTTCAATCCCTCAATATAACATACAAAAGTGCGTGCACGCTAAGTTAGGCGTAACTAGCTCTTATAATCTTTGAGTTATGCTTAAAAAAACTATGTCTTATCGATATTTATCGATATTGTGAGTTATCGAAAATAAATGATGGCGAGTTCTTCAACTACGTTTGGTACATGAGCATATATTTTTTTAAATGTCAAGTCTGTGCCTTTGTAGCTCTCAATTCGATTGAAAATTGCAGTAGAACAAACTGTTTACTCATTCTTCACTAGATTATTGGCTCAAAGTAACCCACATATTAGTTGGGTAATTTGTTTGCCTTGTATACCCAACTTTAATTTGATTATTGCCAACAAAGTCAACAAAGGCAGGAAAACTCTCGCAACTACTCATTAATACTCATTGCTACTCATAATGAGTACTTTGAGTACTCTGGTATTTCAATCCCAAAACGTACGCTCTTGCCCCAAGGCAAACGCGTTAAATGCCAAATAATGCCGCAGATCATGTACAATTTGTGGTCGGAGTTTCAATTGCACAAAGCTTTTTCCTAATCAACAACACTGAAGGCAATTGTTGTTGGTTGTTGTTGTATTTAGTTGTTAGCTGTTGTTGATTTTTGTTGTTGCTGTTGTTGATGCTGTAATAAAGTTGCCCACTGGCCAACAATTGTTGCCTCTACGTCTACGTTTTGTTGCCAGCTTCTGTTTTGTTTGCATTACTGCCGCCGACGGTCAATGGCGCGTACAAAGTGGCTGTCGCCGTCGGGGAAGGGCGTTTTTGGGTGGGCGTGGCCCTTGAATAGCTTAGCTAATGTGATTTTATTATCGTGCGGTGTTTACCTGTTGATTAATGATGAAAGCCCTGCCAACACATTCGCTAATTGTTTACGTTTTCTCTACCATCTTCTCCATTTCACACACACACACACACTCTCTCTCTCTCTCTTTCTCTCTCTCTCTCCCTGTCTAGCACGCAGCCTCAGGCGACGGCCTGCCAGGCCATGAAGGACAAACGCTGCTGCTGGACACGTGGCAAGGTGATTGGCGGCAGCTCTGTGCTGAACACGATGCTCTATATACGCGGCAATCGGCGGGACTTTGATCAGTGGGCGGCATTTGGGAATCCCGGCTGGTCGTTCGAGGAGATTCTGCCCTACTTCCGCAAGTCGGAGGATCAGCGCAATCCGTACCTGGCGCGCAACAAGCGCTACCATGGCACAGGTAAGTTCTCGTTCTCTCAGCTTTATTGAATGCATGCAATAATTGCTCAAAAGCTTTCTCTCCAATATTCTCCAATAATTGAAAAGAAATGCTATTTAGCACACTTTTTAAGTTCTTACAGCAGCTTTAGCTTTAAGTAAACTTTTTTATGTAATTTGTATACAACTTATCAAGAGCTTTCAAAGCTTTGTTTAATACAATTAATTTCTGTTGATGCTTTCAAGCAGCTTTCCCCTCAGCCTCTTTATAACCGTTTCGCCTGTCGTGCAGCTTGAAATACTTAAATTGAAACACATATATTGCAGGTGGCCTCTGGACAGTGCAGGATTCGCCCTACAATACGCCCATTGGGCCGGCCTTTCTGCAGGCCGGCGAGGAGATGGGCTACGATATCGTCGATGTGAACGGAGCCCAACAGACGGGCTTCGGCTTCTACCAGTTCAATATGCGTCGCGGTTCGCGCAGCTCGACGGCCAAATCGTTTCTGCGACCGGCCCGTTTGCGCGCGAATCTGCATGTGGCGCTCTTCTCGCACGTGACAAAGGTGCTGACAGATCCGCAGACGAAACGCGCGACCGGGGTGCAGTTCATCCGGGATGGCCAGCTGCAGAATGTGTATGCGACGCGGGAGGTGGTGCTGGCCGCCGGCGCCATCGGCAGTCCGCATCTGATGATGCTCTCGGGGATTGGCCATGGCGAGGAGCTGGCCCGTGTGGGCATACCGCTGGTGCAGCACTTGCCCGGCGTCGGCCAGAATCTGCAGGATCATATAGCGGTGGGCGGAATTGCCTTCCTGATCGACTATCCCATCTCGATTGTGATGAAGCGCATGGTGAACATTAACACGGCGCTGCGGTATGCCATCACCGAGGATGGGCCGCTGACGTCCAGCATTGGCCTGGAGGCGGTCGCCTTTATCAATACCAAATATGCAAATGCCAGCGACGATTGGCCGGATATGAACTTCATGATGACCTCCGCCTCGGTAATGTCCGATGGCGGGTCTCAGGTGAAGACCGCCCACGGTCTGACCGACGAGTTCTATCAGGAGGTCTTTGGCGAGGTGAACAATCGCGACGTCTTTGGCATATTCCCCATGATGCTGCGGCCCAAGAGTCGCGGCCACATTAAGCTGGCATCGAAGAATCCCCTGCGCTATCCCCTGCTCTACCATAACTACCTCACCCATCCGGACGATGTGAATGTGCTGCGCGAGGGCGTCAAGGCGGCGATTGCCGTCGGCGAGACGCAGGCGATGAAGCGCTTCGGTGCTCGCTTCTGGAGCAAGCCGCTGCCCAACTGCAAGCATCTGACCCTGTTCACCGACGAGTACTGGAACTGCTTTATCAGGCAGTACACGATGACCATCTACCATATGAGCGGCACGGCCAAAATGGGCCCGCCCAGCGATCCCTGGGCCGTCGTGGATCCACAGCTGCGGGTTTACGGTGTGCCCGGCTTGCGTGTCATCGATGCGAGCATCATGCCCTCCATTACCAATGGCAATATACATGCACCGGTTGTCATGATCGCCGAGAAGGGCGCCGATCTCATCAAGCAACTGTGGCTGACCCCCACCACGAAGCCGACGGATCACCAATGGCGCACGAAGCGTTCGCTCACCCCCGCCAATGAGACGCTCGCGGAAAGGGTGCGACAATGGCCATTGCCAAGCTCGTAGCGGGCGGCGGGCGGCGGGCAGCGGGCGGCGGGTAGATGGGTAAAGTTGTGAGCCGGCCCGGAGGCATATGCTGATCACTCAGTGACAGTTGCTTAAAGTAGCTTTTTAAGCTTGAGAATAATCTTGTGGAAAAGAAATGGGAGACATTCGAAAGCGCATCGTGACCAGTTTGTAGAGCTTTCGACTCTAACTGAGCTTAATTGTCAGCAGTCAGTAGAATTAAGCTTAAATGAAGCTTCAATGTGCTTTCTTAATCATTTGCCAAAGCTCATTTATCCTTTTTTAGCTTAAACAGTTGCTAAAGCTTTCATTCTTGATATTGCTTATAATCTTAAGCCCAAACATTCATATGCTTTAATTTTATTTTGAACAGTTAACGCAAAAAGCTCGCCAAAAGCTTTTCGTAAATTTTAATAGTTAACTATAAAGAGCACTTATTCAATTGAAGATGAGTATTCAGTTTCAAGCTTCATTTCGGTCAACTTAGCCTAAGTAAAAGCTCAGGCAGAGCTTTTGAAAAGTTTCCTCCACTTAAAAGAATTCCCCAAAGCTCATTCTGTGTGCTGTTGCTTGCACAAGATTAATCTCAAGCTGCAGCTTTTCTTTAAGCTCGTGTCATTGAACCAGGCTCTTTAACCGGGAATAGGTTTTAGTTAGTTAATTCTCGTCGCATGTGTGCACATCGCACGTTTAATTTATTAAGCTTTAGTTCGCTTTGCTGCTCCTATTTCTGTGCGTTGTCCTTAGTCAAATAAGCGCTTCTTGTAAATATCGAGTCATTTATGCTAATACGTTTGTTTGTTTTATACATGGATATACATATATACTTTACTTACATATACATATATACTATTTTTTTTTTGTGCGAGTGTCTGATACTAAATATGAACCATTTTTTTTATACTTCGCCGCGTACACTTGGAGTACCTCAATTAGCACTTAAGTTGGATACGAATTAATCAGTGTTTGAATTTAAATAGCTGTTCTATTTAACGAATACATGAGTAAAAACAAATAAATTAAAATAAAAATAAAAAAAAAACAAGCCAGCGAAATATTATTTCACAGTACTTTCAAAACCGGCGCATTTTTAGCGAGCGCACAAACCGCAATCTGCGATCAGCGAGCACACAAACCTAAAGCCTTAGTCTACTTAACGATTGATTTTGTTGCGAGCTGGGAAATATTATTTCACAGTGCTTGTCAAACCGGCGCATTTTTAGCGAGCGCACAAACCGCTACCTGCGATCAGCGAGCACACAAACCTTGAGCCTTAGTCTACTTTACGATTCCCGTTCCAAAAGCTGAGCTTATCTTTGAAGCTTACCTGCAAAACAGAAATTTAAAAAAGTTTAACTAAGCTTTAGATAAATATAATATATAAGTTATAAATATAAAGCTTGACTTAACATATTAAGCTTTTACGCCTTAAAGCATTTCCGTTTTATCTAAATTACAATATTGTATATTTAGCACAAATATTTTGGTCTTTATCTTCTGCTTCGTTTAAGCCGAACCCAAAAGTATGCTATGAAAATATTAGTTCGAATATGGAATTCGAATTTCTAAGTTGAGCCTACTTTTTAGACTTCGCATATTAGTCTTGGAATTATCTTTCAATTTTATTAAAGTTGAAAATTATTTAATATATGTATATTTTTTTTAGATTTCATTTTGGTTCCAACCAAACGAAAGAAATATATAATATATGATATATAATAAAAAATATATGATATATATAATAAATCAGAACCTAAAATAATGCGTCAATCAAACGAAACGATTTGTAACTATCTACTTGAATCAAGGCTCTACAACTTATCTAAAATGAAGTAAAATTTGTATCCCATTCAAGATCGTTTAGCTTCGTTTGCGAAAAGACAACCTAAATAAAATCTTATTGAAAAAAAAGGGAGAACAGGCAAGCCTTTAGACAGTAGTTATATCATCCATCATTCTAATGTGACCTTATTCGTATAAATGTACGCATCTATCTCCATACAAATTCGCAATATAAAATCTGTTAATCTGTCACGTCGTCGGCATAAGATACACGTTTGAGGCTTCGCACGGAACGTGCACAGCTTATCAATTAGATAATTAAGGAAACAGTTGCAGTTGGATATAAGCGCCAATCGATTGACAACGATTAATATCAGTATTTGCTAGCCACAGCTAACTTAACAAGCGTACAATATTAATCAATTTCAGACGCAGCCAACTTAACACGCCCATTAAATTGATTAATGTTGCCAGATCAGTTACAAAAGATTTATAGCACTTTTATTGATCATTAATCAAATTTAGTAGGCGCTGCCAACTTAACGAACACATCAAATTTTTAATGCTGCCAGATCGCTTAAATAAACCGTTGATGGATTTAATCCAAGAAAACTGAATCCTAGAAAGCTAGGAAGCTAAAGACACCAATTAGATATATTTTATTGATGAGATATTTTTATTCATTTATTAATTTTTTTTTTTTTATTAGGGAAAAGCGGAAAAGCCGCTACGAATATCCGAATATCATTTTAAGTATGGCCTTAGGCAGATGTTACGCAATCTGGCCAGCAAATAATTCAAGGCAATAGATAGACTTTTCCTCATTGTACAAACAATGAGTGCGTAAATTAGCTAAAAAAAAAACAATTAATTAAATCAAATAAGTTCACTCAATGCGTTGTCCAATTAGATGCGCCGGGGAAGCGTTAAATGGAATTCCGAAGCGATTGCAATTACAAGCTCATTTCGAAGATGATTGCAATTAGGCTTTACGCAGGAGGTTTTTGGGGACGGGGGCCGTACCGTAATGCTGATTGGGGCTGGGATTATAAAAAAAAACTTAACGATGCTTGAACAATGATACGTATACGTATTGAATAATGCATTGCATATTTTGCTTTTCTTAATATTATTTTTGTATGGAGGTGGTGGCCATTCGGTTGGGCCTGGCCAATGATTTTGTTAACAAAATGCATTATAATTACATAGCGCAGTTAATACTCTGTTCTGAGCTCGAAGATGGGGTATATTGAAGCTTGAAGTCGAGCGACTGGTTTACAAAGATCTTTCATGCAATACTTTTCCACCGATTTTCCACATTTGCGTGTGGAATGGAAGGATGGAAGATGGAGTATATTGAAGCTTCAAACCGAGCGGTTGGTTAACAAAGATCTTCTTCCCCCAATTTTCCACAGTTGCGGGTGAAATACATTTGGTTTTATTGCAGAGCTAATCTAATTTAAAGCCGATCGGAAGAAACTTTAAAATTCCTTTGACAATAATTTCCACCTAGAAGGGTGGAAGCGTAGCGAAAAGTGTGAAACCCAGCACAAATGAATTTGATTAGTACATTTTTGGAAATGATGTCCATTGAATGATTAACAGAAAAGTATATATATGCAAAATCCTATTAAGATCGGACAACTATATCATAAACTAGCTGATATTGGAACGATCGGTCGAAAATTAAGCTGTTGTATGAAAAAACTTGTTGGTTTTTCAAGACATCTTAACCATACTCGGCATTGACTTGTTTCCCTGTGCTTCTTAGATATCAACATTATGAAAAGGTTGTGTCTGCGAGGGTATTAAATCTTCGGCGTGCCGAAGATAGCCCTTCCTTCTCTGTTTGATTTGTTATGTATTTCCCTGCAGCTCTAAGGCCAAGCTCACCAAAATGATTATAATTATATTCAAAATTGTTATCGATTAAACTAGCTGAAACAAAGTTTTGACCACATGACGAATAAAATGATTATTTATTTATTCTCTTTACAAGAAATCGGCTTCAGCCAAAAATGCTTAATTTGTTTCTTTTTACTAGGAACAGAGTATCGCCTAGTTGGGCGTCACTAGCGTTCTGATTTTTACTCGTTTTTTTGTTTTTCTTTTTTTTGATAATGGCCGCAATGGATTTGCCGTTCCGACTCCTCGACTGGGGCCTACGACTTAGGTCGCGGAAAATGGCCATAAATTCAATGTTGCAGCTGTGCTGGGGGAAGGGGGGGGGGGGGGTTGAATTTGCTGCTGCTAGAAATGCTCTCAAGTGCAACGCATAAATATTTATGCTGCAGCAACCGACCCCCAGCCCCCTGTCTGCCTGGCCCCCTGTCTGCCTGGCCAGCGCATTGACCGCCCAAAATTGTGCGAAACGAAAGTTTGCCAACTCCAAAAACGGCTTCAATGTCAACCGCTGGCCAAGCGGAGCAGCCCATGTTGTTGTTGTTGTTGTTGTTGATACCATTTCACAGCTGCGACTCACCGCGTGGCCAAATGCAGTCAAGCCCCAGCTGGCTGCCGGAAGTGGCAAGAAATATGCGAATGTCTTGGGAAGAAAATTTATTTGACTTCATTTAACTGGCTAAATTGTGGGGTGTGCGTGTGTGTGTGTGTGTGTGTGGGTTCAATGCTGGCGCTGTGATTCAAGCATGCTGCGAATGCGCTGAGCGTATGTGTCCCCACTTGGCGAATTGCCACAGAGTTCACAGAAAACCGAAAAAAAGAAGCAAAAAGAAAGAAAAAAAGAAGCATTTCAAGCCACTTGAATGTCTTAATGAATGAACAAATGAATGAATGACAAAGTGAATGAAGATGCCGGCGGTGTTGACAGCAGTTCGAGCAGCAAATGTGGGCAACGGTGGTGCAAAGTGGCAAAGTGGCAGCAAATGCGCGTGGGTTTCCTTGGGGGGGTCGTTTAACGTTTCAGCTGAAAGACATTGCACTCTGACTGTGAACCTGAGGCCTGACAATGTCAGAGGTGGAGCTATTGGAGAGCGTGGGAAAGAGAGAGGGAGGGAGGGGCAGGGGGAGGCAGAGTGGGGGGGAGGGAGCGAGATGGGGAGGGAGAGATTTAGTTAATTATATACAAGAGTTAATAAACAAGATTTCGCAGAAAAGACAGAAAGAAAATGTGAGAGAAAGAGAGATAGACATAGAGAGAGGGAGAGAGAGAGAGAGGGAGAGAGAGAGAGAGAGAGAGAGAGAGAGAGAGAGAGAGAGAGAGAGAGAGAGAGAGAGAGAGAGAGAGAGAGAGAGAGAGAGAGAGAGAGAGAGAGAGACTAGATTTTGTAGAGCCTTATGAAAATTTTGTGTGAAAAGAGATAAAAGAAACGGAGGGAAAGCAAGAACAATGAAGCGAGAGATAAATATGACGATTTGCTTAATTTAAAAGAGCTTAAAGAGGATTTTGCGCTAAAGAGAATAAGAATACAAGAGAATGAGAGATAGGGAAAGGAAGCGAAAGGTAAGGTGAGACAATTTCGATATAAGAGTTGATAGAGTTGGATAGGAGCGAGAATGAAAAACAGAAAAAGAAAGGAAGAAAGGGCGAGAGAGATAGAGGGGAAATGAGAAAGAGAGAGAGGGAGAGAGGGAGAGAAAGAGAGAGAAAGAGAGAGAAAGGAGTGATTTGATTAAGATTTTAGAGCTGGTAGAGCTAAATGAGAAAGTCCTTAGGAAGAGAGTCGAGGAAGGGAAAGAGTTAGTTGATGGAAGAAAGGAAGAGAGAGCGAGAGCTTGAGCTAGAGAGAGGGGACATTAGAGTTAAAAGAACCGATAGAAGAGTCCAGAAGTGGGCCAGGAAATAGGATAGAGCTGTTTAGTGTTGGAAAGTGTCTCATAAAACATGGCTAATTCTTAACTTGTGCAATTTGTGGGATACCTTAATAACACTAAAAATAAATGACACTCTTTCATCCTGGAAGTTTTCAAAAATCGAAAAGAAAAAAATTACTTTGCTTACATAGGGAAAACTTAGAGTATTGCAGCTATGCGAGAAGAATTGTAAAGATCGTAATTGCAAAGTTTGAAAAGATATTTCGTGGAATAGAAAACTCTTGCATACAAAAACTCACTTTGCAAACGATATATAATAGTCCAATGCCTCCACGACTTATCCTACATGAAAGAAAAATGGTAGAATTCAATTTTGGACAGATCACGCCTATGATATTCACATGATATAGTAGTCCGATCCGGCCGGTTACGACATACATATGTATGTGCTGCCCGCAACAGAAATATGTCTCTATTTCTATGTGCTCTACAACACATGACAAAATTATAATACCCTGCCCTGGAAGGGCATAGAAATGCTGGTAAAATCTCAATTCATAGCTTTGAGGAAAAGTGTGAAGAGAACAGACTTATATGAGAATAATGTAGAATACAGGGTATCTAGTACGAGCTCAAATGACTTTCACAGAAAAGCTCAAGAGATGCTCGTGGAATCTAGTGTGTTGTCTGAAAGCAAGAGACAGGCCATAAGGCCGTCTGAAAGTAGTGTGTTCATATGCCAGGTAGCCAATAAAATCGGCAGGTGATCTAAGCACGCAGAGAGGAAAAACAATCAATAATAGGCCGATAAGCGAAACTGATCGCTTGCGATCAGTGTCAAGTGTGGAGCAGCACAAGCAAAAGCAAAAGCTTTCGGCAAAAGCTGCAAGCACCTGCGCGAGAAGAAGAGCGGGGAAGAAGAGAGAAAAAGAAAAGAAAACCAGCTCAAACGTTGGGCAGCGCACGTAGACGTAGACGAAGACGAAGACAAAAGCCATTTTGGATGAAGGAGCAAGAGAAGAGGCAGACGCCGACGAAGACGAATGAAAACGAAAGTGCAGCCGCAATGGTCTGGCGGCAGCTTTTGATACGGCAGGCTGTAGGGTATTATAGTTTTGTCACAGAGTATGTAACGCATAGAAGACGACAGCGCTGCGAAATTGTATATATATAGATATATGTACTTGATCAGCATGAATGGCCGAGAATGGGCCAGATCGGACGAATAAAGAATATAGAACGCAAGCAAAAACTTGACAAGATATTTATTTTTAAGTTATTCCAACTGGCTTTCAGCTGATTTCAGTATGGAACAAACAAACTATACGAATCTTAACAATATCAGACTACTATATCATATAGCTTTATAGGAGCAATCGGTCGACAAATGATTGTGTTTTTCATTTTTCAACTATTTTTACAAATATCTTTCACAATGGTGCACAACAGCAAAGCGTATTTAGTCTTCGGCGTGCCGAAGCTCTGCAGCTTGTTTAGCTTTGCTTTTGGCGTGACTTAAGCGAAGAGCTTTATTTTTTATATATATGTATATATGTTTTTTGGGACTTGAGCGGCGACTGCGCTCAAGCGATTTGCTCATTGAACAAGACGAGCCCGTGGCGTGCGTATCGTACAGTCAGCGCCCGCTGTCGTCGTCCACGTCGTGACAGTGACTGTCCACAATTATATAAAGCAGACAATAAGAAGCAGCAGAAATTAGCTAAAAACTAAATAAGTCGCTATCAGCTGAAGCTAAGCGCGTTGTGCATTCAAAAACCCAAGTGAACTTTGCGTCGTATGCCCAAAAAACGTTTATTTCTTGTCGCTTTTTTTTTGTTGTTGTTCATTTTTTTTCTTTAAGACGTTGCACGCAAATAAAAAACAGTGAACTGATATATATACATATATATATATAGAGAGAGTGAGAGAGAGAGAGGGAGATGTGTAAAACAAAGGAAAGTGGCAAGCGGTTGCGTTTGTGGTAACTGCAGACGAGGCAACGCCTGCAGCCGCAGACAACAGCAGCAGCAGCAGCAGCAGCGGCAACTGCGGCGGCAACTGCAGCAATAGCTGCAACAACAGCAACAAGCGGAGGCAAGTTGACAAAATGTCTTGTACTAAACACACACACACACACGCACACACACACACATACACCTGCAGCTATCCACGCACTTGATTTACTTGTCCTAATTTTCACTTTTTGGAAAGCGCAAAACGCTTGCAATTCGTTTATGTAATCGAAACTTTGACTTTAAATTTAATTTTTAATACCAATACGCATTCCATTATCATTCCGTCAGACAAATTCCAAAACATTTCCCTTTCGTTTCAAACGAACAAAAGTCAAATTCCAGAATATTCCAGTTTCATATATCTATTTTGATATCCGTTTTAGGTCCATTTCCATATCTCTTACATTTCACTTGTATTTCGTTTCGATTCCATTTGTTTGCCATTTCTCTAATTTTCCTTTAATTTCATATTGTATTCATTTATATTAACCTTTAAGAGCTCTATTTATTTCTCTACCATAATATCCTTTAATTACTATTTTAATGTTCGTTGCTATTTCTTTTCGATTCCAATTTAATTTTCCATGTTCATTTTCAAATCGTTTCAATTTCATTCCAATTTCATTTTCTTGCCATTTCGCTGGAAACCTTTTTCATTCATTTTTTAACTTTATTTTATTAGTATTTTCTTGTGAATTTTTGACATTTTTAAAGCTATTGCAAAACCTGTTTCTATATAATATATATACATATAGATTTTGATTTAATTTCACAATCAAATCAATTCCATTTCAATTCCATATAAATTCCACTGAGTTATTTTCCATATTCATTTCATTTAATTATATTCCATATTAGTTTCACCTAAATTCAAAACCATTTTCCATTCGATTTCCGTTTATATCATTGTCTAATTTCAATACTATTTTCTATTCCATTTCCATATATTTCTTTACATAACATTATTACCATTTTCCATTCCATTTCCATCTATTTTTCTATCTAATTTCAATAACATTTCCCATTTCATTTCCACCCATTTCTATATCTCATTTCAGTACTATTTTCCATTCCACTTGCATTTATTTTTCTATCTAATTTCAATCCCATTTCCATATTTTTCGTTACCCAATTTCTAAATCATTTTGCTTTCCATGTCCATATATTTTTTTATCTAATTTCAATAACATTTCCCATTCCATTTCCACCCATTTCTATATCTGATATTAATACCATTTTCGATTCCATTTCCATCTATTTCTTTGTTTAATTTCAATCAAATTTCCCATTCCATTTCCATCTATTTCTTTACCTAATTTCTGTAATACTTCTATGCATAACATTCCGGAACGTTTGAATTTCACTTCCATTTCATTTAATTGTCATTTGTGCATATTCCATTTCATTTCAATATCATTTCCTACCATGACATTTGATTAATACCATTTTGATGCCACTTTTATGCCCATTTCTCTACCAATTTCATTTTCATTATCATTTCCATTTCCATTTTCGATTTCATTTCCGTTTCATTACCAATTCTCGACCGGTTCTTTGCGTCATTTGAATTCCGTGTGAGTTGCGCGTTCTTATGTAATTGCAATCGCTGCCCCTTCCCCGCTGACACCCCTCCCCCAGCACAAGCCCAGGGCAGCTCCCTTTGGGCCCGCTGAACGTGCTCGCTGGCAACTGACACTTTCTACCTTTCGGCTGTGCCGCCGCCTCGCACCTGCGCGCGCAAATTATTATCAATTTGTGCACGTCGAAGCTATAAATAGTCGATCATGCGGCTACCGCGGCATAAAAAAAACGATTTAACGGAAAACCAGCCGAAAGGAAAGTAAGCGCCGATAAACAGACACACGTTTGAAAGATAGCCACAGTCACCAAACCAATGCCAAACCCATAAACAACCAAAATGTCCCTGCTCGGGCGCCATTTGATTGGCATTGGCTGAAATCAAGTTCATAGCCAAGTTGGCGGATATAGACCAAGGCGTAGACCAGGAAAACTGGAAAAGCAAAAGGCGACAACAGCCTGTCATGATCAGCCAATCTGGACAATGGGGAAAAGGCAGATAAGGCAACAACAAATACTAGTTATGGCTGCGATCTTATCGATTACATGCACAGCACAGCTGCAAAAAAAAAAAACAAACGAGTGGGTGATTTTTTATATAAACGCAAAACATGCCAGCTAGTGCGGCAGCAAACGAAAGTTGTACAGTAAATGTTATCGATAACAGCAGCAGCCAAAATTGTTGAGCAATTTAAGTATAAATCTTGCTAGTTAGCCGCCAGTTATCAATTAAATCAATACAACATGAGACTGACAAGCTAATGAAAAGTTATGGCCCAGTTGTTATCGATAATAACAACTCTTGCTAGTAAGCCGCCTGTTATCGATAACATCTACAACATGAGAGTGACAAGTTAATGAAAAGTTATGGCCCAGTTGTTATCGATAATAATAGGTACTTGGTACAACGACTCTTGCTAGTAAGCCGCCTGTTATCGATAACATCTACAACATAAGAGTGTCAAGTAAATGAATTTTATGGGCTAGCTCTTATCGATAATAAGTGCTTTCCCCCATGTTACCAATACTTCGGGCTGTTTATGCGAATAAAAGGAGAAACTTAACTGTACGATAACAATTGTTATCGATAACATGAACTTAACACCATCTAGACACATTTATAAAAATATTATTTGGTAGGCTTGGTCCCCAAATCAGAACTAAAATCTAAGCTTATATAGCAAATTTATAATTTCATATTTGTTTTCGATAACATAATCGATAACACTGGGCAACATAAGCTATTGGTTGAAGGCTTCAGACACTTGTTGAATATAAGAAACAAATCTGTTGATAAACTTCTACGTGAAGCTTAACGATTTGAAAAATATCAGCACTTTTTTATTTATCGATAACATGCATCTTTTGGCATAAAACAGCACAACAATTGGCAGAAAATAGCTAATGTTACTACAAACCAAACAAACTATCGATAACAAGTACTTTTTGGGGGCTGAATTGAAGCAAACCAAAAAACTGTCACAATTTTCATCGATAGCATGTAATTTTTTGCAGCTAAATTGTGTTTTTCTTTGGTGTTTGTTAAATATTTAATGTGTTCCACTTTATGATGAGGAAAAGAACCATACAGAATATTATTACACTTGTGATCGATAACATGTTACAAAAATATAATCAAAATGATCGAATAATCGTAGCTGTTATCGATTACATTCATGCATGCATATCTGAGTTTAACCTTTAACAGTTTTCATTGCATTGTCACAGTTGTTATCGATAACACGTAAAACCTGCGTGCAGATTGCATAGAAAAAGAAAAAATGAAATCTTTGCGAAGTTGTTATCGTTGGCATGCTTGACGGATATTTGGAGCACAATCCGCTGCAACAAGGAAAAGAAATACATTGCACAGATGTTATCGATAGCCGGCGCATGTCGCGTGAGCAATTAGCCATTGTCGTCGGTTGACAGAGAGACTTGGCTAATGTGCCGCAACAGAAGCAAATGCGGCCGGAAATGTGAATGGAGCTCGGCGCCATTAACTAACGCATAAACTAAGCCAGCTGACTAATTAGTCGCGGTTTTTTTTAAATACTTATATTTCGATGCGGCAAACGGCAGCGAGCGTGATTCAGGTGAGAAAGTGTCAAGTGACCTGCAGCTGGCAGTTAAGTTGGCTTTACGGCGACGCTGAGTGACCCACTAAAAAGCTGAGCTATGCAAATAAAATAAACAAAACGACCGAAAATATGCAGACAAATGTCATCAATTATGAGCCGTAAACTAAGCCCAGTCATAATTAAAAGCTGTCAAATCATAATTGACGCACAGACAGACCCAAGCAACAACTGTCTATAGCGCCATGTGAACTGTGTTCCTAACAATGTGTAAATTGCATAAGAGAGCAGCGACAACAACAACAACAGCAACAATGAACAATGAACAATCGACAAGAGCTCATCATACTGGAGCTAAAGCCACAGTTCGCTGGAAGTAGCTGCTGAGCAGGGGCGTAGTGTGAAGGGGGGCTCTATATATGTATATGATGTAAAGCTTGAGGCACACACAAATTCAATGAATGAAGAAAAGCCCGAAAAGAGCTCGATTGCATCATCGTAGCCAGCGCGAGATGGCGTTGAAGATGGGCGGGCTTAAAGTTCGAGCCGGCTGAAGCTGGCCCAAATCACAATTGGGATCTGTCCCAAGGGCGTTGCATAAATTAACATGTTGCATACAGCAGCGGCGATGTTCGACGTTTGACGTTTTACTTCAACTTTTTGTATGTTTTATTTGCTTTTTTTTTTTTTTTTATTATTATTTTGTGTACTATTGCGTTTGGCAGTTAACGGCGCATTTTGATTTGAATTATAGTTGGTTTGTGTAGATTTTTGTTGGTATTTGGTTTATGGCTCAGTTACAAGCGAACCGCGCGACGCGACGGGCTCTAAACGCGACTCGGAAACTTCCAGACAATTCAAGTCAATTACATTTTCACGTTTTCATTGCGGGTAATCCAAATATATATATACATATATATATATCAGAGTATATGGCTGTACATATCAGCAAATGTTGTTTTTTATTTGTTTCTTGCAATTCTCAACCAGTTAAAGCTGCGAACAGGGCAGGCAATATGCATACATACTTGCCATCCTAGTGTCGATTGCCTACTTTAATTAGTTAAACAGTTAAATAGCTTTTTTTTTGGTTGTGTTTATGACTTGTGGCTTGTTAGTTGTTATTCAAACAAAACATAAACTCGAGCTGTTTGTTTTAATATGAGTTAAGCGGCCAAAATATGCTTTAACGCAAGTGCAAGTGCCCGACGCAGAGATATCGTGTAACCAGCGCCAAGCTGACGTTGTTTTGGCTTGACAAGCCCAAAGCTGTTCTTCTATTCCCCTCTGCCCTCCCCACTGTGTATGTGCTTTGCATTCTTGAGTTATTTCGGCGTTTAAAGTCCGATCTTAATGAAAAATTGCAGTGCCTAAATATGGCATAGAAATGTGAATGTGTATACCCAAGCGCAAGTCGTTGCCTTTAAAAATGCGTTGTTGTTTTTTTTAATTTGAGGCGGAATGGTGGAAGGTATCCAATATGTGAAATGTTCTGTATTTGTACCACATGTCAAGTTTAGTCTAATTTGCACCTAAAGTTTTCGAGTTAAGCCTAAGAAACAATTTCGTAAGATCAATGTTTATCGATTTTTGAACTTTTATACGAAAATAAATCGCAAGGAGACAGGAAGTGTCAGGAAGTCCCACTCTATTTGCCTCGCTCACTCCCTGTCTCCCCCTCTCTCTTTGCCTGCTGCTTGGTTTGGCCTGTCTCTGGCGGCCTGTGTGGGGTTTGCTTTCACTGGTATCGTTTAAATCGACCACGACAACATGTTGTTGCCGTAGACTGGAAAAACCACAGCAGCAGCAGCAGCATCTAACGGACAGTGCGCAATTAAAGCTGACTCTCGAACGGGCGGCGGCAGACGGCAAATGACATTCAGACAAACAAACCAAATAACGAAATTGCATTTTACGATAACTAAAACAAAAAAAAAAAATATTTATATATATATATATAGAAAGAAAAACCAGAAAAGTCGAGTATTGCGAGACGCGATGCAAAGTTGCGCTTTTCCGGCTGGCGGCATTGAACTTGAAAAACTTGAACCGCGTCGCATAATCGCAGCTCAGCAAAACAGTTAGACAAATACAGAGACAGAAAGAGAGAGAGAGAGAGAGAGGGAGAGAGTGTGAGAGAGCGGGTGGAGGGGGCTCGCGCATGTCTTTAATGAGATGCCGTTTTGACATCATTCAAATTTGATTTTCAATCTGTGATTTGATAACCTTTTTTCTTTCTCTCTTTCATTCATTTTCTCAATTTTTCGGTTTAAAAAAAAGAAAAAAAAATGTATTTTTTTTTTTGGTTGCTTGCGAAAAATGTAAACAAGTTCGTTGCCTAAGTCTTTTGTTTGTGACCGCGTGCAGCGACCGCTGCGTGCGTGCGTGTGTGTGTGTGTGCGTGTGTGCTGGCCATGCAAATGAACGTCAACAATTGGCCAATTGGATTGCAAAATAGGCATCATCGCTTCCGCGCTGAGCCCCCGTTAATGATTAGCCAGTTTAGAGAGCTCGAGGCGTGGGATTAATTTGAAATTTTTGATGAGAATAAATGAATAGGCAGAAACAAAACAGCAGAGAGATGATTCAACATATCCGATGCGATGTGCCAGAAGCCAGACTATATGATAATGATAATGCGCTAGCTGGAATATAAATTGGATTGGGCTTGAGCTCAACTATTCAGCGGCTGCTTAAAGCTGCCTTCTCGACTGTTCGAGCTTCCCAGTCTATCGCATTCGAATATATCCCAGATTTAGGTCTTACTTGAAAGAGTTGACTATTGCGATCTAATTAAATAGCAACTATGATTAATATTAATAGTGTCATATATTATTATTATATATTATATATTTAATCCAGCATAGCGTTTGATAATGCTGACATAAAATGAATTATTTATTCAAGAGGAACTTCTATACTTAATACATATATATACATATAAGTATATAGACCAAATTGGCGACTGTCTGCCAGAAAATTACGTAGGTACAGAAGCAGCCTCTCCCACTGAAAACGAGGTATATGAGCCGAGCAGCTTGGCATTAAATAGATTTTGGTTGCATTAGGAAAAACGAGAAAGTAAGGAAGATAGACACTTGACTTACGATTTTGCAAATATGTGAGAAGAGTGAAGCTTGTAAATATCTTGGAAAACAGAAAAGTTTCCCATCCAAGAACCTACTTTTCGACCGATCGTTCCTATGGCAGCTTTATAATATAGTGATCCGATCCGGCCGGCTCTGACAAATATACTGCCTACAACAGAAAGAAGGATCTAGCCAGAGACAATTAACACTCAGAGAGAGAGAGAGTGAGAGAGAGAGAGTGAGAGAGAGAGAGAGAGAGTCTACGACGTACTTGGCCACATCAAATCGGCTGTTGATGCTGATCTATATCATAGATATATACTTCTGTATGTCTACTCGCTTCGATCCCAGCGTCTTAAAGAACTAGAGAAATGATCGAGTTTACAATTAAAATATCGAAATCAATAGATATCGATATTGCCATTGAATATTCTGGGCATATTACGGCACTTTTAAGAGTTAGAGGCAACAAATTTTGGCTGTAGACATCCTCCTTGGAGCACACACATACAGAATATATATTTTTTGTTTTCTGATAAGCTTCCTTCGTGCTCCCAAAATAAACTAATAAATAACTAATAAATAAACTAATTTTTGGGGTTTATATGACATATTGCAGTCCTAAAAGATTCGTAAGGATAAGACTATGAACAACGCAGGGAATCAAGCTAACATTTCTATGGGAAAAGGTAGAAAATACACGCCACTTTTAATAAATAAAGCTTCCGTTTGGCAAATTTTGGTTTAAGGTTCGGCTTACAGTTGAAAGTAACAATTTTGTGCTCGAGGCGGTTCGGCCCAAAGCCAGCTTGTCGCCTTTCTAATCTGTACAAATCCATCATAATTTTATCAAGAATTTTTGGTTTTTGTGTTTTGCAGTTCTGTCCATATTGCAGTTGAAATATGGGCCAAGAGGTATCGCAACAGCAGCAGCAACACCATAACCAGAACCAAAACCAAAACCACAACCTGAACCAGAACCACAGCCTGAACCACAACCTGAACCACAACCTGAACCAGAACCAGAACCAGAAGCGTGGACAGCCGCATCGCAAGAGCTACAAGGATAGCATATACACGCCCGCCAGCCAACTATCGAGCAGCTGCAGCTCGAACAGCACGGACGACTACGAGGCGAACTATAGACTGCGCCACAAATACAATCTGAGCAAGCAGACATACGAGCGCACCAAGATCGTGGCCAACCGCAGCAGCCTGCCGACGGACAGTGATTCGCATTACGCCAAGCTGAACGGCAAGTATCTGCAGCGCAGCAGTTCGCAGAGCAGCGACAGTGGAATCTACAACTCGTCGTGCCACTGCTCGTCGCTGTCATCGCTGTCGGCGGTCAGCAGCAGCTCGGCGAGCTCGAGCAGCGGCTGTCCCAGCTCGCTGCTGTCCAGCAAGTCCGGTCGCTCGCTGGACAAGCAGAAGCACTATCTGAGCCATCATTTGTATATCAAATCGTATTTGGACATTTTGGAGGAGGACGAACGGGCACGCGCCCATTTCAAGTCGGCACGCCCCGGCGGCATACGCAACTATACGCCAAAAATCTTAGGAGGCGGCGATACAGCGGCCAGCTCCACGCTCTCAGCCAGTGCGCCCGCTGCCAGTTTCGGTTATCCGGCTGCCAAGCAACGGGCCAGCGTTAGCTCCAATTGCTCAGCGGCCGCTGTTGTTGGTGGCAGAAACTGTCCGGAAGATCCGTGGATTTGACAATTACTGAAACATGGCGTTTGGCACAATGACGTCTTTGCTTGGCATGATCCCGCTGCTGGCGATCGGCATGAACTACTATCGCTATCAAAGCATCGATCCCGAGAACAAGGTCCAGGAGCCATCAATCGTGAGTAGCCAGTCCAAGCTGTTGCCTTTTGTTAATTGCAAAATATCCTTGGTATATAACTGCCAAGGCACTTTAGGCTCTCCAAATCAAGTGCTGGGAATACTAAATCCAGGAAAACCAATTCGCAAATCTCATATAGTTTAGAAAAGTCTTCGATTGTCGTGAGAAAATTTAGTAGCTCAAGAGGAGTTTCGATAAAGTAGAAGGTTTGAGTTTGTAAGGTTGGAATTCCTTTCATTCCAGTCAAGTTAAATAGGATTTCTTTCCATTCCATTCAAGTGAAATAAACCTTTGTTTGGTAAAGAGCTTTCAATAGGAGCATGAGGAATTGGGAAAGTTAAAAAGGAACTCTGTTGGTGCCTCAACTAACTTTGATTGTCAGAAAGATAGCTGGGCTAGGCTCAAAGGAAATACGATAGTGCGAAAACCTTACTCTCGGACATTTTAGGACATTTTATTCCATATGAAGACAAATTGGCCGTGCAGAGTGTTTAGGCTAGACGCGCCGAAATCAAAGGCCCCGCTTAAAGTTCGCTTTGAATTGTTGCAGATCCGTCGCCAGTATGACTTTGTGGTGATTGGCGGCGGCTCAGCCGGCGCCGTGGTGGCCAATCGGCTGAGCGAGGTGCGCAACTGGACGGTGCTGCTGCTGGAGGCGGGCGGCGATGAGACGGAGATATCGGACGTGCCCGCGCTGGCGGGCTATCTGCAGCTGACCGAGCTGGACTGGAAGTACCAGACGGCGCCCTCATCGACGCGCCAGTATTGCCAGGCGATGAAGGGCGATCGCTGTTTCTGGCCGCGCGGCAAGGTCCTGGGCGGCAGCTCCGTCCTGAACGCCATGGTCTATGTGCGCGGCTCGAAGAACGACTACGATCACTGGGCCTCGCTGGGCAATCCGGGCTGGGACTACAGCCAGATGCTCAAGTACTTTCTAAAGTCGGAGGATGTGCGCAATCCGTATCTGGCGGCCACGCCCTATCACGAAACGGGCGGCTATTTGACCGTGCAGGAGGCGCCCTGGCGCACACCGCTCTCCATTGCCTTCCTGCAGGCGGGCATGGAGATGGGCTACGAGAACCGGGACATCAATGGAGCCAAGCAGACGGGCTTCATGCTCACCCAGAGCACCATTCGACGTGGCGCTCGGTGCAGCACCGGCAAGGCCTTCATACGACCCGTGCGCCTGCGCAAAAACCTGGACGTGCTGCTCCATGCGGAGGCCACACGGCTGCTGCTCGACAAAGAGAAACGCACCATTGGCGTCGAGTACATGAGGGCGGGCCGCAAGCAACTGGTGTTTGTGCGACGCGAGGTGATACTCAGCGCCGGAGCGCTCAATTCCCCAAAGCTGCTGATGCTGAGCGGCATCGGTCCCGCCGAGCATCTGCAGGAGCATAATATACCCGTTGTATCGGATTTGCCGGTGGGCAACAATATGCAGGATCACGTGGGCCTGGGCGGCCTCACATTTGTGGTGGATGCCCCGTTGACGGTGACACGGAGTCGCTTCCAGACCATACCCGTATCCATGGAGTACATACTGAGGGAGCGCGGCCCGATGACATTTTCGGGCGTTGAGGGCGTTGCCTTCTTGAATACCAAATATCAGGATCCCGCCGTCGACTGGCCGGATGTACAGTTTCACTTTCTGCCCAGCTCCATAAACTCGGATGGCGGTGAGCAGATACGCAAAATATTAAATTTACGCGATGGCTTCTACAATACGGTCTATAAGCCGCTGCAGCACAGCGAGACCTGGTCCATATTGCCGCTGCTGTTGCGGCCCAAGAGCACCGGCTGGGTGCGTTTAAATTCGCGTAATCCGCTGCAGCCGCCGAAGCTGATACCCAACTATTTTGCCCATCAGCAGGACATCGATGTGCTCGTGGAGGGCATTAAGCTGGCCATCAATGTGTCCAATACGCAGGCCTTTCAGCGATTCGGTTCGCGTCTCCACAACATCCCGCTGCCTGGCTGCCGGCATCTGGCATTCCAATCGGACGCGTATTGGGCGTGCTGCATCAAGCAGTTCACCTTCACCATATACCATCCGGCTGGCACCTGCCGCATGGGTCCCAGCTGGGATGTTACGGCCGTTGTCGATCCCCGACTGCGCGTCTATGGCGTCTCTGGACTGCGTGTCGTGGATGCCAGCATTATGCCAACCATTGTCAACGGCAATCCGAATGCGCCAGTTATAGCTATTGGCGAGAAGGCGGCGGATATGATTAAGGAGGATTGGGGCGCACGTCGAGCAGCCGCTGGCTAGCTGCATTCAATGTTGCTGTTGTACGTTTCCATCAACTAGTCAAATGTGTTATAAAAAACGTATTTTTTTTTTTTTTGTTTTTGTTGCAGCAACATCTTGTTTAGTTTTAAGTTGTATTTTATAATTCCAGCTATATTATTTTATCTTTTTGTTAAATATTTATATAAATATTTTTATTTATTTCTATTTGATATAATTTAATGCAATTGCATGTATTTTTATTTGTTTTTAGTAGCTATAAACGAATAAAAACTTTTAACTTTTAGAATAATTGAATTTATTAATTTATATTTTCAACTGCAGCCTGCGCGTATGCAACAGTTTTATGTGCACTAAACAGATTGCTGCTCTGCGCTTAGCACATACACGCACCACAGTGATATGGCGAAGCCGATTGGTTTAAGTCATTATATATACATTTATTTATTGTTTTACTTTCAAACGATAATTACTATATATTTGAGTTTGAAGGGTCATGTGAGTATTACTTATTGCCTAAAACTATCAATATTTATTTTTTACTTTAAGTCCAAGCTCGAACAGTTTAAGCACAGTTAACACGTCTGCTGTTTGATGTAACGAATATAAATTAACAAAGCCGCCCACAAGTATGCTGCACTTAATTAATGCAGCGACTGCACTTACCCAGCCACTTGTTTTGCATTTAGCACATACACACACCAGCTGCCATCTGCCAGCTGTCACGTATACGTGACGTTGGCCATTTGAGCGTTTTTCGGCTTCCGCTATTTGGTCAAAATTAAAAGCCTGGCCAAATGTCAAATTACCAAATTACTTGACTGGCAATCAAATGGAATCATAATACAATTTTCCTGACTAGCCGCGCGAACGCTGAGGCGTGGCCATCAAGCATTTCCTGCTTGTACAATCGCTTTTACCTATTAGCCTCTGCATCTGCTTGTCTCTCAAGCTCTTTCTCGGTCTCGCGCTCGCTGCCTCTCTTTCGCTCTCTCACCTATTGCTTTGCTGTTCAACTATGCCAAGGTTAAGCACTTAAATTAACGCATTGGCGACATATTTGGCAGCGCTCACGTTTTATTTCGTAGGTGTTAGCCGGGGAACGGCCCAGACATCAGTTAAACCAGGCAGTTAAATCAGTTAGCGCCGTTAGTTGAGTTGGCCAAGTTAACAGCGTGCAGCTAATGCGGTCGATCAATACGCCGGGGCATGGCCCAATTGGTTGACCAATTCAATTGCAAGACGCAGCGCTAATTTTTGGCCTGACAGTGTCATTTCCCAATAAACAATTCACAATTTGCAATTTGCGTGCGGTCATAAAAAAAGAATGCCGATCAGTGCAGATAGCTAGACTAGCAGGATACCCTGAAGTCGTTGCCAGATGCGTGCACATATGTTTTCACACAGCTCACGGGCTTTTAACTGCAGAGTTCACATATTTAGAAGCTAGAAATGTCTGCCCAATATTTAAAGCTCGTCTAGAATATAATACACAGTGGCAGTTACCCTCATTTTGGCTTTAACTACAGGGTATAAAAGACCAGTGCTGAGCAGAGCTGCACATAAACCACCCAAGGCGTTTCTTATATAAGGCCCTTTAGACGGACGTCAAAGTAAATATTTGATTTGATTTAAACGAAATGCCAAGTCATATTATGGCCAACTGAGGGCAAACTGTGGGCGCACAAAGGGCAGGGCAGGGCAGTGCGAAAGCTGGGCGGTGGGGCAGGCGGGAGGCGGGTGGGCGGGGGGACGGGGCGTGGGTTAGCAAAACGACAAAACGATGCGGCGTACGTGAGTCCAAAATAAATGGGAAAGTGTTATGCGAAAGACGTTGGCTGGGCCAAAGCAGAGGCGAGTGAGTAAACAATAAACAAGTCAACAGAGTCAGAGCTCAGCACAATGCAGAAGACCAAGATGGCAATGATGATGATAATAATGATAATGATAATGATGTTGTTGTTGTTGTTGTTGATGATGACACACAGTGCGAAGTGCTCAAAGTGTCTGTGGTCAGTGCGGCAACACGAATGTGGGTCATTAATCGGCTGAGAGCGGCAGCCGCGAGCCAAAAACAATGCAACACGCAATCCGGGAACGAAAAAGCAATTGGCACATTTTTCATTTTTTTTTTGTTTTTTTTTTTGGGTTTTTGTGAAAGATGTGTTGCAAGTTGAGCTGGGCGTGGTGGACATGTCTTCTCTCTGTTGTTTTTCTTCCCCCATTTCGCTGAGGATCAACACGCGGCTAATCCAACACCCAGGCGGAGGAGGCTTGAATATAATGTTACAACACCAGCTCGAACAGATATTACACGTCTGTGTAGCTGAGGCTGCGAGCTTTACAGCTTTACAGCCACCAGCTAAGCTGCCTCTTCCCTCAGACACCAGACCGACTTCATGGCAAATGCTAGCTTGTGTAACATCGGAGTTTATGGTCCGATCTTTGTGAAACATGCAAGGCGTAAATAGGGCCATCACATGTGTCTCAATACTAAAGTCCAAGTACAGTGATATATTTTGAATCTGTAAATACTTTACGAGCATCTGCAACCCAAGTTTGGTGTGACTAGCTCTTATAATTCTCGAATTGTGCTTAAGAAACCGTGTCTCCAAAACGATTTTATCTATCGATAATAGTTGAATAACCAGTTGGCTTGAAGTAGGCGCTTTTTTTTACTTTTTGTCAATATTTAACTGAGTTATAAACTGCCCGTCAGACTTTCTGAGCCTGTAAATAATTTACGTACCGCAGAAGACAGTCGAAGTGTGCTTGAAATACATTGACAACAAGCAAGAGTTATGCATTTAACAAAAAAAGCCAACCTCCAGCTAGCTCGAGCCAAAAATTCAGCTACATAGTGGATATGTCGCCAAAAAATCCACAGATATCCAGACAATATATTAAAATTTAAGGTCTCAAGCTTTATGAGCTTCCCTGAGCGATGCAGTCAGAAAAACAGACAGACGAGCTTAGCTAAGTCGTTGTTTGACCGCGTTATTTTGACGTGGGAAATTTTGACCTATGTCTATCTAGGATATTTGAGGGTATATACGATATTTGAGGGCACAATTTTAACATGAATTTTGAGCCAGAATAATGTTGTCAGATTTAGATGCCAAGTAGATTAAGAGGCCAGAACATGAACAAAAAGCCAAACCTCGTGAAAATCGGATGAGAATTAACCGAGCTATGGGGGTGGGAAATTTTGACCTATATATACGATATTTGATGTAACCATTTTTACATGAATTTTGAGCCAGAATAATGTTGCCAGATTTAGATGGCAAGTTGATTAAGAGGTCAAAACATGAGCAAAAAGCCAAACCTCGTGAAAATCGGATGAGAATTAACCGAGCTATGGGGGTGGGAAATTTTGACCTAAGTCTATATAGGATATTTGAGGGTATATACGATATTTGATGTAACCATTTTTACATGAATTTCGATCCAGAATAAACAGCCAAACCGTTATGGAGGTGGGAAATTTTTACCTATGTCTATATACGATATTTGATGTAACCATTTTTACATGAATTTTGATCCAGAATAATGTTGCCAGATTTAGATGCCAAGTTGATTAAGAGGTCAAAACATGAACAAAAAGCCAAACCTCGTGAAAATCGGATGAGATTTAACCGAGCTATGGGGATGGGAAATTTTGACCTATGTCTATATAGGATATTTGAGGGTATATACGATATTTGAGGGCACAAATTTTACATGAATTTCGATCCAGAATAAACAGCCAAACCGTTATGGAGGTGGGAAATTTTGACCTATGTCTATATACGATATTTGATGTAACCATTTTTACATGAATTTTGATCCAGAATAATGTTGCCAGATTTAGATGCCAAGTTGATTAAGAGGTCAAAACATGAACAAAAAGCCAAACCTCGTGAAAATCGGATGAGATTTAACCGAGCTATGGGGATGGGAAATTTTGACCTATGTCTATATAGGATATTTGAGGGTATATACGATATTTGAGGGCACAATTTAAACATGAATTTTGAGCCAGAATAATGTTGTCAGATTTAGATGCCAAGTTGATTAAGAGGTCAAAACATGAACAAAAAGCCAAACCTTGTGAAAATCGAATGATAATTTATCGAATTATGGGGTTGGGAAATTTTGACCTATGTCATAGGTTAGTATCGTGTATACCCGATATATTCTATATAAAATAAATTCTCTCACAGATCTTTTGAAAATGAGTTTGAAATCGATCCGGATGGTAAACAAAAAATGTTCATACAAACGTTTTTCGTGATTTTTCCACACATGCGGGTGGAACTTCCCGAAAACGCCGTCTTAACATGCAGCTTCATCACAGAATGTAACTACAGTTTCAGCTTCCCAGATCTTACGGTATATCAAACCCCATTGAAATCGGTTTAATTGTGGCCAAGTAATTGAAGTTGTACCTAATGTGAATAAGTCAAAAAGCAAAAAACCTTAAGCTAATCTTTAACTACAATCATTTTGATGAAATGAACATAACAAATATAAAGAGAAAAAATGGGATAAATTCCAAAAACGACAAAACAAACTAAAAAATAACACCAAAAACCAATCGAACCATCTAAATGGGCTTATATGTAAGTATGTGACAGAGTCATGAAAGCTGGGAGCAGTAAAAATATCATTTACCAAGGGTTATCGAGTGTCATGTCCGATAGAAATCCGCAAGTGAGTCCCAGTCAAGAAACAATACCGAATGAAATGAGGCTCAAATCGATTTGTGTGCGATTCGTTTGAATCAATCAAAAGCTGCAGAGTACTCGAGTTATGGCTGCGGAATGCATTGGCAAATACCCTATATGATATTCCGCCCCATGACTATCCCATAAATGCCGCAACGGACGGCATCGAGTCGAGTTTATGTGTCGACGTGATGTCGAACACATTTGACGATGCAAACTAAAAAAAACAACAACAAAAAAACCAAATAGCACCAAAATAAAAGTAGAAAAGGAAAACAAGTAAGAGTCGAGTAAGTCGAGTGTGCACGACTAGCAGATACCCTTTATTGGACGCATATACACGCAAACAAACACGCACAGAAAAGCTGTTAACTTTACGCAGAGGCCTTCCCTTCTTCCCTTTGATTCACACTGGAATAACTTCGGTGTTTATTGTCCGATCTGTATAATATGCACAGCGCATAGATATGACGTCCAAATGTGTGAGCTTTGTTTTCTCTTTATTTTAAAGGGAATGGATAAGTTATTGCAGCAGTTCAATATTCTGGATATTCTATATAAATTTGGTATTTCCAGATTTCTTAGCTAAACATCGATTTTTATCGATTGAGTGAAAAGAAAGTGAGTTATCGATAGTTATCAATCGATAAAAATTTTAGATGAAATAGAAATTTCGCGGGATATAGCAAATGTTTTAAGCATTTCTGATAGTTCTGATAGTCTTTGAGATCTAGAAGCTCATACAGAAGCTTCAGATTTAATCGACTCAACATGCTGGACAAGAATATATATACTATATAGTATAAATATATATATCTACACATACTTCATTACACACTTCTATATATATATAATATATATATATATAAAATAGCCTGTTATGTATACATATTCGCACAAAGTCAGCATACCCTGCTTAAATGGAGCACAGGGTATTAAAAGCGAAGCCGGCAAAAGCAGCTGTCTTCAGATACGGCACCAAATTGAATAATGTCTGCTTAATTTCGGTCAATTATGCCGCCCGAATCCAAACCCAAACGAACCGAGCCAAACCGAACCCGAAGCAAAAGCGAGTCCCAATGCGAGCTGAGGCCAGGCCAGGCGGCGCGGTGCGATGCGGGGGCGGAGGGGGGGGGGCGGTGCAATCCCCAAACGAATGACGGAGACATGTAATTTCGTTGGCAATTCGGCTGTGGGTAGGCGGGGGGCGGGGCGGTGTGCAGAAATCTGGGAAACGCTTGGCAGCATTGTCAAAAAACCAAAAAAAAAACAAAAAATCACTTCATTTTTTGTATTTTGTTTTTTTTTTTTGAGCAGTTCGATGGAAATGCTTACGTCATGAGCAAAATGGAAGGCGTCTGGCCAGGCACTTGATTGGGCTCACGTAGGCAGCGCGACAGCGGCGGAAACTTTTTGGTAACTGCCCTTAGCCAGAGCAAGAGTCTTTAGCTGGCCATTAATTGGTTGCGGTTGCAGCAATGCCAGAGCAGCCCGTCGAAGTGGCCAGCAGCTCAGATCTCGCTGGTTCATTCGCTTCCTGACGCCGCTCGAAGCGAAAGTACATTTTGACTTTGTATACCCTGTAGGTCACAGCTGTGCACAGCAAGGGTTTTACTAAGCTCTGCGATTAGGTTGTGCAGAGTGTGATTGGGGTTAGCCCTGAACCAAGCGATCTTCTCTTCCTTAACTTGTGCTAAGACAGGCAAATGGATCGAATCGTGAACTGAGCCCTTATATATCACTATATACTTAAACTTTGTTCACATAGTTAGCTTAGATTAAGTTTAATACAGCTTAATATCTCATCTCTGATCTCTTTTATTAACCAGGCGTTGCCCCTGTTAAAAAGCAAACCAAAAAAAGTCTGTGTATTTGACAGCATTATAAAGAGCTGATTGATTTGAACCAGCGATCTCTCTCTTATTACTCTGACGCTGATGCGCCAAATAAGCAAATAGAAAATGTTGTAAATAACAGCTTGATTTGAGCCGGCGACCTCTCGCTGGCTTGTCCGACGCTCAAGCTGACTTGAACCAGCGATCTCTCTCCCTTATTAGTCTTACGCTGATGCTCTAAATAAGAAAATAGAAACTATTGTAAATAGCAGCTGGATTTGAGCCGGCGACCTTTCGCTGGCTAGTTCGACGCTTAGATACTAAATAAACAAATAAGCAAAATTGAAAACATCTACTTGGTTTGACCCGGCGATCTTTTACTAGTCTAATGCTCAGACGCTCAATAAACAAATTGAACAAATTGAATGTAACTGCTTAATTTGAACCAGCGACCTCTCGCTTGCCAGTCCGACGCTCAGGCACCTTTTCCAAAAGCACAGAGCAGAGGGTATCTGCCAGTTGAGCCAATGCTTTCTACTTTTACCCGTTGGGCTTTTGGCCATATTTTGAGGGCGTTCGCATTTCATTTTTGCAACATTAGAGCAATGAATTTTTGGCGAATTCAGACCCAACCGCCAACCCCACCCCGCCCCGACCCCCATCCAGTCGAAAAACGCGCGCTAATTGCACATTAACACCCAACAGGAGCCGCAGCAGCAGCAGCAACAACAAAAGCGACAACAAGTTGCAAAAATATTGCAACACGATTTACTAAATCTTCAGTTTTAGTCGCGTTTTATTTGCCATTTTTTTCTTCTCTAGATTACATAAATTATCGCCGCCAGTTGGTTAGTTGACAAACATAGCAGGCAATTGGAGCAAACGCATTTGCAGCCTGTCCGCCCGCCTGCCCCACTGTCTGCCCCCTCCCCCCTGTCTGTGTGCCTGCCCCACACACCTGCTGGCCACAGCTTGTGGGCAGTTGGCACGCGTTGCCATATTGTGCCGAAAATCTTTGCTCAGCCAAAAAGTGAAAAGTAAATAACTTTATTTTCCATTTTAAACAATTTTCCAACATTAATTCATCTGCTGCCCGAGGGGGGATGGGAAATGCGAATGTAATTCGCGGAATGCGGTCACGCAAGCAGCACCAACAACAACAACAACAACAGCAGCAAAAACAACGGCAGCAAATTGAGCAGCAGCAGCAACAAGTGTGTTAACAACAATTTTGGGGGCAACATTAATTAACCAAGTTATGATCGCGTCTTGGCCACACGCAACAAATTCTTGCAGCCTTTCTTAATGATAGCCAGATTTCGGTAGCCAGATTTCGCGAGAATTCCGGTTGCTGAGCTGAATGTCCAGAAGAAAATTGTGCCATTCGAAATGAAAGAAGATTTCTTATCGATTTCATGCATAGAAAATCAAAAACGTCGGCTTAACAGTTAAGACATGAGTTAATCGATAAGTTATCGACCTGCTTTTGCCATAACTATCGATAAGTTATCAACAAGTCATTGCTATTAACAAGTTTTCAATAGCTCAAGGAGCTTTTTATCGACAAGTTTTCTTTAAGTATTTGCTGTTAAACAAGTTATCGATAGCTTAACGACAGTATATAGTTTTTTTTTCATTAACTGATCGATTACATGTCGTTACTTATTTTTAAATGCACTACAAGTTATCGACAGCTAAACGAGCTTCTTATTGACAAGTTTTCTGTGAGTAATTGCTATTGATAAGTTATCGATAGCTCACCGATCTGACATTCTCTAGAAGAAAATGTGCCATTCGAAATGAAAGAAGATTTCTTATCGATTTCGTGCATAGAAAATTAAAAACGTCGGCTTAAAAGTTAAGACATGAGTTAATCGATAAGTTATCGACCTGCTTTTGCCATAACTATCGATAAGTTATCAACAAGTAATTGCTATTAACAAGTTTTCAATAGCTCAAGGAGCTTTTTATCGACAAGTTTTCTTTAAGTATTTGCTGTTAAACAAGTTATCGATAGCTCAACGACGGTATATCGTTTTTTTTTCATTAACTGATCGATTACATGTCGTTACTTATTTTAAAATGCACTACAAGTTATCGACAGGTAAACGAGCTTCTTATTGACAAGTTTTCTGTGAGTAATTGCTATTGATAAGTTATCGATAGCTCAACGATCTGATATTCTCAACGAGCTTCTTATCGAAAACTTATCAATAAGTAATTGCTATTAAAATGTATCGATACGGCAACGACAGGCTATCGTTTATTTCTTATTTCCTTATCGATTTTTTATTTATGCATTCGCGATAGCTTATCAATAACTAAACGTAACTTTTTCAACAGTTGGAAAAAAACTTATAGCACATTTGTCGGTTTATCGACTTGCCGATAGTTACATAGGTTAGCTAAATATTGTATGCCTTAGCTTATATTTTGTAGGCATAAAATTATTCTTGCTTAACTTGCATCTCTATTCAATTCGTCTTCAATTCCTGCCTTTTTTAAGCCTTTAAACCGACTCTGCTCACCTTTCCATTTGATGTCGATAACTTAACTATCTTCATTAGCACTGCGATTGTTGTCTGAGTACCGCTTGGATTTTCCGGCTGGCATTCTAAATGTTGGCAGTTTGTTTAAATGTGTCTTCGTTTCTCTTTCTCCATCATCAATTAAATCGAATCTTTATCTGAGCTTAAGTACTTAATTCTTTCATGAAACATTTCGTACCATTCATCTCTTTCTCTTCCTCTCTCTCTCTCTCTCTCTCACACACTCTTTCACTCTGGTCTTAATTAGTTTTCTGTTTAATATAATCATCATTACTAAACATAAGACTTTTAATTTGACTTGAGTCAATCTCGCCTTGGTTAAAGTCTACAAGCTAGATCGTAACAAGTTCTTGGAATCGCATCCATCCTTCTCTTTCTTCTGCTCATCATCCGTTATTATTGTATTCCTCGCTTTTTCTTTGCTCGTTTTCTGTTCTTTCTACCGTTCCTAGCCTTTAGTTAGTGCTCTGCTCAACTGTCAGCGTATTATTAACTGCATCGCTGAATCTCTGAGCTAAAGTCTACCCAAGCAAAAAGATCTTTATCTTCAACATTATCATTAACTATCTTGCTTATCGTAATTATTTAAAATATCATCATTATCTTTATCATTTGTGTGCACAATCAAAAAGTCTTTCAAGCATATTTACTTGCATAAAATCAGTTTCGAAGTTTTTTAAAATCGATTTTACTTTGCTTATATCTCTTCTCTTTGTTGTCAATGTGTGCAAGGCAATAATTATAATAATAATAAATTTTGTATTATTTAATATCATTATTATTGCGAGTTTTTTGCATACAAGAAAATCTTTCGAGCACATTTTCTTAATGGAAGCGAATTGCTGCATCTCTCTCTCTCTTTCTCTCTCTCTTTCTCTCTTTGCCATCATTATCTAAACTATCATCATCATCATCATCATAAGCAACATCAGCACTTTAATTCGCTTGCCTTATCAGCGCTTCGAACATGTTTGATCTGCAACAAGTTTGACGCCGATGTGCCAATAATATGCAACAGCTGCTCGCTTGCCAACCATTTGTCGTAGTTGTTGTTATTATTGTTGTTGCTATTGTCAACGCAATTGCTGTGGTTGTTGTTGCTGCTGCTGCGGCTGCGGCTGCTGCTGCTGTTGCCAAACAGTTGCCGACGCGTCGCCGCCGTCGTCGTCGTCGCCGTCGCCGTCGCCGCTTGGCTTGTTTGCACGGATTTCGCGTTAAAGTTTGCGTTCAGTTGAAAGCGTGCAACGCAGCCGCACGGACGCAGAGCTCCACTCAGATCGATTAACGATATACATAAATCAATATTTTGTAGTTGTTTTTTTTTTTCTTTTTTGTTGTTGTTATTTACCTGCTTTGATGCACACAGGATACGCCTGAGCTGCAGTCGAGAAAAACCGCTGAGGCAAGCGAATTTTGTGTGACGTGCGCGTAGAATTTCAAGTAAGCAACGATTTCTGTCGATAAGCATGTGTGTGCGTGAGTGTGTGTATATGTGTTTGTGTGAAAGGAAATGCAGCTAAAGCGAAACCCTGGCCAAAGCACAGGCACATTATTTCCGCTGCTTTAACGTAGGGACAGGTGCAGCACAGCTGCAGCAGCAACAACAACAACAACCACAACAACAAAAACTGCGGCAGCAGCAACAAAAACTTTTGGCGGACTTGTTGACATTGCTGCTGGCAAAAAAGGCAACTCAGCTTGGGCTGTACCCTTCACAAAAATAATAAAACCCATATGCTCTGCGTTTTGGCTAAATGCAAAAAGGCACTCAAGTGCGACAACAGCAACAGCAGCAATTGCAAGCGGCAACATTTTGCAATCGCCCACAACAACAGCTGCGCGCAGAGACACACGAGTGCGAGATACATTTGAAAATATATATGGAATACATGAGTAAAAGGAAAAGCGAGAAAAACATTGACGCAGCACTTTCCTAGATAAGTAGGCTACAACACAACAACCGAAACAACAACAACAGCAATCACACACTGTGACTATTTTTTGCAAGCTTGCGCAAACAACAATTCTGCAAGCAAAGCCAACTCTTCCCTGCTCCACATCGTAGTTCGCCCACGCTTAAGCCCTGTGTGGTTATAGTCAAGCCTGCACCTAAACTGTTTGCGAATTATAAGCAAGTACTAGCAAAATATGTGACAAGAATTGACGCGGCTAACTTAAATAACTGCCAGTTGAATTGTGCAACACTTACATTATGGATTCATGGATTGTTAACGTCAAGAGTATCTTAATTGCATTCAGTTTGACTAGAAGTTTAATTGCGCTAGATTAAACCAGCTTTCAGAGAACAATATATCAAATTAGGTTAACGACAAGTTGATAGAAAAACATCATTACATTATATCTATATTAGCTGACTAGAGGTTATGGTTAAAAGTAAATGCCAGTTAACGATATGTTAGCTCTTTGTGCAAGAGTGGCAACGGCGCAATTATTTTGCCACAAATTGGCAGCGCTGCGCAACAAAACACTTGTTGAACGTTAACATGCGTTAACGTGCTTGTTAACTTTGACATTGACATTTGGCAAACGGATCTAACAGCGAGCAGAAATAGGAATAAATGAATTGATGTTGTGTCTTTCAGATATAAAATGATCAAGTGCTGGTTAACTTTGACAGCAACTTTCTACATCTGGCAACGCTCTGCCAGGCTGAGTAGTTCTCTGTAATTGCTCGAACTTTTCGGTCTGCTGCAGCTGCGCTGCGCACAAAACAAAAGACTTAGGACACAAACTAATGAAGAGGCAACACGCAGCGGCAACAGCAACTGGCAACAACAATTAAGCATTGCAATTTACTTGGGTGCTGTTGCAGCTAAATAAATAACAAATAAACAACATAAATTTGCCGCAACGCACTGAGCTGTTAATTTAATTATTAGAGGCAACAATTGCTGCTGCGGCTGCAACTAAATGAAGTTGTTGCTGCTGTTGCTGCTGCTGCTGCTATTGCCATTGGCACATTGACCCAAGTGACACGAGCTGCGAACGCAGCCTGAACTGATTGCTGTGACTTTGTGATTTTGACGCCTGTCAAGGTGACTGACACCTGGCAACCCCGACAGCAGGCGACAACCCGGCAACAACTTAGAGCTGAGGCTCGTGTTGTTGTTGTTGTTGGCCATTGACTTTGGCCTCTTGCCCGAGCAGCGTTTGGGTTTTTTAGTTTTTTGTGGCTTACGCCAAATTAACGCACAAAATCATTATAATTGCGCGCACTTAAAACAGCTGTTGTTGCCAGTCAAGTGCCGGCGCATCCATCAGATACAAGATACATTTGTATCTATGTAGCGCGTGGGCGTGCCAAACTTGACAGTGCATTTGCTTGGCCTTCAATTGTTGGGCCCAGGAAGTGCTACAGCTAATTGGCTGACACACAATAAACACACTCACACACACACACGCACACACACTCACACACACACATACAGCTCATTTGGCAACAGCAAATGGCTAACAATAGCAGCCGCTATTTGTCGAGATGCCCAACTGGTTTACCTGGCCTACCTGGCACCACAGGCAAACCCATGCCATGCCATGCCATGCCATACCATTCCCCCTCCCCCCATTCACTCGACCCCGCTATCTCTCGGTTAGCCCCCCAACTTGGGCCGCCTCAGTAAACTCGTTTGCCGCTGACCCAATTTCATGCCACTCATTTTTTTTTTCGACTTTTTACAAATATTTTATTTAGTTTTGGCTTTGGTTATTTTTTTGCACAACAGCAACTGAATTTATCTGAAATGCGTGTGCTTTGGTCCCGGGTCTCAGTTTCAGTTTCAATTACAACTTCAGGCACAGCTTCAAGTCGCAAAAAAATGCGGCTAGTTGCTTTAACGGAGAGAAGAGAGGGGAGTGGGGGGGCACCTGTTTTAGGTGGAGCTGGAATTGAAGAAGCAGCTGAAGCTGGGCTAGAGTTAGCTCGGGGCGCAGCCTTTTGGCCTCTCACTCGAGCGCAGTCGAGCGGCAAAAACAATTGGGCGGCACAGTGGCAGGCGCGAATGTGGCAACAATTCGATAACTACTCTACAATACCCTGCAATTTGCATGCCTAAGAGCCCCAACTAGAGCTTTAACAATTCAAATTCCAATTCCTTGAATTCCATTCCTCTTTGTATCGCATTCGTAAACGTTTTAATTCAAACAATGATTTAACAGCACACTTCTAGAGCAAACGTTTGAGTTTAATATATAATATATATATATATATTTTATATTTTTTATATATAAAAATCTTCGAGATGTGCTGCAAAGTTGATATTTATAGAGTGCGGGTAAATGTGGAGAGCTATCGAAAAAGAAGCAATTTGTGCATATGACAAACCAGAAGCTGCTTTCCACCCTTAAAGGTTCCAACTCGGTTGGTCTCTGAGCGGGTTGATGTAACCACATAAGAAGTTGCTCAAGTATATCAAGTGACAACTCAGTATACCCTTTAAGACGCAAATTAATGGGTCTATAGATATAACACACTCTTAGCCAATATTATCCATTTGTCAGCTCAATAGGCTTCGGTATATGTAACTCTCTCTCTCTTATTAAGTCTTTAAACATTTTCAACAAAAAGCAGTTCTTATCAAATTCTTTCCCAAAACTGGCAACAGTTAAGCTCAAACAATTGGATAACACTTCAGTTAAATGAATTTTGCCAAAATATGCCATTTCCTGTTTGAAATTATGTTAATGCTTTATATATAATGTCTAAGCATAATGCCCAGGAAAACAATGAGGCTCAGCTCGTTACTTAAAAGGTAGTTTCTCATATCTTTACCGTTATTTACAGTGCATAATGCAGCTGGTGGGAACTACTTATTTCTATATACCCTGAACGCATGACAAATGTGTGGAAATAGTATATTGGTTTTGTGCAAGTGTTTGTAACAGGCATAGGGAAGCAGCTCCGATTCCATATATAATGTATATATTCCCGATCAGCACAACGAGCTGAGCTGATCTGGATAACTACAAAAGCTAGAGACTTACAATATTTTCGTGTTTACCACAAGCAAAACGAGCTTAACTTTTTATCTATCGATAAATATCGATTTTGCGACATGGTTTCTTAAGCCTAACTCGAAGATTATAAGAGCTAGATATGCCTCACTTGGTTTAGTATAAACATATCTCAAAGCTAGAGCCTTATTCCTTGGTCTGTGCACACTTTTGTACATTAAAAATAATCCCTGAGAATTTCATAAAGATCGCACTTTGAATATCGCAGCTAGTCAAGAATGCTTATTCCATATTTAATCAATAAACATATCCCTATTTATTATCCCATATATATATAGGGGTAAAACGAAGGGTAGAATATTTGTAGGGGCAGCTTGACAGCGAATTCAGGGTATCTTCTAGTCGTGCACGCCCAGCTAAAGCACTTTTACTTATTGTTGTTTCGGTTGTTGTTACCCATGGTGCATAGCCGGCTAGCCAAAGAGAAAAAAAAACTAAAACCAAAGCTCTCAACTATTTACTAGACAGACAAATAACGCAATGCTGCACGTTTCAACACCCGCACGATAACAAGCCAACAACTACAACGTGACAACAGCTGACGTTGCCGTTGTTGTTGTCGTTGTTGTTGTTGTTCAGTCTTAACGGCTGATCGAGTGACAAGGCAAATGAATTATGCTTAGTCCGATAAATAAATGAACAACAACAAAAAGATATTTCGTATGTAGATTTGTTAAATTTACCAATCGAGCGCGCGAGCGAGCGCCAATTATAACCGAAAGCACCAACAACAACAATAACAACAATAAACAATTTGGTAGCTCTTACATCAGAGCTTGTAGATATTGTAATAAAAACGAGTGGCCCCACGATTTGAAAGACAAACAGCAGCAGCAGCAACAACAAAAGATACTTTTGTATCTTTGTTGTTGCTGCAGTTTTTAACGGCATTTTCGTGGTTTACATACATTACAAGCCGCATTTGTTGTGGCTGCCAAAGCGGTTGCGTTTTTTTTCAACACTTTAACGATATTGGCCGCAATCGACGTCAAGGTCGACGCTGCAAGTGCCAAACGCCAATAGCCCTATTCAGGGCAGGCCCAGGGGGGAGGTGGGGGACGGGACACTTAAAAGCCATTGCAACAAAATTTGAAATGCAAGCATGCACTGAAATCAACAACAATGATCAACTAATTGTAGATGACTGCGATTGCATAAAGTGTAACACTTTTAAGGTAGCCGTACCGGTACGGCAGCCATTTGTTTGAGGGAGTTACGAGGTTGCACACGGTTAGTCGATTTAAAATCAATTAATTAAATGAGTGCAAGCTGAACAGCCTCAATTGCTAATTGGTAGTGCAACGGTCTGCTGATTATACTCTAAAGCACCCTCTGACGGTAGGGCCCCTGGACATTAGAGCCTCGTGACGTCGGTGCTTAGGTTAGGATGGTGCCTTAAATGGAAGTACATTAAATTCTAGTTGTTAAAGCGTTGATAGTTAGTCGGCCTATCGATGATAGCCCCTAGCTCCCTTTTGAAGGTAGGGTATCTTTACCAAGGGCCTCATGACATTAGTTTTTAGGGCTTAGGTGAAGACAGACACTGGATGGCAACAGTTGAATGTCTCTTATGACACATTATAAAGGGAAATCTTTAAATTCAAGCTCATATATCGATGTCTCTGATGGGCACCCTTCAACGGTAAATTGTAAAGTCCCCTAAACGTTAGGGTTTTGGTCATAAGCAAAGACTTTCACTGGATGCCAGCAGTTGAAGGTCTCTTAAGACAGACTATTAAAGGAATAATGCAACTAAAGGATCATGTATCAATGACTCTGATGGGCACCCTTTGACCGTACGGCCCCTTGTCGGTACAGCTTTGGGACCTTGGTGCTTACACTATACGTATTGAAAGAGTCACAGGAATCTAGAAGACATGTTATTCAATCTCGTAGAATACTTGGAACTAGAAACTCCTATAGTTTTATATGAAAACATACCTTAAAACCATTTGATCACAACAAAGTTCTTTCTATTGCAGCTATCGAACGTGAAATAACATCAGCTCTTGTGAAGAAGCAGCAGCAGCAGCAGCGCCACACAGCAGATTGAAGGGATCGAAGCAGACGCCACGCCATGCACAAGAGAAAGAGACCCTAGAGAGAGAGAGAGCGAGCGAGAGCTAGAGCGAGACTAAATTAAAACCCAGATCAGAAACAGAAATACCCAAAGAATCATCCAATCGTTGCCATCATTATCATCGTGGAACCGGACAAATATGGTGCTAAACCTGCTCTTTATCACGACGGTCATTAAGTCCACATTCGGTGTGGTAACCACTGGACTCTGGCTAATACCCTTGCTCTTGGCGGCAATCACCTATTATCGCTATGATGCAGTGGATCCGGAATCACGGCCATTGGACCAGTTGAATCTCTGGCCCGAATATGATTTCATAGTGGTGGGCAGCGGTTCGGCGGGTGCGGTGGTGGCCAATCGACTGAGCGAGCTGCGCAAATGGAAGGTGCTGCTTATCGAGGCCGGGCCGGATGAGAACGAGATCTCGGATGTGCCCTCGCTGGCCGCCTATTTGCAGTTAAGCAAACTCGACTGGGCCTACAAGACAGAGCCCTCGACAAAGGCCTGTTTGGGCATGCAGAACAATCGCTGCAATTGGCCGCGAGGACGGGTCCTCGGCGGCTCCTCCGTGCTAAACTATATGCTTTATGTGCGTGGCAATCGGCATGACTACGATCATTGGGCCGCGCTGGGCAATACCGGCTGGGATTACGATCAGGTGCTGCACTACTTCAAGAAGTCCGAGGACAATCGCAATCCCTATTTGGCCAAGAGCGCCTATCATGGTCGTGGCGGGCTGCTGACCGTCCAGGAATCGCCCTGGCACACGCCTTTGGTCGCCGCCTTTGTGGAGGCGGGCACACAGCTGGGCTACGACAATCGGGACATCAATGGCGCCCAGCAGGCGGGCTTTATGATTGCCCAGGGCACCATACGACGCGGTTCACGCTGTTCGACGGCAAAGGCGTTTCTGCGCCCGATACGGCAGCGTCCCAACTTTCATTTGTCCATGAACTCGCATGTGACACGGATCATCATCGAGCCGGGCACCATGCGCGCCCAGGCAGTGGAGTTTGTGAAGCACGGCAAGGTCTATCGCATTGCGGCACGTCGGGAGATTATATTATCAGCGGGCGCCATCAATACGCCACAGCTGATGATGCTCTCGGGACTGGGGCCGCGCAAGCATCTGGAGCAGCATGGCATACGTGTGCTGCAGGATCTGCCAGTGGGCGAGAATATGCAGGATCATGTGGGCATGGGCGGACTAACGTTTCTCGTGGACAAGCCCGTGGCCATAGTGCAGGATCGCTTCAATCCAACGGCGGTCACCTTCCAGTATGTTTTACGCGAACGCGGACCCATGACCACATTGGGCGGTGTCGAGGGTTTGGCCTTTGTGCACACACCCTACTCGAATCGCAGCATCGACTGGCCGGACATACAGTTCCATATGGCGCCCGCGTCTATCAACTCGGATAATGGTGCGCGTGTCAAGAAGGTGATGGGTCTCAAGGAATCCGTTTATCAGGAGGTCTATCATCCCATTGCCAACAAGGATAGCTGGACCATAATGCCGCTGCTGTTGCGTCCACGCTCCAGGGGCAGCGTTCGCCTGCGCTCGGCCAATCCCTTTCACTATCCGCTCATCAATGCCAACTACTTTGATGATCCGCTGGATGCCAAGACACTGGTGGAGGGCGCCAAAATTGCGCTGCGCGTCGCCGAGGCGGAGGTGTTTAAGCAATTCGGCAGCCGGCTCTGGCGTAAGCCGTTGCCAAATTGCAAACAGCACAAATTTCTATCCGATGCCTATTTGGAGTGCCAGGTGCGCACCATATCGATGACCATCTATCATCCCTGTGGCACCGCCAAAATGGGTCCCAGCTGGGATCCGGAGGCTGTCGTCGATCCACGACTGCGCGTCTATGGTGTTCGCGGTCTGAGGGTCATTGATGCCAGCATCATGCCCACCATCAGCAGCGGCAACACGAATGCTCCAGTCATTATGATCGCCGAAAAGGGCGCCGATCTCATCAAGGAGGATTGGCTCAACAATCCCGAGTATAAGGTCAAGCGGCAGGATGGCTACAGCGACAGCGAGACGGCCGCCAGCAGCAGCAGCAGCAACAACCACAACAACAGAAGCAACATTCACAGCAGCAACAATTTGACGCTAGCAGCAACAGCTGCTGACAGCCTGACAAGCAGTTAGCTGTGTCTGCCGTTGGGCAGGGGTCAGGTGTGCTCAGGGGTCAACTAGCTTTACAAGACTCAAACAACCGAACGGACAGTCGGACTGTCGCCGTCATGGACAGCGTGTTGCTTTTTTATTATCAAGTCCCGAACAAAAGTTTGCCATTGTTTCAATCTAGTGCTAAGACAAACAAACAACAGTTCGCCTTTTTGGGCTGCTATCACATAACGCCAAACAACAACAACAACAACAACAACAACCAACAATAGTTGGCAACACCAGCAACAACAACAAACAGTTTCCCATGCAAACATTTATCCCAAAATGATGTAATGGCATGAAAAGCATGAAATCGAGTCATAGTTATGTACCATATATAATTTCTAGACTCTAGTTTAGCTAAACATAATTATTGCAATTATTATTAAATTTTAATTCCTTTTTTTTTGTCTTATTTAATTTGTAATTTAATATTTGTATAAATATTTTTGACTATTTATAAGCCACACACGAGCATAATAATTATTTATAAAAAACATCTGAACTAAAGTCTATTTAATAAATTTAATAAATTGTACAACGAAATCGAAATGACATTGCTTGACCGGAGTATACCCTATTTATCTGTTTAATATTCATTTTAGCTAAATTCGATATTTCACTTTTTCCAAAAGGTTTTATTTAATATAAAAAGATTCTGATTCAGCCAGATCGAGCCACTGTATCACATAACTAGGCTAGGAGCTCTATATAAAAAAAAACAAGATCCTTTTTACTCGAGGTCAAACTTGGCTTTTATCAGATTCACCAAGCTCATCATGATTAGTTCGGATTACTATAACATATAGCTGCATAGTAAGAATCGGTTGAAAAATAATTATTTATATGTACAACTTTTCTATTGTTCAAGATATCTTAAGTAAACTCAACTATTACGAGATTGATTACTCTCAGAAAATATATGCAAAATATGTTCCCATAGGAAAAGTTGGGCGGAATTAAAGCTTGTCTATATCGTTTCATATCCCCCAAATGTATTTAATTTACGGCTTGCTGTTTTGCCTTATTAATGATTTAATTAAGGCTTACTAGCCCTAGTTTTGATAGACACGAGCAAGGATAAATCAACTCGTGTACGCACAAGAATATAAATAATGAAACTTGTTTGTTGCCATCGTTTGCTAATTACATAATTATATTATTTTTGTGTGTCATACTTTTTAATAGATATACCCGGCAACATTGACAGCAACAAGCGCAAAGGTTGGCCCAACCAATTCAACAATTTATGCCGGCCGCCTAAAAGCAGGCAACACCAAAATTGTCAACAGCAAATAACTGGGGCGTGTCCATAGAGATGGCAGCGCAGACGATGAATAGCTGCCTCATACGATGAATGAAAGCACGAGTATATGCGAGTAAACGCAATCAAAGTTTCTCTAAAATAGGCAATTTTTTTAAATATTTACACACTTAATACATTCAAATAAACGTCATTGAATTTGATTATATAATTTGTTTACGCTCAATTTTAAGTAATTGCTTTTAACTATTCATAAGCTATAAATTGGCCTGTTTTAATGCGTTCATTGAATTTGAGAAAATAATTAATTTACGCTCAATTCTTATCTTAAAACACAATAATATTTACGTCCTTTCTCAATCGCAAATGAATTTAATTCTAAAATACAATTTAAAAAAAACAATCGCTTAGCTTAGAAAATTTGTTGTTGTATTAATTCTTATTTTGATCAAAATTATACTTTCCTTTTTTGTTTTTTCAATAATTGCAATTCAATTCCATTCAGTTGCATGCCATTTGCATTAGGTAAATAATTTATTTGTCAGCAAACAAGCATTTGCTCCACACACACACGATAGTTGCGTCAGGCGCATATCTAGCTTATGAGAAATTTATGTAGCCCAACAGTTGGGCGCAGTCATTAAATGACAAAGCACAAAATGACACGCAAATGCAAATTGAATGAAATTAGTTGAATTAATGGCTCGTTGCTTCAGTTTTACCCAAGCAAAAGCCAAACAAATAAACAAAGGAACCGAGAGACAGACCCTGGTATCGATACCATATACGGCTTGTTATACCCTGAACCCAATGGAAATGGGTTATATAAAGGGTATCATGATATTGTGAACATGTATGCAACATGCAGAAATCTATATTATTATACTATATACTAGCAAGGTTACCCTATTCATATGGTATACACATATCGAGAATATTTTGCTATTGGGATATCTGCTCCCATGTCCCCAACATAAGCAAAATTGTATTTTCAAAGATAGAGCCTTGCGCTTTGGCATGTGCACGTTAATGTATGCCATATTTAAGTCCTACAAATTGTATACGAATCGGGGAAGAAACACCCAAGTTACCCAATAACGCCTTTTCGATAATGGGGAAGAAAAAAGGGAAAGAAGGGAAACTGGAGATGAGGGTATCATCTAGTCGAGCACACCCAGCCTCAGCATTGTTGCATGTTTTTGTTATTTTTTCTTTTTAGCCCTGACAAAGGGCGCATCGGCGATAAATTCAACTTTGAACTTGGCCACAACACGAGCCACTCGTCGCGAGCAACGCCCAACAATTTGGCCATAAATCATCTCAAGAGCTTAAGATTGGCGACCTTGAACAGCAATTTTCATGTCCATAAGTTCGGAAGCCGGAAACTCCATTGATTCAATACAACTTGAATCGACTGACTATTGACTAATCAATGCAAATTGCATTGGGTATTTTTCCGGCTAAGATAAAAACGGAAACGTGTGTCCAACACACACGCACACAAGGTGTTAAAAGCTTAGACCCTGCCCGGAAAGCCTTCCAAATATGGTACAAGAAAATATTCTACTACAAAAAAAAATAAAAACAAAAAAACAAAAACTTGCTCAGCGATAAAATGCTAATTTTGGTTGACTTAATTAACAAAGCTAAGCTAACAAAAAAAAAAGAAAAAAACAAAAACTGAGAGTTGACTCTTGACCATTTTACAGCTACATTTTACACTTGGCTAACGGTCAGCAGGCGGTTCAACACGCAGTTGAAGGTCGTCGCAAATTGTTATACCTGTTTATACCCTGTACTCAGCCAAAGAGGGCCATACAAATGTGTGCCGTGTGTAAACACAAGATATTAAATAGCCTACAATAACATTAGGTTAAGCGAACTAAGAGCGAGTGCAGGGTATCTAAGAGCTCGATGCACTTTCTGTCTTCTTCCATATATGTCAGCTGATTGACTGAGTTTTGGAGCTCAGAAATTGCAAGAGCTAGATGTAGTTAATTTGCCATGTGATCTCTTGTGGGCATTTGTAGGCTATATCTTGTACAGGGTATGTGCCTGTGAAGCACTCACAACTCTTTTAAGCCATCTCTGCTTGTAAGCTATACCTAGTACAGGGTATGTGCCTGTGAAGTACTCACAACTCTTTTAAGCTATCCCTGCTTGTAAGCTATATATATATTGTCTATTACAGGGTATGTGCCTGTGAATGATTCGCAACTAGAGCATTTAGAGTAGTTTATGCATTACGTATACGTAGCTAGTAATAAAAAAAAGTACTCGCAAAAAAGAACTCAAAGTTAGCTAGACAAACCAAATTTGGAATGTGATCTCTTGTGCAGAAAATAACTCTGAGTTTACATGAACGAAATGCCTTAAGTGGACTCATTTTTTGTTGCCAAAACTATGCTTACAGAATAGAATGCATTTGTGTGATGGTGGAGCACACGCCCACAGAGAACACCTGCAGAAACAAAGACAACGTCCGCCCAAAACAGCTGAGCTGAGCTCGGATTGGCAAATTTGGTGTGTGGCAGTTGATTGTGCGGATTTAAATAATTATAGAAACGAGCACAGCGCATTTGCCAAACAACGTTTACACATGATTATGGCATTTGAAGAGCTTTGTTTGAGCATTACGTATACGCAACGTTGCACGCGGACGCAGCACAGATCGCAATTGGCTGCAACTGATGTTGGCTTATGCTGCCACTTGTCACCAGGTGTGCCCTTCGGCGAGCCAAACAAATCTTAGACGTAGATACATAAAAATTTGGCAATGCAAAGCAAAGCTAAAGCGAGCCGTTAACTGGGTCAATGGCTGACGGAAGTTAAATCGCATCTACAAACTGTGCGCGGGCAACAGCTTGTTATTGTTATTGTTTTTATTTTTTTTCTTTTTAGTATCAAAGGCATGAACTTCCTTTTTTTGTTCGGCGTCGTTACGTTCCACTTAGAGGTTAATAAACTTGTTATAGTCTGATATGATTTGTCAATTAGCATTTGCATGCGAGTCCGTTAGACAAGAGCCAACTCACGCAGCCCACCCAGTTGACCCAGACCCAGTGAACTTGATCTCTAGCCAAAAAAAAAAACGAGAAGCAACAACAACAAAAACTAAGCTGAAAATGAAAAAAATATTAAGAATTTCAGGGCTAAGAAGTTTTTACCACGCACGCTGCGCAACCAGCTAGACTCTATGTTTGGGCTCACCTGTAAAGAGAGAGAGAGAGAGAGAGAGAGGGAGAGGTTGTGCATTAATTATTGAAGCTATTTTAAAAATTACAACGTCACATTGAAATTATTATTAATGATTGTCTATGTTGGAGACGGAAATGTTTTCGGTGCCTCTACAGAACATCTAACGCACCATCCAACCGGTCTCCCCTCTCTAGCTGTGACCCTGTATTTAAATAATTATAATCGCCTCCATGGCTTACACTAACATAAGTGGCAACATAATCAACGGCATCATTATCAGAGTTGGATCGCGGAGACTGGTTTATTAGAATTCTTAGCGATGACCTTGACTTAATTTCTTGAGCGCTGGGCGTTAGTTAATGCCCGGAAATGGGCCACTGGCCCGCCAATTAAAATACCTAACAGACTTTAACACATATGTATAAGCCCAGAACTGGCCATAAATTACTGTTCATCAATGTAATTGCTTTGTTTTGCTGTAACTTAATCATCCATCTAATATGTGCGTTTATAATCGCTAATTGTTCGATTGTGCATATAGAATATCGTTACGTTGCACGGCCAATCGGACAATCGGCTTATCGATTGACGATTGTCCGATAAGCCGATTGCCGATTGCCAATTGCCGATTGCCGATTGTCCGGCCGATGACTGCCGTGACGCAGCACTTGAGGTTCACTAGCCCAACGTTTGGCAGTTGAACAACATTTTCGCTTTCAGTGTGAACCCATTTGTATACCCTTGCAGCGGGCATTATAATATTTGTGCAAAGGGAAGCCACATCAAGATTCAAGATTTGGTGGATGAAGTTTCGGGTTCAAGTTCATTTTCAACTACAAACGAGCTTTATCTGCGCGTTTATAGGTTCATCTTATAGGTCTTTGACTCCCATTTATACCGAAAGGAATGTGAAACATCCCTCAAATGAATTCGAGCAAAGAAGGATCTTTTCATTTTCACGATTTTTCCACACTTGCGGGTGGAATTTCTCAAAGCCCCGCTTGTCTATTTTATACTAGGCATTCACAAGCTACACTATTCTGCCCACAAAAGGTATCTGCATAAACTTATTAAATTAGACTCCCATAATATTTGTCACGACAATCGAAAGGGCATTCAAGCTTCGGCGTATGGAAGTTAGACGTTATATCTTTTGTTATTTGAACATATAATGCATAATTGCCAAGCATGTGGACAATTGTTCAGTTTGAATCAGATCTCAACTCTGACAATTGCCGATTGTCAGTCAATTGCCATTCAGTGGGCTCATAATTATTTTGGTAGCACTTTTGTTTGCGCTCAGCTCATAAGCACTTTAAAGTGTGCAATTATTTGAGATTTTTTTCACATATTCAACAAGCTGGAAGTGACGTCAACGGCTCAACGATCCGCCACATCAAATAAATAAAAATATACACAAAACATTTTTAAGTGTCGGTATCCAGCAAGAGTTCAAACACTTGCAGAACGGAAGAAGAACAAGAGCAAGGAAGTGCACAAAGTGGGTGCAGACAGCTGTCAAAATAGTTGTCACTATCAAGATTATAACTATTATTTGCATAAAAAAATATTAATGGAATGTGGGGAGAAAAGATTAACGATCTTTTTTATTGTCTCCATAAGAGAGAAGGTCTAGATGGTAACAAACAGACGGATACCTATATAAAATACTATTCATACTAACTGATTGACAGACGGATTGACTGACGAATCGACTGACGGATTGACTGACGAATTGACTGACGGATTGACTGACGGATTGACTGACGGATTAGCCGACTGATTGACAACGCACAGTTCCTACTGTATTTACTCAATCTCATGTTATTTCACGTTTAGATGACGTTTTGGTTGATTCCACCCGCAAGTGTGAAAAAAGCGTGGATCGAGAAAAGTTTAACAGGACTTTTTTTATTGTCTCAATAAGAGAGAAGGTCTAGATGGTAACAAACAGACGGATACCTATATAAAATACTATTCATACTGGCTGATTGACTGACGAATCGACTGACGGATTGACTGACGAATTGACTGACGGATTGACTGACGGATTGACTGACGGATTAGCTGACTGATTGACAACGCACAGTTCCTACTGTATTTACTCAATCTCATGTTATTTCACGTTTAGATGACGTTTTGGTTGATTCCACCCGCAAGTGTGAAAAAAGCGTGGATCGAGAAAAGTTTAACAGGACTTTTTTTTATTGTCTCAATTAGAGAGAAGGTCTGGATGGTAACAAACAGACGGATACCCATATAAAATACTATTCATACTGGCTGATTGACTGACGAATCGACTGACGGATTAGCCGACTGATTGACAACGCACAGCTCCTACTGTGTTTACTCAATCTTATGTTATTTCACGTTTAAATAACGTTTTGGTCGATTCCACCCGCAAGTGTGAAAAAAAGCGTGGAAAACGGTTGGGTGAAACATTTGGCTTACCCTCCGATTGGCTTCAAATTCACTTTCAAGCGTTTTTGTGCAAATTCATTGTGATTAAGAACTTGGCTCCAAGCGGCTACAAACTTTTTTGTAAACTTTTACAGCATGAAAAAGTAATAATAGCGGTTTGGAAAGTAGCAAATGGTTGGAAATGCTGCCAATTCTTGAGTTCCCTCGAATCGACTATTATTATTATTTTATGTTAAAGCAGAGTAATTTTAAAGTATTCCACGTGCGGAAAATGCGTGGAAAAGTGCTGATCAATCATCAATTGACATTATCTTTTGTATAAAGAGATTACACTTGAATATCTAACAATCATATTAAAATTGAAATACTATCCACAAAAAAATAATCAAATAAAACATAAGCGACTGCATCACAAAGATATTAAAACAATAGCTCTGCGTTTTAAATTCCAAATGAATAAATTAACCAGACACCAGACACCCGAGATGGAAGAAGAAACTGGTCATTGGGTGTGTCCGTGGCAACAGCTCAAAAAATCAGTGTATTCAGGGAACAAGACATTATTAGATAATTTATCGAAAAGCTAAGCTATCATTTCATCATTTTTCGAAATATTAAGAGAATTAGAAGCAATCAAGTCGTGTTCTCCTCCGCAGCTTCTGCCATCATGGAATGCGGCGCTATGAATCTGTCCGTGGCGCCCAGAATGGTGATGCCACGTGGATGAGGGCTTGGATTATCCCAGCAGTGTTTGTACCAGGCCGTCTGCTGGCGACTCAGCCCAAAGCCGGCGGCCAGGCGCTCGGTGCAGTAGACCAGGCAACGGGTCATCGTGCGCAACACGCGGTCCCAGCGTGAGTCCAGCTCCTGATCATGCTCGATGCCAACTGGCTGCTCAGCTGGTGCAGATGTTGCCTCCTGTTTCTGATAGCTGTTCACCGGCGATAACTCATTGGCCAAGGCTGCAGCTGAGGGTCCCGGCTTTGCATGGAGCGCCCAATCCACTTGCTCCGGGATGCTGGCCACTTCCTCCTCATTGCGGCGCTTAATGCTGCTATCTAACAGCTGCTGCTGCTGCTGCTCCTGCTGCTCCTGCTCCTGTGCACCGGAGTTGGACATCTTGCTGCGGCTTGTTGTTGTTGTCGTCGTATTCACAGCTAGCAGATGTATCCCTACGATTTGATTGGTTTTCGGAATTTAAATGCTTGTAACTTCAGACAGACAAGGCACAGCTGTTTGAATTCAGTACTCCAGCCTACTGAAACCTGCTGGGCCCTACATTAACTCAGTGTACCACACAGAAGAGCTATTCCGCCTACTCAATTCAAGTGTAATTAGGTACAACAAACAACTGTACCCAATGTACTACTCTACCCTATACGCACCCTATGGCATTGTACTCTAACTAAATTTGTCAAACCTAAACTACCCTAAGGTACAGTTAGTTATGTAGTCAATCCAAGTGTACCATACTATAATAAGTTATAACACATAGTACATTACCTTACCAGACGGTACGCTACTGTACCCTACAGTAAGTTACTGTACCTTTATGTACGCTTATGTACCTTAATGTACTCTATTGTACCCTACAGTAACTTACTGTACGCTTATGTACCCTAATGTAGCTTAATGTACTCTATTGTACCCTTCAGTGACTTACTGTACCCTAATGTACCCTAATGTACCGTACTGTACATCAATATACTCTACTGTGCGCTACTGTTCGTTACCATATTGTATGCTATTGTGCCCTACTGTACCCTACTGTACCCTAATGTACACTACTGTGCCCTACCGTACCTTACTGCACCTTACTATGCTGTACCCTACTGTACCTCATTGTACCTAGATGAACTTTACAATACCAAACTAATCGTACCAATTGTGGTTAACTGTACAATATGGTACCCTTTTGTTACTAGCTACTCTACCTTACAAATCTATTCGGCTTTTCGAGAAATTCGTGAAATTTTCTTCCCAAATAGACTTTTTATGAGTATAGATATATATTTTCCTAATGAACTCTCGTACTTTTGGAAAATCAAATTATTAAGATGCCGTTATGGTATTTTCTACGCATATATTAAGGTCACTTTCTATAACTTAAACTTTTGTATATAATATCTGATATCTAAATATATCCAGAATGACAAACGTAACGTCAAGAGCCTGAGTGACTTGTGAGTTTGACCGTCGGACTAACAAGCGTAAGGTCACCGGTTCAAATCCCGCAACAATTTGCTACATTTATAACAGTTTTTATTATTCTTCATTACTCAAAACATAAATAAATAGAACAAAATTAAGAAAAATTAATTGGTCTATACAATTATAGTTCAAATGCATAGATGAGGGGTTGGAATTTTAGTGACTTTCTAACAAATTAAACAAGCAATATTTTGCTATTATTTGTTCTAGTATTATTGCAAATAAAAGTGATAATAGTTTAATAAAAATGCACTTTGATCATCTTAGATCTTAGTTAAAACGCAATTGATATATATTTCTCTTCTCCTCGAGAAACTTCTATAGGAAGAAACACAGCATCCGCTTCTTCAGCTGTGGAGCTTTGATATACTTTTTTATATATATATATATATTTTTGATACAGAAATTATCTATGCATTTAACCGTTGCGGTACTTCAAAACTGGTTTCTTGCTTTTTTACTACCAATTCTAACGTTCTCTCTCGCAATCAGCGCTGGTTTGTTTCTTTCGCGGTTTCTTGACGGAGTTTATTTGTGTCTTTTGCTGGCAACCTTGAAGATTCTTTGGTAGAAGATTTTTGTGTTGGCTGCAAAAAACGATTTTCATGTTTGGCTTTTTCATTTTGTTTTTTTTTTTATGGTTGGTTTTTTATGTTTAGTCATATAACAGGGCGCAACTTCTCTCAACTTGAAAATATGCACACAAAATATATATATGCTTATTCTTCGGCTGTTTGCAAAAAAAATATTTACGAGTGTCTACAAATCGAATCCATAAATGTAGCAAAACAATGCAAACGATTTTAAGCTATGCGATTGTGAAATACACTCATTAGCAAGCGTCAACGATATCGACATACTAGATATATACCAGTCAATATGATTTCACAAACATTTAGCTTAGCTGCAAATTAAATCTTTGCATTAAACAACAATTAAGGCCGCGGAATAATATACATGGAATATACATAGAATAATATACAGTCAATTAGAGCAACAAGGTAGAGTATATAGAGTATATAGAGGGAAAGCTGTTCAAGCGAGTTTCCTTGAAATGCATGAAAACTAAATACACAAGAGTATCAAAGATGCGAAGGCTCAACTGAAAGTTACTTTTCAGACAGCTCAAAAAAGTACACGCATACACGCAAAAGTTTATAGCTGTAACTCAAAAAATTGTTGGGTTATTTTAAATATTCTAAATTAATTAGCTTAGTTTATGGTCAAAAAGGCTGCGTACCAAATTTCATAGCTCTAGCTTATAGAATTCTCGAGTTCAGACCGAAAGTTGAGCCACAACTCCGCAACTCCTAATGGCCACAGTCAAAGTATACCCCATTTGGCAGCCGAAACACTTACAGGGTATACAGAAAAAACCCCAATAGTGCGTAGCTGCGTACAGTATGTAAATTGTGATTAATAAAAATAAGCCGCAACTGGCTGAAAACAAGTCGCACCCAGTCGAACACAATCAAGTATGCCGACGACTGTCGCCAAAAGAACAATCTACTGGCGGCGACAAATTAACGGCCAGTGAGGCGGAGGGGGCTAAACCAAGATCAAAAAACCGTCCAGTCATCATCACTAGACAAGACTATCGAATCGCAGTAGCGTGTTTTTTGTTTTTTACTTCTTTTTTTTACTGATATGCCCCAGCAACAGCTGCGTCAACACGGACGCTCGTTGCCTGATTAAGCCAAAGTATTGCAACAGGCGCAGAGTTCATGAGTGGCATGCCACAGTGCCACGCCCACGCAGACAAATGTCAGAGTCGCGTCCGCTAAACTAAAAAGACTATAAAGAGAAGAAAAAAAATGGTGACAATTTCGCGCCATAAAAGGAAAAACAAAGACGAAAAACAGCCGCCAAATGCGTTTGGCCGCAGTTTCGCCGGCTGGAAAGTCGGTCAAAGACAACGGCTAACAAAATTCTTGACTACTTAGCAGCAAATTGGCAAAAACAACAACAACAGCAACTAACTATCGATTGTGCCGAAAACTTTAATTGCCGTTAGGCGCGCAGAGTTGCCAGCTATTGCGAAATTGCGCACCAGTTGGCAACGGCGCCACCTTGACTCGAATGCCGCCGCCTGAATGTCATCGATTCTTGTCAAACCTTGGTCGCCAACCAGCCAACGGGCCAACGAGCCAACGGACCATTTGGCTCTGCCAAGAACTTGTCGGCAAGGTTCTGGCCGCCGACGCTTACCCTGCACAAGAATTACAACAAATAACTGAGCCAGAAATAACAAGAAGCCGGCTACCAAATACCCTTGCCAACATGCGACCTGGCAATACTTTCATAGCACAGCTTTATTTCCGACAGATTGTGCTTCGGGCAGCTGTATGAAATAGTTAGATACTTGCGAATATCTTAAGACAATTGTCAAGCTCGCTATGGCTGAGTTTTGTCAAGATAGCTTCGCTTTTTTGGTAAATGTAGCCAAAGACTGTTAAAAGTGTGCCCCATTTTCAGCAAGTGAAAAAGATATATAGTATATTGAAAAGCATGAGATAAAAATGTCTTTTCCAGCAATGTTAACCATTGAGCTACGTACATGATACAGTAGTTTGATGTTCTACCCATATATAGTCAATGGCATCAAAGGCAGCTCCAACTATTTGTATACATTTCGTGACAATATCATAATACCCTCTTCATAATGCCCTCTTCAAGGGTATATTAAATTCAAGTAAATCTGGTTCTTGACATAAGCTCAAATTTGTGGTTTGTGATTTGTTCGTGTTGACAAACGATATGAGAAGCTGACTTTGCGGCTTTGAGCTTTTAAATTGTTTTTGTTTAGTTTGGCTTAAACATTTTATTTAATGAAGTTAACTTTAAGATTCACCTGATCGATTAGGTAGCTATAATGTCATATTAGTTCACATTCATACACGAAAAATATTTCAATATAACAAACTTTACTTGTTTATTTGAGTTGGTTTATTTGATTTGTTCAGAACCCGATAAGAAAATATATGATAATAATCATAAAAAAAACCTAAGAAAATATCAAATAAATTTTATACAAATTTAAGGTTAAGTGTAGATGGCCTAAAAACAACAGAAGAAAAATTCCGGAATTTAATTTTCCTCCCTTTCCTATGTAATTAGTTGTAAAACAATGTAATTGCCATTGTCATAATAACAGCACTGTGCTTACATTCTGATAATTTTCCATTTCCATTTATGGGTTATTAATTTCTAAACTAAAACCGGTTTGCATACAATGGAAAGTTTACAGACTTAAATCGCCAAACAGCTTGCAATGTTTCGTCTTTATGCTAAGTAGTAGAACGCGTCAAAGGGGTGTTTACCCAAACAGTTGTTGGTATTTGATCCAACGCTGGCTTAAACAAATTACATATCTTAAAACAAAAACTTGAAAGATCTTTTCGGCTTTGTTTTTTTTTTTTTTTTTTTTTTTTTTTTGTATGTCATGGGGCGGCGCTCAAGCGGTTGCTTTCAGACAAATTCTACGATTCAATGCTGCGACTTCAGACGATGACAATGGGTCGGTCGCCCGTTCGAAGCCCATTCTCTTGTTTAACAATAATTCACATGCAAACGGAAATAATTAAAAGATTTACAAAATAAAATCCAGCAAGTGATGAAACCCAATGATTTCAAGGGGCACCTGGGCAAGTTCTAGAGCGCATACAAAATTGTTGTTAATTCATGCAGCTGATTGCAGACAAGCCTCGTCACAAGCCCCATTCAGTTGCCATTAGCCAAGTCATTTAGAATTTTGAATTTACAATTTAGAATTTGCAAAGCGATCTACGGATGCTACAGAGCTCTGGACTATCGCGCGACTACAGCGATCCGGAAATGGTTTACTCTTAACGTATCTAAAAATAATATACCCGGTCAGATCGATTGATATTATGTTTCCTCTCTAACTCTGCTAATATTATGCATTTCAGTTAAACCTAGTATAAGACATTTGAGTTTTATCCATTGCAATTCTATCCAATTAGTTTCCTCCACAGATCTTGCTCTCTGTTCCTGGGGGTCACTCGAATTTACAGCGATCCGGAAATGGTTTTCTCTTGACGTATCTAAAATAAAAACAAGTAAGAGGTTCTAGTCGGGCGCTCCCGACAAGGGGATACCCTCTTCTTCCAACAGGCGATAGCTATAAAATGAAAGATACTTGATATATATTTACTATTCTAGAAGCTACATGTCAAGTTTGGTGACTCTAGCTCTTATTATTTCGATATCAATTTTTATCGATTACTTGGAAACAGGGAAAGTTATCGATTATCGAAAACAAACTCGATCTGCGCATGGACTAGGAGGACCTACAGCTGAAATTTCCTAGCTCCTTTTAGGTTCTGAGATCCTTGCGTTCAGACATACGGACGGACGGTAGAACGGACAGGCGGTCGGACGGACAGACGAACGGACGGACAGTCACATGGACATGGCTAGATCGACTCGGCTATTGATGCTGATCAAGAATGTATATACTTTATGGGGTCGGAGATGCTGCCTTCTGCCTGTTACATACATTTGCACAAATACATTATACCCTCTTTACCCATTTTTAATGGGTTTAGGGTATAAAAACAAATAATATACTCGGCTGCTATAGCCCGTTGCCTCTTTCAGTTGAACCTACTTCCATTGCATCTCTATTCAATTAGTGCTTTCCACAGATCTTACCCTCTGTTCACTCGAATTGACAGATGCTCTTAACGTATTTTTAAATACTATAATCGGTCAGAAGGTTTGCCATGTTCGCTCTCTATCTCTGTTATTACTATGCATTCCAGTTAAGCAGACGCGACAGTTGAGTTTCTTCCATTTGCCAGCAATTCTATCCAATTAGTTTCTTCCACAGATCTTGCTCTCTGTTCCTGGGGGTCACTCGAACTTATCTGCGATTTCCTAACGCCAAAGCCAGGCATTAAGATCTCATTGAGACCTGTTGATCCGATCTGCGCTCTAATCGGATATGTATATGTTCGCTTCACTGTGCATTATACTCTATACTTTATGTCTGTCTGACATTTGCAAGTACTTAATTTTGCTCGTTTGCTTAAGAATTATTTTCGAACATATTTTTTGAACTTTTGAATTATGTTCCTTCGTTGAAACTGGTTGCAATCTGTTTAATTAATTACTCTGAACTTTTCTTTGCCAGTGCAACTGGATGACATTTTTATTAGCTTATTATTTATCTTTTGTTTTGTATTATATTTTAGATAATTCCAATTGCGTTCTGTTCACGAGAGTATCTTGATAATTCTTTCCAGTTATTATTTTTTTTTAATTTGAGGTGCAATTTGATGTGGGAAAACGAATTATCGTATACGGTTGCTATTGCATTCATGTTTTTGCAATTAATAACCGACTATCTTCGATACTATCGAATACGTATTTCGAAAGTTCTAGGCACAATAAGATTTGCATAGAAATTTATGCAAGAATCAAGAATTTTCTCGGCAAAAATCGGAATATCTATCTGTCGGGCCTGATCCATATGCTGTAATCGGAAATACTTAATAAAATCTCAATCCAGAATCCAGTTTAAGTTTGTTAGGCACCTAATCAGACGTTTGGTAACAGCATCATACTTAGGTATATAGTTAAGAGTGTTTTCTCTTCATTAATCATGCTCCTAATCGTAGCTTGGTGTACATGTATATTGTATAATTGGCAGTTCCATTGCCTCGCCAATCGCAATGTGAGACTCTAACCCCATCTCGAGCTACCCAGCTCAATGCCCGATGCCCGATGCCAGCAGCTGTTCGATATAATTAAAACATCAGCTCGGATAAAAGTGTGATTAACAAGTATTAAATTTCCTTTCTTCTAATGGATTCTATTCCCGAACTAATTGCTGATTCAGTTGCTCGCTGTCAGCTCAACTCTCCGGATGGGCATGCAACTACTCATGCTGTGGCCTTTGTGCCTGATCTCTGCTGCAGTGGCCCAAAGCTACTATGGCAATGCCCTGGCCGATGCCTTGGAGCTGCTGCGACGTGGCCAAAATCAAATGGATCTCGAGGCCCTTGATGAGCGCGACCAGCTGCTCAGTGAATATGATTTCATAGTGGTTGGCGCCGGCACCGCGGGCTGTGCTCTCGCCGCGCGTCTCTCCGAGAATCCCAGTTGGCAGGTGCTGCTGCTGGAGGCGGGCGGACCGGAGAGCTATGCCATGGACATGCCCATTGTGGCACACTATCTGCAGCTGGGCGAGATGAACTGGAAATATCGGCCACAGGCCTCCAACAGCTATTGCCTGGCGATGAACAACAATCGCTGCAATTGGCCGCGCGGCAAGGTGATGGGCGGCAGCTCCGTACTCAATTACATGATGTACACGCGCGGCAATCGCCATGACTATGATCGCTGGAAGGCGCTGGGCAATCCCGGCTGGGGCTATGACGAACTGCTGCCCTATTTTCGCAAATACGAGGGCTCGCACATACCCGACGCGGACACGGGCGAGTCGCGACCCGGCCGCCAGGGACCTGTCAGCATCAGCTACTCCCTATTTCGGACGCCCATCGCCACAGCCTTTGTGGAGGCCTCAAAGCAGGCGGGCCTGCCGCACGGCGACTACAATGGCGCATCTCAGCTGGGCGTCTCCTATCTGCAGGCCACGGTCCACAATGGTACGCGCTGGAGCTCCAATCGCGCCTACCTCTACCCAATCAAGGGCCAGCGGCGCAACCTGCACATAAAGAAGAGATCGCTGGTCACCAAGGTGCTCATCGATCCGCAGACCAAGACCGCCTATGGCATCATGGTCCAGGCCGATGGACGCATGCAGAAGGTGCTCGCTCGCAAGGAGGTGATCGTCTCGGCGGGCGCCATCAACACGCCCCAGTTGCTGATGCTCTCGGGTCTCGGTCCCGCCAAGCATTTGCGCGAGGTGGGCATCAAGCCGGTTGCGGATCTGGCCGTGGGCTACAATCTGCAGGATCATGTGGCGCCAGCGGTGACCTTTGTGTGCAATGCCAGCTCGCTGAAAATGCGCAACTTTCTGAACACGGATGCGGTGGGCGGATATCTGCGAGACCAAGGACCCCTGCGAAATCCGGGCGGCGTCGAGGCGATTTCTTTCTACGGATTGGACGATGATGCGCGTGCCAAGGGCTGGGCGGACATGGAGCTCTTCATGGCAGGCAGCAGCCTACATTTAAATCCGGCTCTGCGGCTGGCATTCGGCGTCCGGGCGGACATCTATGAGACCATCTTTGGCGGATTGGAGAAAAGCAATATCGATTCCTTTATGATCTTGCCAATGATATTGCGCGCCAAGAGTCGCGGACGCATTCGGCTCAAGAGTCGCAATCCGCGGCAGCATCCACGGATCGATGCCAACTATTTTGCGCATCCCTATGATCTGGACATAACGGTGCGCGGCATCGAGCAGGCGGTCAGCCTGATGGATCAGCCTGCCTTTAAGGCGATCAATGCACGTGTGCTGGAGACGCAGCTGCCCGCCTGCCGTCATCTCGGGCGCCAGACCAGAGCCTACTGGGCGTGTCATGCGCGTCACTTCACCTTCACGATCTATCACTATTCCGGCACGGCCAAAATGGGGCCACGCAGCGATCCCAGCGCCGTGGTCGACGCACGCCTACGCGTCCATGGCATTCGAAATTTGCGCGTGGTGGATGCCAGCATAATGCCCTATCTGGTTGCGGGTCATCCCAATGGGCCGGTCTTTTTGATAGCCGAGAAGGCCGCCGATATGATCAAAGAGGATCACAACTTTAGCTAGCCAAAACTGATGCCTAAATTGCTTCCACCCATAAATGAATAGAAAATGGATCGCATTACTGATCTTGTCAGAGATCTTGCCGCTCACCCAACGATCCTTGTGGTCATTTTTTGTGCGCTCTTCCATTTCTTTCCAATAACAATTGGTGACAGTTTTAAGTGAGGATCGTGCCAGTGATCTAGCCAGCGATCTTTTCGATCTTCCGTCTTTACGTTGGTTCCATGGAATAAAGCCCAGCCCATTTGGTTCTACTTAGATCATAAGTCATTCATTTTGTGTACAATATCCCGACTCATAAATATTTGCCAAAAGTCTTTTGATCTTTTCTCATATTTATTGCCATACAATAACTCTCAAAATTTTGCGTTATTATACCCTGAACCCATTAAAAATGGGTAAATAGGGTATAATTCATTTGTGTAATTTTATGGAAGCATCTCCGACACCATAAAGTATATATATTCTTGATCAGCATCAATAGCCGAGTCGATCTAGCCATGTCCATGTGACTGTCCGTCCGTTCGTCTGTCCCGCAAGGATCTCAGAACCTATAAGAGCTAGATGCTTGAGGCTTAGCTGTAGGTCCTCCTAGTTCATGCGCAGATCGAGTTTGTTTCCGATATTCGATAACTTGCCCCGTTTCCAAGTAATCGATAAAAATTGATATTGAAATAATAAGAGCTAGAGTCACCAAACTTGACATGTAGCTTCTAGAATAGTATAAATATATCAAGTATCTTTCATTTTATAACTATCGCCTGTTGAAAGAAGAGGGAACAGGGTATCCCCTAGTCGGGAGCACCCGACTAGAACCTATTACTTGTTTCAAGCATGTAAGTGATCTTGCATGCGATCTTTAGATCTACAGAATGGGGCAGTTAAGTAGGCCAACTAATAAATAGAAGCCAAAGACTTGGTCTTGGCTGTGATCTTCCCGATCAAGGATCATGATTGTTTCATATCCTTTAAAGATCACATCAGTCTTCTTTTAGCTGTGATCTGGTCTATAATTTCTGCTGCTTGCCATGATATTTTAATTTAAAAGATCAGGCAACTGATCTTATAGAAGATCCTGTCTGTTACATTTTAAGCGCTTCTTGCCAATGGGTTGACAAAGTAGATGCTCGTAAAATCAAACTGCCTGTTCCGTAAGGAAGCTTAATGTGATTTTGCCCTTGTTCTTGTCGATCGACCAACGATCGTTGCAAGTGGAGTATGAATTAAATTAATTGCAAACCTACTGCAGAGCAGAAAAATACGTATAGATGAACTTGACTGGGCTCTTGTCGATCACCCAACGCGATCGTTGCAGACAATTTATGTGCTGCTCCCCAATGCGTTGACATATTGTTGCTAAATGGAATATTAAAAACAACAAAAAAACCAACAAAAATGGGCTGTGCGCGTATGGTGGGCCCTTCCGCGTTGAGAGCATGGGCAATCGATCTTTGATCTTCGATCTTCGGGCCAGACAATCAATCGAGAATCGCCGCTTAAATGGATGCCAAAATTGGACCCTCGAGATTGCCCTCAGGTTGCCCTGCGCGCTGCAGACAGTTTTGCGTAGCTTCCGCAATTTGATCAATATGGTCTGGGGGCTGCTGCTGCTGCTGCTGCTGCTGTGATCGTGTGAACGATCAGCTCAAGTCAATGTCAGTGCGTTCGCTCAAATTTCGCTTTCAATTTGGCTTTGTGAACGTGTCCACAGTCATGCCAATGGTGCTGCTGCTGCTGCTGCTGTTGCTGCTGCTGCTGCTGCTGCTGTTTGCCGCTCTGAAGATTCTTGGCAGTAATCGTTAACGTGAACAACGATCGCGCTGCCGATCGAGCGCGCTGCCGAAAAGATTCGCAAACACGATTCGGCCGAGACGGCAGCGCTTATATTTAATATTAAATTGAACTTGGCCAGAGCGATTGCCAGCATTACCAGTTACGAGTCCGATTGGGCAAGACGAACTAACGGCACGGGCCAAGCATGCGCGCACAGTCCGTACTCTAAAGAACGTCTAAGAAACTATCCAAAGAACAATTTAAAAACACATACATACATATACAAAAAGCAATTGTCTTTTTTTTTTTTTTTTTGCGTGTGTGCAACATCAAGTGAAGTGCTAAGAACATGGCTAAAGTGTATCAATGCCAGCTATTGGTGGGACTAATGCTAGCTAGCCTGGCTCTGATCGCCGCCCAGAGCGAGAATGTGCTCTTCGAGACGATCAATTTTCTGCGACGCGGCCAATCGGATGTGGAGCTGGAGAACTATGATAATACCATTGAAATGGAAAGCGAATATGATTTTATAGTGGTGGGCGCCGGCACAGCGGGCTGTGCCCTGGCCGCGCGTCTCTCCGAGAATCCCAAGTGGAAGGTGCTGCTGCTGGAGGCGGGCGGACCGGAGCGTCTGGTCATGGATGTGCCCATTGTGGCGCACTTTCTGCAGCTGGGCGAAATGAACTGGAAGTACCGTACACAGCCCTCGGATCACGCCTGCCTGGCGATGAACAACAATCGCTGCAATTGGCCGCGCGGCAAGGTGATGGGCGGCAGCTCCGTACTCAATTACATGATGTACACGCGCGGCAATCGCCGTGACTATGATCGCTGGGAGGCACTGGGCAATCCCGGCTGGAGCTGGAAGGATGTGCTGCCATACTTTAAGAAATACGAGGGCAGCAGCGTCCCAGACGCAGAGGAGGACTTCGTGGGACGCGACGGACCGGTGAAGATCAGCTATGTGAACTGGCGCTCCAAGATATCGGAGGCCTTTGTCGATGCCGCCCAACAGGACGGCTTGAAATATCGCGATTATAATGGACGCATTCAGAATGGCGTCGCCTTTCTGCACACCACCACACGCAACTCGACGCGCTGGAGCTCCAATCGCGCCTACCTCTATCCCCTCAAGGGCAAGCGTCACAATCTGCATGTGAAGAAGAGGGCGCTGGTCACCAAGGTGCTCATCGATCCGCAGACCAAGACCGCCTATGGCATCATGGTCCAGGCCGATGGACGCATGCAGAAGGTGCTCGCACGCAAGGAGGTGATCGTCTCGGCGGGCGCCATCAACACGCCCCAGTTGCTAATGCTCTCGGGTGTCGGTCCGGCCAAGCATTTGCGCGAGGTGGGCATCAAGCCGATTGCGGATCTGGCCGTGGGCTACAATCTGCAGGATCATACGGCGCCGGCGGTGACCTTTACAACGAATGCCACATCATTGAAATTCGAAGACTTTGCCGATCCCACCTGGCTGACCCGGTTCAATCGCAGAGAGGGTCCATATGGTTCGCCCGGCGGCTGTGAGGCGATCGCCTTCTGGGATCTGGATCATGAGCGCGACGAGGATGGCTGGCCGGATATTGAGTTGTTTTTGGTGGGCGGTTCCATGTCATCCAATCCAGCCATATCGCGCGCCTTTGGCCTAAAGAAGTCCATCTACGATTCGCTGTTCGCCGAGATTGAGGACAAGGCGCTGAATGCCTTCATGATCTTCCCCATGATTCTGCGGCCCAAGAGTCGCGGTCGCATCATGCTCAAGAGCAGCGATCCCTTCAAGTATCCGCTGATACATGCCAACTACTTTGCCCATCCGTACGACGTGGACATCTCGGTGCGTGGCCTGCTGAAGGCCATCAGCCTGATGGAGCAGCGGGGCATGAAGGCCATCGAGGGCAAGCTGTGGGAGCGCAAGATACCCACCTGCAAGCAGCATCCCTACAAGAGCTGGGCCTACTGGGCCTGCTATGTGCGCCACTTCACCTTCACCATTTATCATTATTCCGGCACCACCAAGATGGGACCCAAATCGGATCGGGCGGCGGTTGTGGATGCCCGCCTGCGTGTCCATGGCATACGCAATTTGCGTGTCGCCGATGCCAGCATCATGCCCGAGATCATGTCCGGTCATCCGAACGGACCCGTCTTTATGATCGCTGAGAAGGCCGCCGATATGATCAAGCAGGATTATGGCTATATCAAATAAATCCCAGTGCAGTCAGCATGCTCCAGTTTAGGTTTAGTTTTACATCAGGTTTGAGCTCCGTTCCACACCGTTTCAGTTAGCTGCGATTGATCCTGATCTTGCTGATCTTCCTGATCTTCGCTGGATCCGCATACTTTTCGACGCCGAACGGGGCTTTAGTTAGATCTTGCCCGCATTCAATCTCTGTCTGTCCTACATAATGAACTGATTTTAATGTAAGCTAGCTCCTAAGACAACAATAAATATTTTAAGAAACTTTTAACAATTCTCAACTGGTTCTTGCCATTACCCCAAACCCTCCTCACCCTTTAGCAACAGATCGACTCATTCCGTCAAACATTTCGGAGAGACTTTGGACTTTGGCAACGGGCCGGCACGAGCTCTTTTGACATTGACATTGAACTCTATTTTATAACGCCTCAACTTTATCTGCAGCTGTGAGTATTTGTATCCGCATACATATATAGGTATTGATATTGGTATGGGAATATTTATACAAATATTTATCTTAATATATACATGGAAATGCATCTGTAAGCAAATCTTCCATTATATCTGTATCTATATCTTTAACTTCATATGTATTGTATTTTTTTTTTTATTCTGTGTATGTGTCTGCATCTGTTTCTATACCTACATTTGTATCTATACCTATGTCTGTATCTGTATCTGTATCTATACCTATATTTGTATCTGTATCTGTATTTGTATCAGTTTTTGTATCTGTATCTGTATTTGGATCTCTTTCTGTATTTGTATCTGTATCGGTATATGTATCTGTATCTGTAGCTGTATCTGCATCTGCATCTGTATTTGCATCTGTATATGTATCTGTATCTGTATCTGTATCTGTATCTGTATCTGTATCTGTATCTGTATCTGTATTTGTATCTGTTTCTGTATCTGTATCTCTTTCTGTATTTGTATCTGTATCTGTAGCTGTATCTGCATCTGTATATGTATCTGTATCTGTATCTGTAGCTGTATCTGCATCTGTATTTCCATCTGTATATTTATCTGTATCTTTATCTGTATATGTATCTGTATATGTATCTGTATCATTATCTGTTTTTTATCTGTATCTGTATATATTTATCTAGATCTGTATCTGTATTTGTATCTGCATCTGTATTTGCAGCTGTATATGTATCTGTATCTGTATCTGTATCATTATCTGTATCTTTATCTTTATCTTTATCTGTATATGTATCTGCATCATTATCTGTATTTTTATCTGTATCTGTATTACTTAATGCATCTTAATCTATTTGTTTTTTGTTTCAGTATCTGTATCTATACATTTATCTGCTTCTTTAAATCCGCCATTCTTTCGTTAGATTCATCCGTATTTACAAACATGCAATAGACGTTTGTGTTTCTATCAATTTCTGCCTCTTCATTTCTATCTATATCTTATCATTTATTTCTTGTGCATCTGCTTCTTCTATAACTCATTGTCACATTCGTTCTCATTGTTTTCGTTGTTTCTCACCTGCAATTTTCATGCTAATCAAGAACAGCAACAACAACAACAAATGCTAACAAACCCATCAAATTGAGAGCCATGAAGTCTGCAACTTCGTCCAAATCAAAGACCGCTTTTTTTTTTTGTTGCTGACTCTTTTTTTTTCAGATTTATTAAATGCTGTTTCTCGACTTTTATTGTTGCGGAAACAATATGCGAGCGGCATTCACATATTTGACTTCCATTCGAATACCCTGTTCGCACATGAAACGTGTTAAAAAGTGTATCATAAAGTTGGGCTCTTATCTGACATTTTCAACACCAAGAACTCCGAGCTAAGTTCGTCGAGTTTCAAAATCATCTAAATGTAATTTTTTCCGTTTTCTTTTTAATTTACAAACTAAATGCATTGTGCCCAAGTCAAGCACATAAAACAGAAAAAGTTATATTTTAATTCCATCTACAGGGTATTTTCCAGTCCATATTTCGCTGGCCAAGTGCATTGTTTCTAATTTTAGCTGGGCATCAAATTATCTTGTCTAATTGCCAAATTCGTGTTAATTATTGAGCGTGTTTTATTTCTACTTGCCGTCCTTAGGGTAGGTAGTTCAAGTTCTGCCTTCGCCTTGACTTTAACTATTTAAAATGCGAGTATTTAACACAATTTTGTTAGATCGATAATACGAGACGTGTCTTTATCCAAACAAGTTTAAGCACTTCGTGTGCCGCGCTTGAAAGTATGCAACAAAATTCTACTTTAAGCGAATTGAAGCTTTAAGTGAGCGCAGCTTTCGAGGCGCAGCTTAAAGCTCTGCAAATACACCAAGTTAATCGGAACAAGCTCTAATGATTATGGATACCAAAATCTATACAATGGCTATTTAACTGGCAGATGGAGGCTTCTGCGACCCCATCAAATAAGCCCATGCAGTATGTCGGATAAAAATCTAAATATTTGCGTGCATCATATTTTGAACATACTGCTCCATATCAATAATATCGATCAGTGTCGAGTTTTTCATACAGCTTGTATGCACTTCTTGGCTTTTGTTCAAAAGCAAAACTTAAATATGCAAATTGTTCAAGCACTAGCCGTAGGCTCTTGTTTATTCGCCCATGTTGCTGTTATATAAAGGCTCTGTAAATGCCCGAACGATCGGACTACAGAGACCGAAGCAGAAAGGGAATTTGACATGTTTGATATGCCAAGTAGATGTGATAGGTAGACGGGATCTACTTACATATTTATTTTAAAATTAAAACTTGAAATTATTTTATTATAAAGCTTTTTTATTATATTATGTATTTCATTTACCTAATAAACTATTGATTATTAGTGCATTTATTTATTTTTACTTTATTATTATTTATATCATTTAAATGATGGATTATTGACTATTATAATTTTTATTATTTTCCCAACGAGTTATTTTTAATTGCTAATTTGTGCATGTCAAACTAAGAGTACTTGTTTGTATTTAATTAATTTTATTTTTTCATTAAATTATATTTGATTGACGATTTCTCTACGTCAAACTTAGAGTACTTTAATAATATTTGTATGCTACATTTGTTGGATACGTCACCGAGCAACTCTTATTTTGCGCCCCATTTCATTTACCCCGCTGGAGTTTGAGTACGGATGTGGTTATCTCGACTCTCCCCGCTCTCGGCACACTCTACCCCTGCCCAAAAGTCGGCACTTTCATTATCAAAGCATCAAATATTCATGAATTCAGAGTGGGCGTTGCCAGGGGCAGCAATTCGGCAGGTGCGACTGGGCATATGCAGGTGACGCGACGGGCAGCCAGACAGATTTGACTGGAACCAGCAATTGCCTGACCAAAACAAAAACGAAAGAGAAAGAGAAAAGAAAAAACAAACTGCGGCACCAGTTGCCAGATTGGCGAGTGGGGTTGCCAGGGATTTGGCGCAATTGCATGCCTATTTTCAATATGCCGGACAGATCGGACAACGAACGGGCGCTTGGAGGCATCGTGTCTGCGTCCTGCGTCCTGCGTCCCGCGTCCTGCGTCCCATGGCACAGCCTCCGCTGTGGGGTGGTTTACTGCAGCTAAACAAAGGCCTGGCATAGGGTGGCTGTCAGTCTGAAGCCCGTTTAATCTGCTCTGATTGCGCACGATGCGTTCGAGGTTCGTAATTATGTTTTCTTTCAACTTTGTCATGTGACAAGGCGAAATAAAATCAAATCAAACAAGTCACGCGACTCTACCCCAAACTGCCTGACTAGCAGTTACCCTGTACACAGCGGCGAGCTGCCCTTGCAAACATTCTAGCTTCCGTTTATACAAACTCTCTGTGCTTCTTCCTCACTGTGTCTTATATTATAGGTACAGCATGCTGGAATAGCTCGAGAGCTTATTGCCCTATCTTTATCAGATTTGCAGCTGCTATAGTCTATGGCACCAAAATCTAGGCATATACCAAAGCACAAGCTTTCAAATATCAAGTTTTGTATATTAGCTCTCATTTAATCAGGGAAATGTATTGACAGAATAGAAATGGTCAGAGGTATCGAAAAGAAAAAAAAACTGTTCTGCTCTTTGTATAAGAGACTGCGTTAAATTTCAAATTTATCTAGCTTTTATAACGGCCGAGATCGACAAGTTCATACGGACATGGCTAGATCGACTCGGCTCGTCATGCTGATCAAGAATATATATACTCTATGGGGTCGGTTACGCCTCATTCTACATTTGCACAACAATTTGAATAAACGTGGCGATAGCTTATATATATTTATAGGGTATGTGGAAGTTGGTATAAAGTAACCTTTTGAAAAATTTGGTGCATACAGTACCTATAATCTTTGAGATATGCCTTATAAGGGAAAATAACGCAGGTTACAAATCGATATTTATCGATATTTATCGAGATTGATAAGGTACAAACTATCGAGAAAAAAAGTGTATATAATTTGGTATAATCTCTTCAAGTCTGTAGCCCTTATTATTTTTGATTTAAGCTCAATAAACGGCGATTAAAATCGATATTTATCGATACATTCCACACTGAAATCTCTCGCTCTTACTTTATGTATATGAACAAATTAATATAATTTGTAGCTGACTCCTGGTAGATGTCACACATAATATACCCTCTGTTTGGGACACGTTCACCGACTACAGGGTATAATAAATATTTAAAAGCAAAAAAACAAAAAAAAACGCTCTAATGGGGTTGCTCATGGGGTTGACTGCTAACGAATCCCCTGGCACAAAGCCAGCTGAGCTTAATACTCAAAGGCAGAGTCGGAGTCGAAGTCACCGAGTCAAGCACTCGCCAGTTGTTAGCTAACAAGTGTTTATAGTTTCAGCACTGCAGATAACTGCGGGCAGCACATAAACCGACGCAGAACCAGAACTACAACGAAATCCAGGCAAGCAGTTGGCAAAAGAAGCCGTCAAAATGCCAACTGGCCTGGCCAAATGAGCCCCGCACAAAAGCCAAGTCAAGGGGAAAGGTGGAAACCAAAGAGACAGTCAGCGACCGAGTGATACACAGAGAAAGAGAAAGAGAGAGAGAGAGTGTGAGAGAGAGAGAGAGAGAGCGAGCTAAACAATAAACGCTAATAGGCAGTTGGCAATAAAATGCGCTGAGCCCAAATGAAAACTAAGATGAGCTCAGATGAGCCAAGTATCTCGCTAATGAAGCCATGAAGAAGCCAAAGCTGCACAGTGGCGCAAAGTCGATTGAAAAGAGCAACAAAATTACTTGAATATGCGCAGAGCAATAGGTGAATAAAGCTGGCGCAAAGTTAGCATGGAGAGCAGGAGTAAAGCTAGAATATATTATATAATACTCTAAAAAAATATATAATACTCAAAATAAAAAATAAATGTGACCATGGAGAACATGGAAGTACTTTTAGACAGACCAAAAAAAAGGCAGACCTTCAATAAAAAGTTTGTTGCGACAAGAAGAAGATAATAAAGAAAACATTGACAAGCTGCAGATAGACAAATAGGATCATAGAGGATATAGACAAATATATAGAAAACAGTGTGACCATGCAATATGAAATACTCCAGTTAAATAATCAATCGAAATAATAGCTGTGATATAAAGTAGCATCAATGTGACCAAGGAGGACATGGATAATAAAAGGCTACAAATATTCAGAAATTGTCAAACGAAATTGTCTCAATGTGACCAAGGAGGACGTGGAGGCACACGTAAAGTTTGTTGCGGCAAGAAGAAGAAGACTACAATAAACACTTTCACAACCTAAAATGAGAAACATTTGACCACGGATAACGCTAACAAGCATAACAAAGAGAACGTGAGAAAAGGACGTAAATAAAGCGCAAATTAAATATATATAATCAAGATAATAAACAGCTTTGGCATGGCTTGAGATAAGTGCAGAGCTTTTCCCAAAAAGAAGAAGTCAATTAAATATATTGAAAATTCATGCAATTCAAATGGGAATCGCAGCACTGTGCGCAAACAGCATGCAAATCGACCAGAGTCGAAATTTCTCCGGCACAGTCGCCAGCGAGTTGGCCAAGCGTACGGTTATTCAATCATGAACGGACGTCTGTTTCCACTGTGGCAGCTGCTGCTGCTGCTGCTGCTGCCAGTTGCCTTGGCCCTGAAAGGAGCAACAACAAGAAACACACAACAAGAGGCCAATGTGGAGCAGCTGCGTCAACTGGGACTGGGCAATGTGATCGGCCTGCCGATCTACAGCGATCGTAAGTGATGTGCACCCGAATCTTGGTGAGCGTGCAAATTCAAAATGAATTCCTCAACAGTGCCCCGCGGCAATTATGACTTCATTGTGGTCGGCGCCGGTGCCGCTGGCTGCACGCTGGCCGCACGCCTCTCCGAGAATCCCAACTGGCAGGTCTATCTGATTGAGGCGGGCGGCGTCGAGAACATAATGCACTTGGTGCCGCTGCTGGCGCCCGCACTGCAGCTGACCGCCTCCAATTGGAATTATCAATCGCAGCCGCAGCCTCGCGCCTGTCGCGGCATGCCCGGCAACCGTTGCGCCCTGCCCAGGGGCAAGGTGCTGGGCGGCACCAGCTCCATCAATTTTATGATCTACAATCGCGGCAATCGGCGCGACTTTGATGCCTGGGCCGAGCTGGGCAACCGCGGCTGGAGCTATGACCAGGTGCTGCCCTACTTTCTGCGCAGCGAGTCCGCCCAGCTAATGGGCTTGGAGCAGTCGCCGTATCACAACCAGAGCGGCCCGTTGAGCGTGGAGGATGTGCGCTATCGCAGCAGCTTGGCGCATGCCTATGTCCGTGCCGCCCAGCAGGCGGGTCATCCGCGCACCGACTACAATGGGCAGTCGCAGCTGGGCGTGTCCTATGTCCAGGCGAACACGCTGAAGGGTCGCCGGCACAGCGCCTTTCGCGCCTACATTGAGCCCATCCGACAGCGCCGCAACAATCTGCACATTCTGACCATGGCGCGGGTCATTCGCGTGCTCATCGATGACGCCACCAAATCCGCCTACGGCGTGGAGCTGCTGCACGGAGGTCGTCGCTATCAGGTGCGCGCACGCAAGGAGGTCATCCTGTCGGCGGGCGCCTTCAACTCGCCGCAGCTGCTGATGCTCTCGGGCATCGGACCGGCGGATAATTTGCGTGCCGTCGGCTTGCCAGTGGTCCAGGCCCTGCCGGTGGGTAAGCTCCTCTACGATCACATGTGCCACTTCGGACCCACCTTTGTGACGAACACCACGGGCCAGACGCTGTTCGGTTCGCGCCTGTCGGTGCCCATCTTAAAGGACTTTACGCTGGGTCGCGCGGACACACAGCTGTCCAGCATCGGGGGCGTCGAGACGCTCACCTTCATCAAAGTGCCCACGGCGCAAACTGCCCACAATCAACCCGACATTGAGCTTATTCAGGTCGACGGCAGCCTGGCCAGCGATGAGGGCACGGCGCTCACAAGGGGCGCAAACTTCAAGGGTGAGATCTACGAGAAAATGTATCGCCATCTGGCCAGGCAACAGCAGGATCACTTCACGTTTCTCGTCATGCAATTCAAGCCGCAGTCTGTGGGCCGGCTCTGGCTGCACAATCGCAACCCGCTCGAATGGCCACGCATTGATCCGAACTACTTTGCCGCCGAACAGGATGTGGAGCAGTTGCTCGACGGCATCAAGGAGGCCATACGCATCACCCGGATGCCAGCACTGCAGGCTGTCGGCGCTCGTCTTCTGGATCGCCCTGTGCCTGGATGTGAGGATAAGCCCTTTGGGTCGGATGATTACTGGCGCTGCTCGATACGCACCTTGTCCTACACGCTGCACCACCAGGTGGCCACCTGCCGCATGGGTCCGGCGAGTGATGCCACCGCCGTGGTCAGCCCCGAGCTCAAGGTGCACGGCATGCGCAAGCTGCGCGTCGTCGACACCAGTGTCATCCCCCTGCCGCCCACCGCCCACACGAATGCGGCGGCCTTTATGATCGGCGAGAAGGCGGCCGACCTGATAAGGGCCGATTGGCTTTGAGCTCGAGCCCAACTCGACCAAGTCGAACTAGAGACCTGAATAACTGGATGAGCAGGCTGCGTCAAATGTAAATGGGTCAATTGAATGCGAGTTGAAAGCTGGCGAGAATCGCCATGGAGAACGCTAATGAGAAGTCCAACGGGTTTTCGGTGCGACCAAAGGTGTACAAAGGTGTGTTAAACAGTCGCAAATTTTGAGCTTCGTGGCGTGTTTTTTAAAAGTTAAATGAACCCGCGACAGTTCAAATTATGAAGCTATTTCAATTGCCAGCACTCGAAAACAAGCTAATTAAGCATACTCTGTACAAGGCCTCCGCACGGAGACAGTCTTAGCTAAGCAATTAAGTAAGTAATTTATCGTAGTCAGTAGGAACAAGAGTGCATAATATTTTTGAAAGTTTATATTCCAAATAAAGTGTCTATAGACAAAACTTGTTTGATTTTTGAACAGATTTCTTTCTTCCTCCCGTTCTTCCTGTCCTTTCTTCTTTATATTCTTCACTACGGTTTCCTCTAGACTATCTCTCTTAAATGCTTCTACTGCGATTCTTTAAAATATTCCTTTCCGCACGGAGACAGTCTTAGCTAAGCAATTAAGTAAGTTATTTATCGTAGTCAGTAGGGACAAGAGTGCATAATATTTTTGAAAGTTTATATTCCAAATAAAGTGTCTATAGACAAAACTTGTTTGATTTTTGAACAGATTTCTTTCTTCCTCCCGTTCTTCCTGTCCTTTCTTCTTTATATTCTTCACTACGGTTTCCTCTAGACTATCTCTCTTAAATGCTTCTACTGCGATTCTTTAAAATATTCCTTTCCGCACGGAGACAGTCTTAGCTAAGTAATTAAGCAAGTAATTTATCGTAGCCAGTAGGGACAAGAGTGCATAATATTTTTGAAAGTTTATATTCCAAATAAAGTGTCTTTTAGCAAAACTTGTTTGCTTTTTGAACAGATTCCTTTCTTCCTCCCGTTCTTCCTGTCCTTTCTTCTTTATATTCTTCACTACGGTTTCCCCTATAGACTATCTCTCTTAAATGCTTCTACTGCGATTCTTTGACATATTCCTTTCCGCACGGAGACAGTCTTAGCTAAGCAATTAAGTAAGTAATTTATCGTAGTCAGTAAGGGTGCATAATATTTTTGAAAGTTTATATTCCAAATAAAGTGTCTATAGACAAAACTTGTTTGATTTTTGAACAGATTTCTTTCTTCCTCCCGTTCTTCCTGTCCTTTCTTCTTTATATTCTTCACTACGGTTTCCTATAGACTATCTCTCTTAAATGCTTCTACTGCGATTCTTTAAAATATTCCTTTCCGCACGGAGACAGTCTTAGCTAAGTAATTAAGCAAGTAATTTATCGTAGTCAGTAGGGACAGAGTGCATAATATTTTTGAAAGTTTATATTCCAAATAAAGTCTCTTTAGACAAAACTTGTTTGATTTTTGAAAAGATTTCTCTCTTCCTCCCGTTCTTCCTGTCCTTTCTTCTTTATATTCTTCACTACGGTTTCTACGATTCCTTAAAATATTCCTTTCCGCACGGAGACAGTCTTAGCTAAGTAATTAAGCAAGTAATTTATCGTAGTCAGTAGGGACAAGAGTGCATAATATTTTTGAGAGTTTATATTCCAAATAAAGTGTCTATAGACAAAACTTGTTTGATTTTTGAACAGATTTCTTTCTTCCTCCCGTTCTTCCTGTCCTTTCTTCTTTATATTCTTCACTACGGTTTCCCCTATAGACTATCTCTCTTAAATTCTTTGACATATTCCTTTAAACTTTCTTTTCAAATATTTTCATTACGATCCCTCTGCATATTCCTTTATACATTCAACCTTATGTCTCTTTATGGATGTCTGGCTGCCTGCAACCCGTTTCTTGTACATCCCATAGGAATGCTTGTAAAAATTTTCCCAACATTAGGGGTACCTTTCTTTCTTTCCATTTACACACTTTTGTAGACATTTTTGTTGTTTACATCTCTTTCTGCCTACCTCGAGACCTTCAGTTTACATTCTTACAAGTTAGGGCTTGATTTACCGAACTCTACAAAATAAATGAATCCCCTGTGAATATATGCTCTCTGTATACTTCCATCGCCTACTTTAACGTTTCCTTTAATGTTTCCGTAGGCAGCTAACCTGAATCCTAATGGAATTCGTCGAGTCACTTTATCTACTCATCCTAAAGGAATTCGTCGAGTCACTTCTGCTTACTCTCATATATCAACTATTTGCACAGGGTATTTCGGCATTTGTGCAGCTCCTCTACGATCACATGTGCCACTTCAGGCCAGACGCTGTTTGCCACGGACATACCGGACATCCTGTCCTTCTACCTGGCCGGCAATCCGGCAACGCCTCTCAGCTCCATTGGCGTGGAGGCTTTGGCATTTGTGAAATCGCCGCGCTCGCCGCTGCCCAGAGACTGGCCGGATCCAGAGCCAATAATGTTGGCGGGCAGCCTGGCCAATGATGAGGGCACGGCCCTCAAGCGGGGCGCCAACTTCAAGGATGAGATCTATGACACACTCTACAAGCCACTGCAGTCGGCGCAACAGGATCATTTCACGCTGCTCGTGATGCAGTTTCATCCCAAGTCAAGTCCGTGGGCCGGCTCGGGCTGCACAATCGCAACCCGCTCGAATGGCCACGCATTGATCCCAAGTACTTTTCCGCCGAACAGGATGTGGAGCAGCTGCTGGACGGCATCAAGGAGGCCACTGCAGGCTGTCGGCGCTCGTCTTCTCGATCGCCCTGTGCCTGGATGTGAGGATAAGCCCTTTGGGTCGGATGACTACTGGCGCTGCTCGATACGCACCTTGTCCTACACGCTGCACCACCAGGTGGCCACCTGCCGCATGGGTCCGGCGAGTGATGCCACCGCCGTGGTCAGCCCCGAGCTCCTGCGCGTCGTCGACACCAGTGTCATCCCCCTGCCGCCCACCGCCCGCACGAATGCGGCGGCCTTTATGATCGGCGAGAAGGCGGCCGACCTGATGAGGGCCGATTGGCTCTGAGCTCGAGGAAAGGGGAAAGGCCAGACGTGCTCCGAGCTGGTTGTTTGCATCGGCCAAGTTAATTAAATGAAATCGCCTAACGAGAGACGGACGAGAGCTGCTCCCGAAGCCCCTTTCGCCTGGTTCTTCCGTTGGCCTAAGCTGGGGGTTGACCGCCCGGCCGCAGAGTGCATTCACCCAGTCCCAAGTGACGAGGGTTGAAACACTTTCGACTAGGCACAGCCGCAAAATATCCAACGGGGTGGTTTCGACGCTGTCGCCAGTCATAAAATAGTCAAAACATGAAACTCTGAAAACTTTGCCAGCGGATGCTGTTGGCTGTACCCAAAGCAAACGTTGCATGGGAAGGGGGAGGGGGGACAGTTCAAAGGGGGGTTGCGAATTGTTTAGCCGGCGGGAGAATGGGGCGCGGCTGGCAACTAGATGAGCTGCCTCGAAGCCAAGGGGTGTCCTTACAAGTGGTTATCAGTACGCAAAGGCTGAGCCGGAGCCGGAGCCGTTGCCTCCTTGTTGTCGTGTTTGTTGTTCTGGTTGTTGTTCTGGTTGTTGTTCTTGTTGTTGTTGCATACGAAAATTTCAATATGCATCAGCAGGGGGCATTTCTTTCGCAACGCACGCGTAACAAGAGAAGCGAAACAACAACCGACGATACCCTAGTTTTTCGTATACCCTTGTAAAGGCTATTATAATTTAGTCGTGAAACGTTTAAAGGAGACACCTCCGACCCAATAAAGCATATTCATATTCTGGATCAGCATCAATAGCTGAGCTATGTCCGTCCGTCCGTCCGTCCGACTGTCGGTCTGTCTGTTTCTAGGCGAACTAGTCTCTCAGTTTTAAAGCTCTGCCTAGGTCCATCTTTCTGTACATCTATCCAACAGTCAGTACATCTATCAGAACGTCTCGGATCGTAGCACTATATCATAGAAACGACCGATGGAAAGGCAGGTTCTTATATGGAAAAGTGTTTTGTTTCTCAAGATATCTTGTCTAACCCAGGGAATTGCTATTTAATCAGGATCGCACTTCTATAATATATTGCTCTACAATCAATCGAATATTGTTGTATGGCAAAATATTCGGTTTTCCAAAATTCAGCATTAACGAGCTTCATTCTTCTCACATATCTGCAAAATCGCAAGGCAATTGTTTACAGGGTATTAAATTTTCGGCGTGCCGTAGATATTCTTACTTTCCCGTTTATTTTTTGCTTCGTTTTGGTTTTGTTTCAAAGGTTTTATCGGATTTTTGTTGTGCTCTAGAGTTATAGTGAAGAATATTTGAGGCTCGAAATATTCGTGTATTTAGGTTTAGTCTGACCTTAATATATAGATATGCTTGGGTTAAGTTAGCACAGCTTTTGGGCTAAAAGGACGTTTAGTAAATGGAAAAGAGGAATCAATTTAAGTAAATAAGTTTTTGTTTAGCTTTTGCGCGGATTTGGATAAAAACATAAGAAATATATTTGCTCATCATTAATTTATGAAAATATAAATTAATAAAAAGGAAGACCTTGTCATTTGCTTTTGAGAGAATAGCTCTAGCTCTAGCTCTAGTTCTAGCTCTAGCTCTAGCTCTAGCTCTAGCTCTAGCTCTAGCTCTAGCTCTAGCTCTAGCTCTAGCTCCATCTCTAGCTCTAGCTCTACCTCTAGCTCTAGCTCTAGCTCTAGCTCTAGCTCTAGCTCTAGCTCTAGCTCTATCTCTAGCTCTAGCTCTATCTCTAGCTCCAACTCTATCTCCATCTCCATCTCTAGCTCTATCTCTAGCTCTATCTCTAGCTCTATCTTTAGCTCTATCTTTAGCTCTATCTTTAGCTCTAGCTCTAGCTCTAGCTCTATCTCCATCTCTAGCTCTATCTCTATCTCCATCTCCATCTCCATCTCTAGCTCTATATCTATCTCTATCACTATCTCCATATCTATCTCTATCTCTATCTCTGCTTAATAGATATTGCATAGGGGAGAGAGCTGGCAAAATCGATATGAACGCCCATCGGGTGAAAACAATTACGACTTTTTTTCTAACTCAGCATTTGGTGAATCCCACGAACTCTCGCAAAAGTCTAGTATGATAAGAATGTTCCTCAAGTGCCACGATCTTGCACAACAGTCAGATTATAATTAGTCTGTAAATACGTGTATATTATTGATAAGAATTTTGATATCTCGTCTGTGAAGTACTTTCTACAAAATATGATTACACAAGCGCATTTATTACTTATATAATATATAGATTTGTCGCGATTCCCCTAGATATACTGCAAAATACCAAACAATTTTTGAAAATTTCAAAGAATATTTTCATTAGTTTAAACAAAATTGTTGAGTTACCGGAATGAAACAAGGAAAGATTGTATATACATATGTATACTATGACAACAAAATAACGAGAAAGTAAGTAAGATTCTACCTGCAGAGCAATATAATATAGAAGTGAGATCATGATAAGATTTAGCCAATATGTAAGCAGCATAGGTTAAATAGCAATTCCCTGGGTTGCTCGAGATATCTTGAGAAACAAAACAGTTTTCCATATAATCGTTCCTATAGCGGCTACATGATATGGTGCTACCATCCGACTGGTTCCGACATATGTTCTGTGGGAAAGACGGACCTATTCAACGTTTCAAGACAATAGTTTTAAAATTGACAGACAGACGGACGTGGATATATCGACTGAGCAGCTGATGCTTATCCAGAATATGAATACATATATACTTTATAGGGTCGCTGATGTCGTAGATACAAATTTCCTCTACAAAGTATAACGAACATGTGTAAATCCGTTAGAACTCGTTTTTAAAACCATTTTAAAGAATTTTAGTGCCAGTTTTTGCAGTGCTAAGCTTTAGAGGGAATACAAATATAACAAAAACAAAGTTAATAATAAAAGCAACTTCATTGCTGAAAATATATTTCAAAAAAATACACAGAAAATGTGCAGAAATGTTGGGAAATAGTTTAGAAATAAGACGATCTGCAGTTGATTTAGATGCTTTATAAGACCTCTCTCAAAATTGTAATATACCCCACTTGAGGATAATTTAGATAATGAGCAGGCCAGGCGATTTGTGGCTAAGCGCCGCAAAGTATGCAGCACGAATCGTGGCAGCTGGCAACTGTCAACAATGCGGTTGGTTTTACTTAATTGCTGCATTTGAAATTTGTATAAAGACCGGAGGGGGGCAATCAGCAGGAAAGAGGCAAGTAGAATTTGATGTATGTATGTATGTGTGTAAATGTGCAAATGTGTGTGTGCAAGTAATTAACGCCGCACAATGGGCACCATTAATAACTTCTGGGTAAAGCGATATTTGTTGGAACTAATCGACAGCCTTTCGAATAGCAAAAAGGCGTGTCATCAAATCGAACTGAACCTTGAACCGGTTCAAAGAGCAGGCAAATTATATTCGCAAATATTATTGCAAAACTTCGATACGATGAGTTGATAAGAGTTTCAGTACGAAAAAAATTCATTTCACTTAAAGTTAAGCTGAAATAAATGTGACGAACCAAGCTTCACGTTTAGGTTCTCGATTCGAACCGTAAGACGTGAGGCATTTTTGTGAACCATAAAATGAACCAGCGTAAATGTCTCGTGTATCTGCAGCCGTGGCAAGGACGGAGCAGTCAAGTGCCAACGACTGCTTGATACTCTGTAATTACCAATTGAGCCAGTACAAAAAAAGTCATCTGGATTATTGAAAACTAACATAATAAAGACTGTAAACCGGTTCGGAACCGCAACTACCAGCAAAATTTGTTTACCATGAACCGAAGCTTAAATTAAAATGAACCGAATCGAATCGGGCAGGCAGAGTTGGTTCCAATTGTGAACCAGTTTCAGGAATCGAATCTAAAGGCAAGCGGAGTTCAGTCGGTTTTTTCAGTTTTCTTTTCTGTGTTTATGGCCCTGCCTTGCTGTATGTTTATGTTAATATAAAGTCGAAACTTGCCCATAGTGCGCAATTATGGCAAAAACTCACCTGAAACAATTAAAGCCTCATTTGGGCCCGTTGTGTGTATGTTGCCCATGCTGGAAGACTCTGTTGTGGGCTGTCCTCCTTGTTGGATTTAATATTTAAATGCGTGTACTTTTTGCGTACGGCAGCTGTTCGACTATGCGTGATGGCTAAACAACAACAACAACAATAACAAAATGGCATAAATAAAACAATGCGAACAACAAAACCCGATATAAATGAAGCGGAGCTTCAATTCAATTGGCTGCCCGAGTGGTAGGCAACACTTTTAGTGCCACGAGTGTTTCCAGTGCCGCCGGAAAGTATGCTACACTTTTTTTCCTATTGCGCCTAAGCACGCTTCTATTTCATTCTTTTATTTTGTTTTGTTTTGCTTTTGCATTTGCTTTTGGCTTTTGGGGCGGCGGCAGCGTCAACAACAGCAATCAGCGCAATAACAATAACAACAACAACGCGAACGACAACTTGTTCTTTGTAATTTATATGGATTACACACGGGTAAAACACACTAGCACATTCATATTTCCATTTACAACTATTTTCATCAAGATTCCCGCATTAACAAAACTAAAAACAAAAAACAAAAAAAAATGAGTCCCGTGATAATTGAATTATTTTATTTCAATTTGATACGCACGAAAAAAAAAGATACACATACGAAAGCACCTACTCACAGCAAAACGCACGCTAAATAAAATTAGAACAGCAACAACAGCAACAACAACAACAACAATATCTAATGGCGTCCCATAGAATGGGTCTGGTGGCGGCCGCATGACGCAAACATTGAAGCATTTGGGTGGCGCAGCAGCGCAGCAACTGCGGCACGACGTCAATGCGATGGGAGGATGTTTGATATGTGCTGTGTGCGTGTGTGTGTGTGTGTGTGCGTGTGATATAAAAAACAAAAATAATGAGAGCCGACAACGCGCCACCTTATCATGAGCTCATCTTCAGCTGCTCATACATATACACATATTTAGTTTAGAACAAAAAGCAGCACAGCAAATGCAACAATAGAAACACGCACACACATACACACACACACACATACATATATATATACACACACACAGAAAAAATAACCCCTAGTTGCCGCTGCTGCTGCCGCTGTTTGCTTTTGATAAAATTCTAGTTGGGGTTGCTGCTGCTGCTGTGCCAAATTCTTATTGGACGTAAACAAAAAGTTGTCGTTTATTTTTATTGAATTGTTATTGCTGCCGCCGCACGCACCAAATTCTCCGTTAAAGTCACACACTGGCGCCGGTCAGCAGCCGCCAAAAAGCGTAATATAATTATGAGAAGAAAAAAAAAACATTAAACTAAACGCGCGAAAAACTAGCGGCACTTCACAAATTTCGGTTTCAGATGCACCCATATTTCCACTTAAAAAAAACAAACAAACAAAATCCTACAAAATAATACCGTTTGTGAGCGACAACAAGTAGTACGCACCAATACACACGTTCGCAAGCACTTGATTGTTATTTTATTTGTATTATTAATGAATTAATTGGCATGCGTCAATAACCACGCGCAATTGTTCCGGCACTTTACCGCAGAACTCCGCAATCGAATTGGCAATGTTATATTTTCTATTTAGACTATCGATGTGCGTGCTGTTTGCTATCGAAATTGAATGGGATTTATCTGCAAGTGTGACCAGCTTGCCGAAAATAGGTGCTAAATTTTGGCATTTAATGCAACACTGCATTAAGCACCTTATCGATTTAACACAAGACTTAAAAAACAATAGAAATATAGCATAAAAATTACTTAATAAAATAATAAAAATAAACAACAACAACTCTAGACAGCAAAATACGCAATTAGTTGGCGCACGAAAGACTAATGTGCTAATATTAAATGTATTTGTTTCTATGCTGCTATTAAATGGGCTTAGCTTTGAATTTATCGCAATAAAACAAATATTTAAATACGCATAGCGGCAGCATTTATTGAAATGTTTTAAATTTGCGTGCTCTTTCATTTCATAAATGCCGGCAAACTGTTTTGCTTGTTTATCGGTTATCGATAAATTGCAATTAGCTGATTTTAAAGCAAATTTTGGCCGATTGACAAAGATGAATTTACCCCTTCCGCAAACGAACCGCAGCTAAACTGGTAAATTGAAAATGCCGCGCTGCTATCTGTGCAACTGCAGCTTTGCGGACGGAAAGGTGTACGAGCACATGTTCGAAAGGCGCTGCAATGCGTCGGGCGACGAGCAGAAAACCCTGGCCCACATCTTGGCCATGGTGCTGGGCTATCAACTGCAAGAGGAGCACCTGCACTCGACGGTGAGAGCTTGGCTGGCAAATAATAATAATAATAGCGATTCGTAAACTATGTTTACCTTCCTGGCAGTTCGTGTGCAGCACCTGCAAGGTGAGCCTGCTCAACTATGAGGAAATGGAGCATCAATTGGTACTGGCACGTCTGGAAATAACAGAGCTGCACAAGCGAACCGTCCAGCTGTATGAGGCACGTATCAAACGGGACGAAGCGTTTTTAAGTGACGAAAACAGTTTGGAGTTGGACCTAATTGAGCAGTGCTCGGAGAGCACAGACCTGATCGAAGAGTGTCCGCCAGAGCCAACAGATACGATTGTGGATCAGTGCTTCGAGGAAAGAGAACTGATTGAGCAATGCTCTGAAGATATGGACTTGATAGAGCAGTGCTCGGAGGAAACAGATTCCGTGGACAAGTGCTCCGAAACAGAGGACGAGCAAGGCTTCATCCCGCAGCAGCTGCCAAAAGCGATGCCAGGTGACAACCAGGCACAATCTTGTTCAGTTGCTGCAAAGTAATTTATAGCTTTTGCGTTGCAGTTGCCGCAGCCGCATCCTCATCCGCATGCGTACGCCCAAACAGCCTGACCTGCACGTATTGCGGCAAGACGTTCGCCCGCCGTCAAGGTCTGGAGGAGCACGAGCGCGTCCATACCGGCGAGCGACCATACAAATGCGCCCTGTGCGGGGCCAGCTTTGCCCAGCGTGCCAACTGGCGCACCCATCTGCTGACCATACACCAGAACCAGGCGAATTTCAAGTGCAGCATGTGCGAGCGCAGCTTCAAGCGCAAACGGCTGCTGGAGAATCACATCAAGTCGAAGCATACGCAGCTGCGCGACCTCAAGTGCGAGCACTGCGAGGCGACGTTCACAAATGCGGTGAACCTGCTGAAGCATCTGCTCTGCCATACCGGCGAGAAGAACTACAGCTGCCAGATCTGTGGCAAGCAATTCAGTCGCGCCGAGAATCGCAATGTGCATCATTTTGTGCACAGCATACGCAAGCCATATGCCTGCATTGTCTGCGATGAGGGTTTTATGCGCAAGCAGCAGCTCCAGCAGCACATTGTCGAGCAGAAGCATCCGAATCCGAAGATCGTGCGCCGCAAGCCGCAGTTCAGTGCGGCCAACAGCGACAAGCTGCTGCAACGGCCACTGAGCGAGGCCCACAAATGAATCTCGTCGATTCGATGTCCCAAATCCAAAAGCAGAACTGAAAACAAGTCATTTACCAAAAAAAGTATTTACCCACAAATATGTTATTTCGTTTATAAGAAATGCAAATATATGGCACATCTCATACAAGCCCGGGTTTTCTTTCTCTTTTTAACTGATGCTCGCGAACATGCCCTCTCTTTTTTTTTACACAAAATAAACATTCACTTTCAGGCGGAAAGTGCTTGCTGCGTGTGCGAGTGAGGCAGCACGATAACAGTGTTGCACAACAGGCTCTTTGCTTGTCAATATTCGAACAGCTGTTTGGGAAATACTAACAGCTGTTTTAAGCTCTGTGCTATTGTATGCACATAATTTTCAAATTTATCCAGACAAAAATACCGCATCACAATTTAATTAATGCTATGAGAGCAACACTGGGCTCGCTGCGTTGCCAGACTGCAAGCACAAGCCAAACAAATGTGCTTTAACTACATATAGACTGTTTGGCCAGACCGATGGAAAACTATGAAGCAGAAGATAACGGCACTCGGGATAATGACCAGCAATTCGCGTAAATTGTATGAAGTTAGTTTTTCAAGCGCCTGCCTCCCCTTTCGAACAATCTTTGAGATTTGGAAAATGAGTAAAGGATATATCTATGGGATTTTCCAAAGCAAAGCCAGTTAATAAGAGCTGCTACTTGCACAAGGGAAACAGATCAGATATTCCATGCAGCACGGCAAGTAGCCACATTTGTGATTATTCCATTGAAGTCGTCCATGAAATACGAGTAATAATGATCTTTATTGCGTCCCGCTGCGGTTCCGCTAGTCTAGGCTAACAAGAAAAGAAAAGGGTTAAGGATCGAAGCATCATTTTGGGCTTAACTTGCAATTTGAGGGGTTTTTGGATATGATATCGCAGTTGCTATCCTTTTCTTAAATATACATACACACACACGAGCATATTGAAACTGTGAATTTATGTTTGTATTGTTGAAAAAAAAAAATGACGTTTGTTTCAGTTGTTTAACACCGGCCTGGGCGGCTGGCGACGTACACCGCCAGTGCCCCCGTTCCAGAACACATTTTATTCAGAACGCAACATCTTCTCCTTTTGGCGCTGCAGCTTCTTCTTGGAGAGCTTCTTCTTCGTGGGCTCATCATCGGCAGCCTTGGCGACGACCTCCTCCTTCTCGGACAGGATGACCTCGACGTGGCATGGCGACGACATATAGGGATTGATGCGACCATGGGCACGGTACGTGCGACGACGCAGGCACTGAGCACGATTCACCTGAATGTGATCAACAACTAGGCGATCGGCATCGAGTCCTTTGTAATCAGCATTCGCCTCCGCATTGCGCAGCAGCTGCAACAGAAACTCGGCGGACTTCTTGGGCCAACGACCCTGCGTGGTCTTCCACTGTTTGGCCTGGGCGCAACGGCCAACGCCACCATTGAAACGGCGGAAGGGCACGCACTCCTTCTGATCGATGACGGCCTTCAGGAAACGCTGGGCACGACGCAGGGGCATGCGCTTGATGGCCTGTGCAGTCTCGTGCGTGTTCTAACGAGAAAAAAACCAACATGTTAACAATATCACAGAAAGTTAAAACCGGCAACAGAGTTATTGATATACATATGCGTGTGTGTGTGTGTGTGTGTCGCTTTGTGCCATGCTTCAGGTAGAGACGATCGCATTGAACGCCAATCGCCGCTGTTTTAACATGACTATATTTTCGCTATAGGCGCAAGCATTTAAATAATCGCTTGGTTATACACGATCACAAACATAATGCGCCAGCTATGATAATTTATATCGTTGTGGAAGTCTTAAAATATTTAATATTTAAGCGTTGTGCCATGCTACAGGTAGAGACGATCACATTGAACGCCAATCGCCGCTGTTTTAACATGCCTGGAAGTTTTCGCTATGGGCGCATGCATTTCAATGATCGCTTGGTTATGCACGATCACAAACATAATGCGCCCGTTTTTTTTTTGTTTCCAGTGTGACTGTCCAACGATAATTATGAATGTCAAAAAATCCTAGATTTGAGCGCTGTGCCATGCTACAGGTAGAGACGAGCGCATTGAACGCTGCTCGCCGCTGTTTTAACATGGCTAAATAATTTGTTTTGGGCACACTTGAACTGAAAATGCGCGCTTTAAAATGCACGCATTTTACACATTAAAGTGCGCCCACGACTTGGCTATAATTAGGGCTGTGGACAGGACTTTAGAAGAGCGCGACGTGGTCTTTGTATTATCGTCGCGTTCAGCTGATGAGCTTGTCCTAATTGATCTAGCAACAATGCAAAAGTGAAAACTGCATTTAATTTGGCAGACGATTCACTGATTTATGTTGCACACACTCTCACACACACACACAACGGCATAACCACAGTTTTGCCAATGTCAACAACAAATATTTGGCGTCCGTCTGCATCCGCAAAGGAACCCTCTTTCCAACAATGCTTACCTTGAAGTGAACACGTAGATTGGGACCGCGCGCCTTGCACGACTTGGTGGCGTTATCTGGCTCACGTGAGTAACGGCCCATTATTTAATATCTACAAAATATATATAGTAAATGCCAATGCTTTAAATCACTTTAACAAGAAAAAAAATAAATACATATATGTTTTGTATATACACAGAAAAAAATAAAACACAATGTTTTCAGTCAATTTGTGGCTGTTTATATTTGCATAAGCATTGCAATTTCATGCACACAGCAAACAGCACTTTATGAACTTTAATATTTTACGCGTTTTGTTTGTGTATATATATATGTTATGGCGATGTTTAAAAATTTATTTGCGGCTTTGCCAATTCAGCGTACCTCCTTCGTCGTGTACGAAACCGGAAAAGAACCTTTGACAGTCGGTTGGCGGCCATGCTTGATATGGCGGCGAATCGTTATCGATATGCATAGCACACAGTGTTGCACAGCGTGCGTGTGTATGTGTTGCAGCTATCGCACGCAGAGTTGTATTCAAACCGACAGCTGTATTCATATCAGCGAGCTTTCTGTTGTGCGTTAAAAAATTAGCGCGCGCGCCTTTTAATTTTTGTTTGTATATAATTTAAATATTTAAATAAAAAGAGCGCAATTGAAGTAATTTCTTTCTAATTTGCTTTCATTTCCTTCCGCAGCGACACATTGTGCGCATTCACAACCTGCACAAATTGCTTATGAGTGGTACTTGGCACAACCACAAAACGTTATTCATTTAAGCTCCACTCGTTTAGTTAGTTGCTTCCCCACAATTTCTATATTACAATTCTGCCATTTTCATATGTACTTACAATGCAAATTAATTGAATTAATTCAATTTGCTGCCACAGCGTTTCGTTGAGATTTCATCTGCTTATTATACTTTTCTTCTTTCCTTCTTTTTTTTTCTGTTTACGCTCTTTTCAACTAGTTGCCGTTTATATATATGTTATATTTATGTGTATTTCCCACACATATCTTGATAATATACTTAATGTCCTATGCGCTCCGCGTACTTAGTTAGTCAGCGCGCATACTTGATATCATTTCTGCTTAGACTTTATCAAATTCACAAAAAAAAAAAACGAGAGAAAAAAGCATAGAAAATAATTGGAATCAGCAGCGACAACAACCATGTTCAGCACTTGAACGAAATAATGCAATAAATGTTGTGGCAAAAAGAAAAGAAAAGGAAATCATTTGAGGCGTCTGTTGTTTTTGTTGCCTCGCCGCTGGCTCCGGAGCTTGCGGCTCAGCTCGGCTCGGCACAGCTCGGCTCGGCTCGGCTCGGAACGTGCACGTCGTCAGGCAACGGGCAACATCAGCACCGACGCCGACGCCGCTGCCGACGCTGCCGCCGCCGTCGACAACTGAGACAAATCTAATTTACATGATCGCTCGCATTATCGTCCATTGTATTATAATCATTTCAGCAACGGCGACGGCAACGTCAGCAGCGACAGCGACCTCCGTCTGTGCCTGCGCCTGCGCAGCTAATCTCGGCCTCATTGTTATACCCTCAGCCTATTGAAAATAGGTGCAGCGGCTATTATGATTCGCTGCAAACGTTTGTAACGCCCGGAGGCATCTCGTACAGCTATATATTGTATATACAATATATATGCCTGATCAATATACGAGTTGTTTGTCCGTGCAATCTCAGGAGCAGTTTTTTTCTGCAGCTACCAAATTTTGGATGCGGATTTTCTTATGGCTTACAGAATATTCCACTTTCTGCCAAAAATGATATGAGAAACTTCTTTTTTCCGTTAAAGCCTTGGGCTTTCGTATAGATAGACTCTTGTATTTTATTCATAAGCCCTGAAAGTTTCATCGAGATCGAACAATAAACACCAAAGTTATTCGAGAATGTTATGAAGGAAGACAAAGAAGAAGAAGCACAGCTACTGCGTGTGTGTGTGTGTGTGTGTACATAGAATAAAGCTAGAATATGTGCAATGTCAGCTTGGCAACTGTTTAGGGTATCTGCCTGTCAACTAGTCCCGACCAGAGCGCTGTTTCTTGTTGTTGTTGTTGTTGTTGTTGGGGCTGCGGCTGCGGCTGTGGCGAGTTCAGCGGTTGGCGCTTCCTAAGTGGATGACACTCAAGCTCATTGAGCGCTCCAATCTGGCGAATCGGCGGCAGATCGGAGGCAAACGGGGCGGCAGCGCTGCTGCACCTAGCTACACAGTAGAAGCCGCTGCCGTAGCCGCTGCCGCAGCAGCAACAAATTATAATACGAGTAAACATAATACAACAAATACAATAACAGCAACAGCAACAGCAACAACAGCAACAACAACAACAAAAGGCATTCGAGTGGCTCTCGCACAGCGCACTAAACAATGCGAAATTTCTGAATCTGAATTTTTTTTTTCGTTTTGAATTTTTGTGCCCAGTTTTAAAGTTCAAGCCGCGACATTAACACACGAAATCCGCGATTATCCGTCGAATCGAAGCCTTAGCTACATATATCTCGCCATACACATAAATATATATCTCCCACTTACGCGCTCTCCCTCTCTCTCTCTCTCTCTCGCACTCGCTCTCTCGCTCTTCTATGCATTTGCCCTCTCTGTCGCACACGCGTTGCATTTGAAAATCGGTTAGTTTTTTTTTTTGTTTACCGTTCGCGCAGCGCGTTTTCAGAGCGTGAAAAACCGCCCCAAAAATTGAAAAAAAAAATAAATAAAAAAATAGAAAATATAATAATACATCAACAATAAAACCACACAAAACAAAAAAAATCGCATAAATAAACAAAAGTTAAAAAAAAAAAAAACGAAAAAATCGAGAGAAAAACAAAAATTTTGGGAATTTATCGATAAACATAAAGTTTGCCTTAATTGAGCCGAGCAAAATAACAATTGCTGTAAATTCAAGCAATGCAATAAATATAAATTATAAACAAAATACCAATGTGAAGAAATTATGAAATCGGAATAAACAAAAAAAGCAATTTTTGCTAAATATTATAATACCAAAAGGGAAGCAGCATCATCAAATTATAAACAAACAAAAAAATAAATTAAAGATAACATCAACAAATCGTAAAACAACACAAATCCATAGGTATATACTTTATATATATATATATATATATATATATATATATATGAAATGGTATTTAACAAGATATTGGCAACTATGTAGCTTCAGACAGCCGAAGACTAAATGCCCTTGCGCACATTTCATCCAATATCATTCAAATTTCAAAATTTGATTTTATAGAGAATCGAAAATTGAATCGAGAAATTTCAAAGAATACCCAAACTATTTCTTAACATTCAAGCTATTGCGCATTTAGATCTGTTCGTTATAGAAAGGTCTGATCGTAATAAAAACAGGAAATCTAACAATTTGTTATATATATGTGGCATATATGTTATGTATGATAGAAATAATATGTATGATATATGCGATATGTATGATTTTTATGTGATATATAGCATATATGATATATATTTGATATATGACACGCATGATATATATATGTGATGTATGTGATATATGACATACATGATATATATGTGATATATGATTTATATGAGATATATGACATATATGAAATATAATCTATATATGATATGTATGACATATATTGGATATAAATGAAATATATGATAAAAATGACATGTATGAAATGTATAATATATATGCCATGTATGATATATATGATATGTATGATGTATATGATTTGATACATAAGATATAAATGATATGTATGCCACATATTATATATATGATTTGTATGACACATATGACTTATATGATATATACGTCATATATGGCGTATATGATGGATATGTGATATATGACATATATGATAGATATGTGATATATGACATATATGATAGATATGATTTGTATGATATATGATATATATGATATAAATGTCATATATTTGATATAAATGACTTGTATGGCATGGTGATATATATGATATGTATGATATATATGACATGTATGGTATATATGATACATATGATATAAATGATATGTATGACACATATGATAGATATGATTTGTATGATATATATGATACATATATATATATGTATGCTCCCAACTGCAGTCGAAAGACATGCATATACCAAATTTGAGCAATATATCTTGAGCCAGAGTCGAGTTCAGATAGACTGGCGACTATGTGAGGTCGGTTAGGCAGTGCGTCACACTTTTGTTGACTTAATTGCAATACTCTAGGCAAGGGCATTTAAACAAAAAAAAAAAAAAAAAAACAAGCGCACATGTATTTGTTCCCATGCTTATAGAAAAGCTATTGAAATTCCATGAAAACAAGGGAGGGGGGTGGGGAAAGCAAAAACAAACTGAAATATTAAACATGGTTTATGAAATGTTTCTGTTACGCTGCGGTTCAATGGCCTCTAGCTAAACTTGGCGACAATTTTAATTTGGACTTAGCCCTTAGGGGCTAAGATCGGGGCGCACAAACTGTACAAATGTACAAAACAGAGCAATTAAAATATGATTTGAATATATTGTATATAGTATAGATTGGGGGGGATGGGGATGGGGATTAATGTTAATCTTGTTCAAAACTGCTGCAGTTGCCCTATGTATTTCATATTCAAATTGATTTGTTTATAACCAATTTGCATTCAAATGTTGGGAAACTTTAATGCAATTGTTGTTCCACACGGGCCACATTTAAATTGTAACGAGTTATCTGTACTATGGGAATACAAATAACATATACTAAATCAGGCGACGATTCCGAATACTATAAGGGCTGGCAATAATATGTGACGCACACTTCTCAACCGGTTCCACAGGCTACTCAAAGATATTCCCAATCCCCAAAACATCTCTCTCTCTCTCTCCTCTCCTCCCCCCACCTCATCCACACCTCACAGACACCTAATCAACAAACCGATCCGCTTGAACTATATATACAATATATTGCGTATAAGCTAATCGTGCACGCTTACTCATATCGGACCTAGATCGGGCCCAGATCGGGAAACGGGCCGTCATCAATGTCAACATTGAAATATCCCAAAAACCAATTTTTTATATATATGTGGCATATATGTTATGTATGATAGAAATAATATGTATGATATATGCGATATGTATGATTTTTATGTGATATATAGCATTTATGATATATATTTGATATACGACACGCATGATATATATGTGATGAGTGTGTTATATGACATACATGATATATATGTGATACATGATTTATATGAGTTATATGACATATATGAAATATAATCTATATATGATACGTATGACATATGATTTGTATATATATTGCATATATATTGCATTATATATTGCATATAAGCTTATCGTGCACGCTTACTCATATCGGACCTAGATCTGGTCCAGTTCGGGAAACGGGCCGTCATCAATGTCAACATTGAAATATCCCAAAAACCAAACAGAAAACATTGTTGCTCTTCCATTCCGGTCCATTCCGCCCCATTCCGCCCGTTTCCAGAGCGCACAGCCCGCAGCATCTGTTGCATGCGCACATTAAGTACATCTAGGCAGCCATATATCCATTTATATATATATCTATATATGTATATATATATATGTGTGAGTACCCGACTGTCTGTCATGTCGTCCACGCTGGCGTAGTGCTCAATTGGCCCTGGAATGCGGCGACCCCCCGTCATAGACAACATCGGCTGACCTCCACCTGAGGCATAAATCTCTGCAGACAGACAGGCGCACACTGTGTGTGTGTGGCGTGAGCGAGAGAGAGAGAGCGAAAGAGAGAGAGAGAGAGTGTGTCAGAGTCGAGTACTTGATAATCAGACGTCGATTTCCGGGAAACGTAAAAGCTTAAAAAGAAAACTAGAATCGCGTCACATTCGCACAATTTTCACCAGTCTGCGAAAATCGAACAAATTGTTGTTTTCTTTTTTCATAAAATTAATTTTTTTTTTTTAAATTTACGCACGAGCAAACAAATTTGTAGTAAATTGCAATTGAAAAACACTCAACGAATATTCTATGCACTTCCAAGAGCGTCGCGATGTAAATGATTTTGTGTTTCGATTCCATTGTTTCCCAATAATAAACTTTATTATAAGCGAGTTCAGTCTTGAAATCAAATCTGTTCCGCTGTTCAGCTCTTACCCAATTCAGTCTCTTATTATGCTCTCTCTCTCTCTCCCTCTCTCTCTCTCTCTCTCTCTCTCTAACCATTTGAGTTTATGTTTCGTTTCCATTGTTTCCAATTGCTCAGCATATTTGAATGCCTGAAAAACATGCTAATTCTATGCATGAAACGCATTCGATATGCTGCGCATTTGTCGGCAATACAGGGACACGACTTTGACGCAAAAGTTCACAAATTCAGCGTCAATTCGTTGATTATTGAAGCGCAGCCAACTTAACTGTCGAATTTAAGAAATTCTGGCAACGCCGCAATGTGCATAACAAATTAATTAATGAAATCAACTGAAGTAAATAGAAATATTTGTTTGTTTGTTTACTCTGGCACCGTTGATTGTTGCCGGAGTGTTGCCACCTTGTTAGAATTTTATATTCCAAGAGACTGAACTTATGTTTTATGATCTAGTGTTAGCTAATCATGATTGTTATTGTGTTTCAATTCCATTGTTTCTGCAGGCAAAAGAACATATATATAATCCAATAAATCCCTCCTTGCCTCTCTTGAATGTTGTGCCTTTCCTGTTCATTTTGGAATTGCTTTTCTGTTTTATTTTATCTTTTCGATTAAATTTCGAATCTTTCAATGTCGTAGCTCAGCTCGTACTGTATTAAATAGTGTTGGCATATGATGATTTGGTGTTCCAATTCCATTGTTTCTGCATGGCATCTGAACAAATCTGGACAAGTTGTTTGATTTGTGATTCGAAAACTTGGCTTGGACTTCAACTTATGTGACAAACTGATTCCAGTTTGTGCTTGTTACTTTTCTATTTGATTCGATCTTATGATGGTTTTGGTGTTCTAATTCCATTGTTTCTGCATGGAATCTGGACAAATTTGAGCAAATCTGAGTGTGAAAAGACAAATTTGCTTGGACTTCAACTAATGTGGTAAAATGATTCTGACTTTTCCCTCTTCCAGAAACAGATTCCAATCGTTTTTACTTTCATTCATTTTGTACATCTTTCACGTGCTTTTGTGATCTCAAATCGACAGCGAGATGCTATAGAAAATGGCCTGCAACATAGTTTTATCTCTTCGAAAGTATTGTTTAATTCGACATACCCTCATTGACTAGGGTATCGAAAGCATGGACACTGCGACCGGGGACTGGGGACTGGGCCACTTGGCGTCGTCTGTGGACAACCTTTGCTATATTTGTGCGAACAGACAGATGTTGGTTTCCACGTCTGATGAAATTATTGTGTTGCTGTTTGTTTCGCTTTTAATAGAATTAATGTTTCGATATGCGATCTATTTATGGATGACACCGCGGCTGCTGCTCTCTGACGCAGTTGGACGGACTCGGGCCCGTACTCGGACTCGGAATCTTCCTGCCGAAACTGGTTAAACTGGTTCAAACGGGTGCTTCTTAGCCTAGGCCAATAGATGACAAATAACGCTCAGCTATTTGTGTACAGATCGAACTTAGTCAAAGGCCTATATAGCCAGGAATATGTAAATATATATACAAACTGATTAGTATATGTATATAGAAAAAATACCTGCTGATAGATTGAAAACAATAACAAACAGGCCGACCTTGGTTTAGCTGTAGGCCGTGCAAGGGTAGGGTATGCAAAAAGTATTCAAAGTTAAGAGCCCAATAAAAATTAACAATAATATTCGTGCAGCTTAAGATAAATAAAGACGAGAAAGTAGAGATGTCCACGACACGCCGAAGATCCTATACCCTTGCAGACATTTGCCTCAAGGCTTTGCAGATATCTGCGAACGGGAAAGCTCGTAAATGCTGAGTTTGATGAAAGTGTCTTGAATAAGAGGGTATTACTTTTCGACCGATCCTTCCTATATGATATAGTGGTTCGTTGTTGATATGATTATTCATATACATATGTAGGGAGCATAGGAAATATAATAAATGTCGAGTTTAGTCGAGATATCTTGATAAACAACAAAGTTTTCCTACTTTTCGACCGATAGTTCCTATGGCAGCTATATGATATAGTGATATAGAAAGACGAACCTATGCAAAGTTTCTAGATGTTAACGTTAAAACTGAGAGACTAGTTCGCATAGAAACTGACAGACAGACGGACGGACGGACGGACGAACGGACGGACATGACTATATCAACTGGGCTATTGATGCTGATCTAGAATATATAATCCTTATGGGCTCGGAGATGTCTTCCTCTATGCGTTACACATTTCATGACAAAATACAAAATATCCTCTACAAGTGTGTAGCAAAACAGACACGAATTGAGTTAAAATCAAATTAGATAGTGTATATATAAACATTAATGTTTGAGCAAGTGCATAAAAATGTTCGAATTGTTCAATTTAAAAGCATTTTAGCAACTCTCTTGCCTCTCGCTCTCTCTTCTCTCTCTCTCTCTCTCTCTCGCACACACTCATTAATGTTGTTTGTTTTCTTTGTGTGTTCTATGCCAATGGAAAAATCCCAAATACAAACGCACCATAAAAAAAAAAACAAAAAAAATTAGGAAATTCCTTCGTTTCTGCACTCGTTCGTTTGTTTCTACTCTCACTTGTTCCACCTGCTCGTGAGCTGGTTCGTGCGCTCGTTTCTTTTGGTTCTTTCGTTCGTGCGTTCGTTCCTATTTGCCGGCAATCGCTCGAAGTGCCGCAAAATATCCTCACGTGCTGCACACATTGTTTATATCGGATAATACCATATGCTTTATAAGACCATTTACGCATATATAGGAATATGATATATATATTTATTGAGAGAGAGAGAGAGCGCTAAATAAAAGTGCGTGAAACGCGTGCGAAAATCGTTTCATTTTGTTTTGTTTACCTCTAATTTGTTCAACGTTTTGTTTTCATTTTTGTTTTTGTTTTTGTTTTCATGTTTTTTCCACAATAACATAAGTCAAGCGAGTTCTGTTCCATTTACACACACAAGCTTTAAGGAATTGTGTTTATAAATCATTTGCCGCGTTCCACATTGAGTTGCAATCAAGTAAGTAGACGCCGTCTGGGCCAAAATTACGAACTGTTTATTATGATTGCGCCGATATATTGATGGAAATCGCAATTGCATCAATCAGTCGAAGAGCTTTGCTATTAAATATACTATATGTGTGTTTACCAAATGTCTAATAAATGCCAACAATTTCCCATTCAAATGCTTCGCCTGGCATATTATATTTTAGGCAGATCCTTAGATTATTATCTATTGCCAGAAAGCATATTATAAGCCCTAGGGTTCTTAATTTGACCATTGCATTGAAATAGAAAAATATATTAAGTGCTATAGGAACATTTACGAAATACTCGGCTAGATATAGATAGATAGATGGATAGGTAGATAGACAGATAGATAGATAGATAGATAGATGAATTGATAGATGGGTGGATAGATAGATGAATTGATAGATGGATGGATATATGGATGGATAGATAGATAGATAGATAGATAGATAGATAGATAGATAGATAGAAAGAAAGATAGATATATAGATAGATATATTGATAGATAGATAGATGAATTGATAGATGGATGGATAGATGGATGGATAGATGGATGGATAGATAGATAGATAGATAGATAGATAGATAGATAGATAGATAGATAGATAGATAGATAGATAGATAGATAGATAGATAGAAAGATAGAGAGACAGATAGATAGATAGATAGATAGATAGATAGATAGATAGATAGATTAATTGATAGATGGATGGATAGATGGATGGATAGATAGATAGATGGATACATAGATGGATGGACAGATAGATAGATTGATAGATAGATAGATAGATAGATAGATAGATAGATAGATAGATAGATAGATAGATATATAGATAGATAAATAGATAGATAGACAGACGACAGACGACAGACAGACAGACAGATAGATAGATAGATAGATGGATAGATAGATGGATAAATAGATAGCTGGATAGATAGATAGATTGATATATAGGTGGATAGATATGAAGGGAGATAGATATACAGATGAATAGATAGATAGATGGATGGATTGATAGATGAAAATATGGGTGGATAGATAGATAGATAGATAGATTTATGGATGGATAGATAGATAAGAAGATAGGTAAATATAAAGATATATAGATGAATAAATAGACAGATAGATAGATATATAAATAGACCTGATAGACAGATAGATAGATAGATACATAGATGGATGGATAGATAGATAGACAGATAGACAGATAGATAGATAGATGGATGGATCCCCATTTTCTAGGAACAGATAGATGAACACACGAACATCAAGTATATATATATATATGTATATATATATATACCCTATGATACTTCCAATCATGCGTTACAAAGTACATAGAGAATGGTTTACAAATTATAGCAGCTTTTTCTCTAAAAGTACATTGACTAGATGCCATCTAGGCTAGCTGGAAGACAGATCCTCGACTTTTGTCTGGCTCTCGTATGAAAACCATCAAATCAAAGTGTATCCAAAGTCGCCAATTTTGAAGCGCTGCAGCAAGGACCTCAATCGGCAACGCAAACGCAGTCACAACATTTGAATGGAAGCAGCATCGAGGCAACAAAACAACAACAACAATAACAATAACTATAATATAATTAATAATATTATTAATAAAAAGCAACAAACGCGACATTGGCAGTGCCTAAAATACTGCAGGTAAGAGACTCAGAGAGAGAAAGAGCGCGAAACTTAACTTAAGAGCTGAAAAACAAACACGTTGAAGAACATTTTCTATATTGTACAATAACTCTTTGACTCAAAAGTTAACTGTCGGATAAGCCGATTTATATATCGAATTTCGGGCAAAGAATTTAAGCTCTATTGAACTCTATTGAACTAAAGATTTATGGCTCTATATGGACCTGTTCAAGTATATTAGCTTCTTGTTTTGAAATATATTATTATTATTATTATTTTAATCAGTTTCGCAAAAAAGAAAACGTTATTTAATTTAGTTACAGTCTTTTCGTTAATTCTGAAGTTTTCCCATATTTCTGAAAAACCTCGACACAAAATGCAATTGACACGTGTCTTGTACAGGGAATTACCCTAGTTAATGGGTCTACGCCATTAGGCACGATTCAGCTAATACCCTGTGCATCGAGAGAGGGTAGATGCACACGACTGACAGACTTGCGATGATATGTCTCGAAAGAAACGTTCGGAACTCGAGAACTATACGTCGGAGGGTTAACAAATTTGGTATGTGCACTCTTCTAGATAGCAGATACTTAAAAAGAAATCGTTTTTATATGGCACGCCCACAAAAACGGGGAGAGGGCGTGTGTAAGAGATAAATGTTCTACAAATTCTTTCAAAACGCATCTGCTTTTGGCTGAGCTGAACTCTTTCTCTCTTTCGCCACAATCTAAGCTAAGTCCTCTTCAAATTTTCTCACAGATAAATATTTTTTTTTTTTAAATAAATTTTTTGCGGCCACAGGGTATGTGCGAGTCGTGCAAGCTGTGCACCTGTTGTTTGCAATTAATTTGATGATGCATCGAATTAAATAATATGCGGAGTAATTTCAACGTGCGGAGCGAGTTGCTTAACATAAAAATGCATAAAATAAAACGACGGCAACCACGCCCACCCCTGGGCCAGCAACAAATGTACACCCCCCTTTCCCTAGCCAGCCTCCCCGCCCTCCCCGCTCCCCCGGGCAGCCGCTGCGCTGCAATTAAATCAGTTTAGTGCGCATTTGAAAACAATAAATTAATTGTTCATAAATTCACTTGTTTTGAATCACAAAAAAAAAAAAAATAATAATAATAATATTTGCTTAGTTCAGCGCGCAGGGGTTGGGGGTGTGCGGAGTGGGCCGCGGGGAGCCGCACCTGCAGTTGACAGTTAGTCAAAGAAATGGCGCAATTGAAATTGAATACCCCCCCCCCCCCTTTCCACATTTTCCCCCATTTTTTCCCATTTTTTTTTGTACTCACAGAGATTTTTTTTTTTGAGTTTCAACATTTCGTTATTTGGAATTTGAAAATTTCACAACTAAATGACTTTTAAATGTTAGTTAAATATTTTTGTTTGTTGCTTTTTATGCCCAGAGTTGTTGTTTTGTTGCCTTGCCAAAGTTTTAACCCCAAAAGTAGAGTGTGGGCCTTGTTTGTTGGCAATACGCATACGCACCGTTGTACCATTTTTTTTTCTTCTGCTCACGTGTTCGCTCATTTGCATGTGAGCTGCACTGGTTCCGGCCGTACGGAACCAAAACGAACGTCCGAGCGAAAGATTGTCGTCAGCATTCAGACAATAAGCTGCGCCCTTCGGCAAATTTTGCATACCTTTGCTGCTGTGTGTTAATTGTGCAATTAGCTGCATAATTACATTAGCTCTTCGAGCAGTTGCCCAAACGAACTGACCCTCACGAACTGACCCTCACTTTGGCACATTATCAAAAACTGGCCTAACTGTTAATTCATTTATTTGTTTATGCCGCATTCAAATGTTTTGGGTAGCAGCTAGCCTTAAATGACCCCTCGATGAAGTGGCCAAAATAGATTTGCCAGCTATAATCAGCCAGACAGCTTTAACATATTTATAATAATATATATATATATATATATATATATATATATATATATACATTCAATACTAGTTCGGGTCAATAAAAATCAAATATTATGTCAATAGAATTTAACTAAATGTCAATAAAAATGCTCGAAAATTATTATAAACCGGTTTCGAATAATTTTGCAACCATTTTTTTTTATTTTTGTTCTTTATATTTTTGAACCAATTCAGAACTGGTTAACATACGCTTAACATAACCCATGACTTAATGTTCCACATTAACATACTGTTAATATTTCAATAACAAAGAACAAAGAACTTTTAAGTGGTTATTAAGGTGGCTTTTTTTGGAACATAAAAACAAACAAATGAAGTTATAATTAGATGTTATTGACTTTGGGCACAGTTTCTTAAATGAAATAAAATCATTTAATTGCTGCACAAAAACCCAGACGTATGTATATGCACGTACACAAACGTGCTGTGAGATAAATAATAATAGGTACGTATACTAAAGTTAACAAGAATCAATTCCTGAAAAAGGCAGCGGAGTCAAGGCAACGAGTTAGTGCACAATAAAAATAACCGCATGACGTTATTGTGCCTAACAGAATCCTGGGCTGCCTAACAGAGGCGCAACAGGTTGCTGTGCTGCCGCCCACTGCAATGCGTAACAGTTGGCTGTTAAAGCTAACAGTACAGCAGTGCGGGCACTGCTTGGCCTGTCTAACATTTCACTGTTAAGCCTAACAGAATTCCAGTCCTGACCCCCAACGCTACAGGTCCACACACCAGACGCAGCTTCCTGCACTGCACACTTAACATTTCGCTGTTAAAATGAACAGAAACCGAGTCCTGACCAACTTAGCAGAGGTGGCACAGCAACAGCTTCCAGTGTACTTTGTGACTTAACAATGGTGCAATTAGAACGCAATTTAAGCAGAAAAAACGTAATAAAAACTGAAATCTGTTTAAAGCAACAAAACAAATGAAAATAGAAGTAGAAAAAAATGGACACACTCGCGTTTTACACTTGCAATTACAATGCAATCTCTCTGCTGCAAGGTTCGCTTTATTGCAGGCACTGTTATATTTTTAGTATGGATCTTTATGGGCCCTACAGACGACGGCTCGTGTCGCGCTCTTGTTTAACCAGTAGCCAGACACACACACACACACACACACTTAGCTCGCATTGTCAACTGCGTGTAACTGTCCGCTAAAAACAAAAACTGCACAATTTGTATCAGATGGAAGATATAGATACGGAATTAGTTGGCGCCCTGCAGATAAACAAAACGAGCTGTAAACATTTTAAATCAAATCGCTAAGCTCGGCTAGCACAATGCGAATGCGAGGGGGCAACGAAAAAATGATAAAACAACACAGAAGAAATATGCTAAATCTTATTTGCATAAAGCGAAAACAAAGCAAAATACACATGCACATACAATGTATATATACAAACAAACATCTACTGAACAAAACAAAGCAAAGCAACAAAAATGATTAGGTTAAAAAAAAAAACAAAAAAAAACAAGCTCCAGCGCATGTGACAATTGTGATATTTTTTATTGTTGTTGCTGGCATTTGTTTATACTCAAGTCATACTGCGGCATACAATTTGATTTGGAGTATATTGAACGTGAACTGGCTCCAATTTTCCCGTGATCTCTGTAGAAACAAACCTATCTTTTTATTTAACTAGCATCGTTTTCCTAGCATGATCAAGAAAGCGCCCAAATGGAGCGACCTTGCCGTAGATTTGATAAACTATTTCAAATTAACATTTTATTTATCAATTAAAGCTCGTAATTTGCCTTTGAGTTCTCGAAAAAAAACTCGCACATCTTTATCCCATACAGTTCCGACACATATATAATATATAGAGAGATCAGCTGCGCTTGGCGTACTATTGATTCTATATTCTATAATATGGGTCATGCAAACATGTTCAAATTTATGCTCAAAATACCCTCTAATGTTAACTTTCATAAGTTATGTTAAGCAGTTTGACTATGTTAAGCCATATTATGTTATACAGCGTTATGTTATGATGCTGTTAAAGCTTTTTCTATACGATATCTGAAGAAGCAAATGAATCGTTTGCCTAGCATCATCTAAAGAGCGCCCAAACGGAGCGACCTATTCGTAGATTTGATAAACTATCTCAAATTTACATTTGATCTTATTTTTGAACACATTACAGAGCATTTAATACTGCCAATAGCCTCAAGCAAGTTTGCTTTTGAGGTCCTAAAATCTATCCGACTTCTCTTAAAATTCCGACTCATTTATTAAAGATAGCTAAGCTAAGATACATGACTCATACAAAAATGTTAAGTTTCATTAGTTATGTTAAGTTCGTTTTTTCCAACATGTTGTGGTTCTGTTAAAGATATTATGTTAACCAATTATATTATGTTAACCATATTATGTTAGTTTCTTTGTTAGATTTCTCGAATTTTGTCTCTCTGGAAATGTGTGAAACTGTTCCTCTTTTGTACTGGGTATCTGCTAGTTGTCTAGGCTGACTTTGTTGATTTTTGTTGTTGTTGTGTCTGGCTGTGTCTCGGGCGCCTCAAACCTGTTACACACACTCGCTGTGAGTTTCTGCCAGTTGACCATCAGCTTGCTGCATCGCCCAGCTCCCAGTACGCAGTGCCCAGTTCCCAGTTGCAGTCCCTCAGTCGGTCAGTTAATTTGATATACATATCTATATACAATTGGACATAACAACCGTCCAGTTCGCCGTTACCGTACCAGCTAAAAGATGTTGCCGGAGGGTTCAGGGCTTGATTGACGTCGGTTCTAACCAGTTGGCGCCGCATCGCGCGACATCTGGGACTCTTTTTTTCGGGGGGTTGCTAGGTAGCCAGAAGGGGGCTGGCTCGTCGGAAATTGATTTCTGCTTAAGTTCCAAATGAATTAGTCATCGCGCCCAGCGTCTGACTGTTGCCCAAAAACCAACCCAGAACGAGAACGAGAACGAGAACAAGAGCAACGAGCAAAGAATTGAATCAACAAATTGGCTGTCACGCTCGCCACTGCATTGAGCATCAGTTGTATCTGGCAGATACACATATATATCTATATATCTATATATATATGTGTGTGTACATTTGCCTTGTCTTAATTGATATTGAGCATGCACGATTAATAATAACTCAGTCTCAGTTTGATTGAGTTCACTTAAGAACTGCTTTAGTTCCAGTTTCCCCATTTTGTCAGTTCCACTTCCAGTTGGCTATTTCCCCATTTCCCCCCCCCCCCCCCCATCTACTATTTCCTATGCCATTGCCTTGGCTTAATTTGTCATTGAGCGGGCAATTGAAATTTGTAGCATCGGTTCGCAGAGCCAGGTCTAGTGCCCTAATTTCTGTACGAACTCCAGTTCCAGTTCCAGTTCCAGCTCACGATAACATCATGTAAACATAACTGGTTCACTTCCACTAAAGAAGTTGCTTACTGTTACTTTTAGGCAAAATCTTAAGTTAGCAGTTCAGTCTTTAGTTCCAGTTCACAATGTTCCCTGTTGATCAGGTTCATTGCGTACAATCAATTATAATTATAATCAACTATAATTGCAACAATTCCAATTTTCAATACTAATCGCCTATTTTTCCATAGAAAAATGACTTGAATCTTAAAAAAAAAAAATAGGGTGAAACGAATCTTGATTCAATTGAAGTCCAACAACATCAAGTGCTTACATCCCAGCTCCGGCTCTGGTTCGCTGTTTGCCAATGCCAAAGATGACTCGGCATTTGGGTTCACGTGACGCCTTTGCGTCAATGTGCAGCCAAATAAGCATAAACAGATTTGTTTTATAAGTGGCTTTGGGGTTTTTTTTTATGATCTTATGATCTTATGATCATTAAATGACAGATCATAAAATATCAGATAGACCCTTCTTCTTGCTACCTGAGCCGCTGCTCGGTTTTGTTTTCGACACTGATGGCCAAACAAAGGAAAGAAAACAAATAAGAGCCACCTAGTTGGAAGTGCCCGACTAGGTGATACCCTAAGCACAGCTGCGACCGGCTGCTGTAAACACACAGAACACAGTCTATGCAGCAGCTGTGCTTCTTCTATTTTTGAGTAACTGGGTTTTTTTTTTTATTATTGTTTTCGGGCGAACAGAGAAGAGGTGTATCAAAAAAGTGCGATATTCTTGAGCTGAGTAAGCCCTATGAACACCTAAATAGCAAAGTTGGTTGCTCTAGCTCTCAAAAGCTGCAAGTTATGGTCAAAAAGAGGCATACGGCTTTATCGATTTTTATCGATCTAGTGCGAGTTATCGATAAATGAAATGAATTTGATCTCTTTGCAGCTGTGCTCTAAATTTTAAGAAGCCAGCTCTAGCTCTCAAAAGCTGCAAGTTATGGTCAAAAAGAGGCATACGGCTTTATCGATTTTTATCGATCTAGTGCGAGTTATCGATAAATTTAATGAATTTGATCTCTTTGCAGCTGTGCTCTAAGTTTTAAGAAGCCAGCTCTAGCTCTCAAAAGCTGCAAGTTATGGTCAAAAAGAGGCATACGGCTTTATCGATTTTTATCGATCTAGTGCGAGTTATCGATAAATGAAATGAATTTGATCTCTTTGCAGCTGTGCTCTAAATTCTAAGAAGCCAGCTGTGAATGTTGCCAAAATTAACACGTTTAAACATTTCGCTTGATGCGGATCGATAATATGCCGATAACCCTTCCAGTTCGTTTGCACAAAACCTTTATACCCAGTTAACTTGTTTTGAATGGGTTCAGGGTATAAGAAATGCTGAGCGAAATATGTTGTAAATCCCCCGGAGCTTGGGCGAATTAAATATTTCAATTTTGGTCAAGATCAGTAGCCGATCAATTGTTGTGATTGCGGCTTGATTGGCCGCTCGAGCCGGGCCGAGATCAGCTGAACGTGTTTCGGCTTTTGTTGTTGTTGTTGTTGGTGTTGTTGTTGGTGTTCAAGGTGCGGCCCAGGTAATCGCTGCCTACTTTTGAGCTGGCTACGCATGTCGAAGCGCTGCACGTGGTTTGCCGATCTCATCACAAGCATTTTGATGCGGATCAGATAAACAGATTTCTTTTTTTTTTTTTTTGGGTTGTTGCTGTTGCTGTTTTTGCCAGCGTCTGGGCCATATTTCATCAGTGGCACAAGCCACAAAACAACATCAACAAAATATAAGCCGCAGCGTCATAAAACATATACGATCACAATTGTGTGCATATTGGACTGACGTCAGCCCTCAAAAGCTGGAGCCAAATAATCGTATAAAGTATACTACAGCCCACAATGTACAAGAAACTCACAGTATCATCAGTATCTTGAGCTATGCAAACATTGTACAACTTGTTAAAAAAACAAAAAAAACAAAAAAAAAACAACAATGGAAAATTAAAGATGAAATAAAATAAATACAAATAAATCAAGATACCGAGCTTTTCGGTAACTTTGTGCGTGTCAGCGAAAGGACACGGATAGACAACAGCTACGGATACTACGGATAGACAATGCCCCCGGTCACGTGGGGTTGATGGTTGAGGGTTGAGGGTTGACAGCGACTGTCAGCCGGCTCGACAGTTAACCGGAAAATGTTTGCCCCGGCGTTGACGGCTGACACTGCGTAAACATAAACAACTCTTTGCTATTCAAATTTTTGTCTGCCCCTTCTTGTTGTTGTTGTTGTTGTTGTTGCTCAGCTCGCAGAGCATTTTTCTACAGTTTGCTTTTGTTTTCGGATTTGGGCATCGATTTGGCCGTGGTATGACTGCAACCACTCCGAAATACTCTTCTTCATTTAATTGCAATTCGTTTGAGTACACACTCCGAATTGAAAGTACATGATTGCTGATCAAGCATTTGGAGTGAATACTCCGAATAACAGCATGAATATGGAATATTATTTGTTCCGATTCGCTTCTTGATATGCAATTTTCATTATGAATACTTTCTAAAACCATTCGGAAATTAACATTTCAATCCAATTCGAATTGGCACTCCGAAAAACAGTTACACTATAAACAAACTACTCCGAATTGACAGTTTAAACCAATTTGATTATTGAACTATTTGCAAAGGACAATTGAAATATTAACAATAATAACTCCGAAACTGACTTCATTATTTTTGCCACTATTTCTAGTATCGTCATTCGTTCAGCTTCGCTTATTTATATGCAGTTATCATTGTAAATATTTTCGGAAACCACTTCGAAATTTACATTTCATGTTTTTTTTATCAATCCAATTCAAGAACTTCGTATGGGGACACCGAAACCCAGTTCTACTACAAACTAACTACTCCGAATGAGCTCTTTGAACCAGTTTAATCTTTGAACCAGTGACAAAGTACTTTGCCATGCCCTAGCTTGTACTTCAAATGAGAAGTTCAAGTCGGAATTCAACCAGAATTGAACTACTCTTTCACTATAAGTGCAAAGCTCTTTAATAAAATAATCTCGCACTATAAATACATCTCTTCACATTGGCCAAAAGAGCCCCATTCGACTGTGTTAAGATACATTTAAATAACAAATTAAGTAAAATTTGCCAAATCAATTTGATCTATTCTAAGCAATAGGATGAGTTATGGCAATGATATTGATGCTCAAAAAAACAATCGCTAATATATGTATGTTATTGAACTTGGAAAGTTGCGCGGCCAATTAAATATCAATAAGACCCCCAATAACCAGCCGAAAAACTGGGAAATAAACACAAGTAAAAGCAACAAATTATATACATATATATATTTATATTGGAAAATTTAGGGAACAAGACAATTACGCAGATCTCTCGCAAAAATCGTTCGATGCAGAAACAGAAACACGCACACTTCGATAGATTTGTATAAATATGTATCGAATATATTTGATAGGTGTGTGTGTGTGTGTGTGTGCATTTAGTTTTGGCCATATATATTTTATAATTGAATAGTTGGCGAGCTATTTCTGTCTGGATATTGTTGTTGCGCCTGCCCCTTGCACCCCTTGCCCCCCGCCCCCCCCCCCCCCGCCCTTGCCCAGGCATTTGACTTTTTCCACACATTTCGTTGTTGTTGTTTTCTTCTCCGGCCTTTTGCCACTTTTTGTTGCCGCTGCGCTAGATCTTTCTGGGCAAGAGTCTGGGCCCCGGAGAGATAAGCCCCAAGTGATAAGCATCTGTCGCGGACGTCGTCATCCCCGATGAGCGATGTGCTCCGAGCTAAGGCGAAGCCGAGTTAGCGACAGCAACAGAACTTTGAGGCAAGAACAAGCACGAGCAAGAGCGGCAAAATGAGCGAGAGAGAGAGAGCGAAATGGTGGAGAGAGGGTGTAGAGCGGGAGAGAGAAAGAGAGAGAGAGAGAGCGAGAGAGAGCAAAACAAAGAGACATTGACGGCGAGCAAAGATGGACACACCGATAGAGATCAAGAGGCCGACGGCGGCGGGAGGCGGTAGGCGGTAGGCGGGAGAGCGACGGTGCGACGGAGCGGACACTCGGTGAATGGAGGGGCGGCCCGGCGATTATAAAAACGTTGCCCCGGCGCCAAACTGAACGCATTGTCCAATCGCTTTTGGAGCTGCATGGAGCTCTCCATTAAGTGATATCGATATACCGTTAAATCGCTGAGTACCGTTCACGTGCTACGTAACCAAACAGGTCCGGAAGGCAGAAACAGCCGTAAATTTGCGAAAACGACAAATCTTCAAGAAGTAAGTGCGTACCCCCCCCCCCCCCACCCCCCCTCCATAAGCCAGAAATCCCTTAACAGGATAAAGGATACATTAAATAAAAAAAATAAAAATATCATAAACATTCGATAACAATATTCGATAAACGCGACGCGTCTAGCTGTTAGTCACAATTTCGATGCAGTTCTCAAAGTTCTCCTGTTTTGCGAACGTTTTATTTAATTCTGATGCGGTTTTTTAGTTTTTTTTTTTTTTAACTTTAAGCTGACAACCTCGCACGCAAATGCATAATGCATTCTAATTAATTATGCAAAAAATTATTCGATAAAAGTGAAAACGAAAGCGAAAGCGAAAAAAAAACACACAACAATTTGTTGAACTTTGTTCATGTAAGCACAGCAAAACAACAGAACTTGTCTACAGTGAACGCGAAAAGTATATTGACTGTGAGCATAAGTGATCGATTGTTTAATCAAGGACTAAGGATCTTATAGATCTTGTTGCTGTTCGCTTTAGCAGCTGAATCTTAGGCGTGATATATCAACAATATCAAAAGGATTCAATCACGATCTTGTGTGATCTAATGAAACTCCAATTTTCTGCCTCACAACGATTGTGTGATCAGCGATCAGTTAAACGGGCTGCTTAGCAACGATCGTGTGCTTAGTAGTTGTTCAATTAAGTGAAACCTAACTGTTGTCATTTGTATACCTAACGTGTGTTGACTGATCGGTGATCTGCTCTATATTTGTTATATGTGCTCAGCAGAACGTTCTGAGATCTGCTTAGGACCTTCGGGAAGGTGTCTCACAATTAACTTAAATATATATCCCTACACCAGTCCTTAGAGCGATCATTTTGCGATCGGTGATCTACTAACAAGCCAAGCAATATCTTATACATTGTTGTCCAAAATATATATCCCTAAGAGTTCTTGTATAGTAGACCAGTCTTCAGAGCAATCGGACTGCGATCGGTCTGCGATCAGTGATCTACTCAAATCTTTGAGTACTTGCGAAAAGTCAAGCAATAGTCTTTTAAATTGTTGTCCAAAATAGATATCCCAAAGAGTTGTTGTTTAATACAACAGCCATCAGAGCGATCATTTGGCGATCACCGATCTGCAGAAGATCTTTCAGTGCCAGCAACTGCAGTTCTTTCAGCGATCGGATCTTCAAGAATTTATATGCAATCGTTGTTTCTTAACACGATCACGTGATCAGTAATGACTGCAGCACAGGACGCCTGAATTCTTCAGATGATCAATTACTTTGTAGACATCTTCTCTCTTCCTCTCTCTCTGTCTCTCTCTCTCTCTCTCTCTCCCGCTGAGTCAGCATTGAGACTAGGCTCGATCGGGGCTCGATGTTGTCAAGTGAGCTTCAGCATTTCACCAGTCGCTGATCATTAGTCATGCTTTTATTGAGCAAAAGTAGCAGTAGCATTTGCCCAAGCAATGAAAATATTTTTTTAGTTTACCCAATTCACAATTTGCCATTTCGAATTCGGTTACAATTTCGATGCGGTTTTCTTTGCGTTTCGCACATTGTTTTCAATTAAACGAACAATTAATTGAAATGTTTGCGCAAAAAAAAAAGTTGCGCGCAAAAGAAAACAATAAACAAGTGGCCAAAGGGCGTCAGCGGGGCGTGGCCCAATTGAGAGGCGGCATATTTGAGAAACAAACGAAAACCGATTCGAACAAGTTTTGGGCGCACGCAGCTGAATTATGCGCCACAGCAAAAGATACAAACATATATATGTGTATGTATACAGCCGAAGAGAGATACAGAGATACAGATACAAATGCAGAGAATTCGCTGATTGTTGCCATTGTTTACCGATTATTTTGTTGTTTTCATATTTTTTGTTATTTGACTTGGCAGCTTGTTTATGTGCATTCAAAACACGCCCCCAAATATATCATATACTTTATATATATTTTATTAAGAACAACAACAGCAGCAATATTCAAAACTGAGCCAAGGCAATGTCAATTGCAGCGAGGACAACAACCATAGCGCATGCAGCAACCAGTCGAGTAGTTGGCTGATTGCTCAAAAGTTCTTTTTCGAATTTCGAGCCATAACTGAGACACCTTGAAATTTATATTTACAGATTCATGGTCTATATAGATTTTGGCATCAGCAGTACTGCGCGCTCTGAGCCAGTGTTGCCTATTCAGCTATTGTCTAGCTATAATTGGCTATTTTCAGAGTTCGTCAGCCGAAAGCAGGAACCTTTTATTACCAAATCAGCTATTTTCCAGCTATATTTGGCTATTTTCAGAGGTGGATCTTAGCTTTCTTTGCATCTTCACATGAACTTTATACCAATTTATTTGCCAATTTTGCCTTTTCTTAGCTATATTTGGCTATTTTTTCTACTTACATTTTATCGTTAAATATCAATTTTGAGGCATGATTTTTGAAGAATAACTTGATAAATATAATTGTGTAGACTCCCGTTTAGCATATAAACATTAAGAATATCTCAATTTTTTTGATACCCTCGCCCACTTTTAACAAAATGGAGAACAAAAACTCCTTTTCAAAGTTAGAGCCAAGCGCTTCACAGCTTTATGTGTCATAATTAAGCACTGCAAATTTCACGAAGATCGGACAACAAACACCGAAGTTTAACGCGAATATGCATGTCCCATAATATAAGGCTAAGGGAAGAAGAAGCACACTCGCTGCCTAAAGGGTATTTGCTAGTCGAGCCCGCCCGACTGGAGCACACTTGTTGGTCCGATAATCATAATGGAGCTAACAATCAAACAATGCAATAATTATAAAAAAAAAAAATGTCGAGCTCTGTTGACAGGACGCGAACAATTGCAATTCAACAATTTGTCAACATTTCAAATGCTAATTAATTTAACTATGGCCAGCCAAACAATTGCAATTCCAACAAAAAAAAAATGGAAAAACAAGTCTAAAACAATAACAAAAAGCCAAACAGCGCAGAGAACACGTCTTTCAATCGATAGCAAAATGTACGCAAAGCCAGCGATCGCTCGTGGACTCGAGCTAATTTGGTCCAAAAGAAGAAAATGTATACATATGTATATATACATAATTATTTAAATATATTTAAACAGCAGTTATGCAAGACGCAGCGGGGCGATTGTGCAGTATCTCGAATGTCGTTGCCATACGCCAGGCACGTTTCTCGCACACAACATTTCGAAAGAGAACGTTCCAAAAATTGTCATTTAGTTCACATAAATCTCTTGACAAGAAAAACGAAACGAAAGGATTTAATGCTCTTGTAGATATAAGTTCGTAAATGCTGAGTTTAATGCAAATATATTGAACAAGCAGGAGATTCTAGTCAGGAGCTCCCGACTAGGAGATACCCTGAACCCCTTTTCTTTCTCTATATATATATTCTAGAAGCTACATGTCAAGTTTGGTGATTTTAGCTCTTATTATTTATCAAAATTGCTCAAAAAACAGAATTTCGATATCAATTTTTATCGATAACTTGGAAACAGGAAAAGTTATCGATTATCGGAAACAAACTCGATCTGCGCATGGACTAGGAGGACCTAAGGCTGAAATTTCAAGACTCTAGCTCTTATAGGTTCTTAGATCCTTGCGTTCATACATAAGGACAGACGGTCGGACGGACAGACGGACGGACAGACAGACGGACATGGCTAGAGATGCTTCCTTTTGCCTGTTACATACATTTGCACAAATACATAATATCCTTTTTACCTATTTTCAATGGGTTTAGGGTATAAAAATCGAAAATTTTGCCATACAAGAACTCATTTTTCGACTGATTCTACCTATAGAGCCATATAATATAGGATTTGGCTTGATTATATAGCTTGATAGGATTTGGCTCATATGCAAGTTTAAATAATAGAAATCTGGGTTGGGTACGATATCTTGATGAACAGAAAAGTTGTTCATATAAGAACCTACTTTTCGATAGATACGATCTAGAATATATACATATTTCTTATGGGCTTGGAGTTGTCTGCTTCTATGCGTTCCACATATCAGCACAATATTAAAATATCCTCATACCTAAGAATTCACACAGTAAACATTATTAACGCCTGGTAATATTAATTTTCCTTGTGCAAGGATCAATTTTAAGGGTTTCCCTCTGAAACTTTCTTTCTCTTCAACTTTCTGTTACAGGCAGTATATATACATATATATATATATAAGATTCAGCCAGATCGAGCCACTATATCATCTAGTTCCACATATCAGCAAAATATTAAAATATCCTCCTACCTAAGAATTCACACAGTAAACATTATTAACGCCTGGTAATATTAATTTTCCTTGTGCAAGGATCAATTTTAAGGGTTTCCCTCTGAAACTTTCTTGCTCTTCAACTTTCTGTTACAGGCAGTATATATACATATATATATATATATAAGATTCAGCCAGATCGAGGCACTATATCATCTAGTTGCCATATAAATGTTTGGTCTCAAATTCAAATTTCCTCATGAAAACCTTACGAATAACTTGATTCCGAGTCGCGGCAAGCTTCTCAAATCGTTTGACTATATTATATGGCAAGTGTAAAAACTATCTTGGCCATATTACTGCACCTGTATTTAAGCTTCGGACTGCCCTTCACTTTTTTACCTGTTGGATTGTAGAAACAAACTAAGCCAAATTTCGGCAAGTGTATTTTTTTTTTATTCCTGACGTCAAAAAGTACACATAGTCGAAAAAACAAAAAAATGGAAAACAAAACAAAATGCGATTATTTTCTGAAATTGTTTTCGAGATAACACAACAAAATATCTGCTGTGTGAGTCATTTATGCAGGCATATTAATAAATACACTCGAATAAAACAAATTAAATATTTAAAATATTTAAAGAAAAAAAACCAAAAAAAAAAAAATTATTTAATTATGCATTCAGAAACTGTTTGTTTTCCTTTTCCGTTAAAGTGTCTGTGTGTGTGTGTGTAATTATATTGCGTGCAAGCATTACGAGTTCCAATCAACGGCAGAATCTCTCAGCTGAGAAGACTCTGGCCACACTGAGTCACATGGTGAGCGCAAACGAGCTTCATGTAGGTAGTATGTGGCATCGATTAAAGTGTATCAATCATATATGTATATATGCATTTATGTATATACTTATAGGAGGCTATATGAAAAATGTCGTTCGTCTTTGATCAGTTAAGCCGCTGGCAGTTGTTATTAATTGTTTGATGTACTTAATTCCCTTGAATATATATAAATATATTCATCTGTCAACTAGCTCCCATTTGTCACACATCTCTCAGTCGCCCTCCCTCTCTCTCTCTCTCTCTCTCTCTCTGTCTTTATTGCCGTGCAGGTCCATGGTTCAGGTGCATTGGGCTTGCGATTGCACACTTTCATAATTATTATTAGTTAGGTTCTTTGGCTTAGCTTTTCGATATCAATCAAGTTCAGTGCACAGCGCAAAAATAAATTTAAAAAAAGAAAAATATATATAAATAAAAACAAACTCTATTCTCTGCTCGTCGGCTTATCAGCAGCTGATTGTTGTTGTCTCAGCGCACCCGGAAAGAGCAGCTCCCCAACAGCAGCAGCAGTCCAATCAGAGCTGCAGTTTACAATAACAGCAATAATAACAGCAACAATAACAGCAACAACAATAACAATATCATTAACTAAAGAATGCAATCGCTGTGGTACAGTTTGCCACACTCGAACCCAACCGATTCCGATTTCTTCTTGTTGTTGTTGTTATCTATGCAATTAATTAGCATATTACAAATCTCATTTGCGCTCACAATTTTTCAATATTCATTAAGCCCGAGCTGGGCACATTTGCTGCGTTTATGCGCTGGCTCAAAAACGTGATATTCCATATCGTGTTATGCACATACATGATAAATCCAATGTGAGGCAAATAGAGCTCTTTTCGGCATGCCGCATATTAGTATTAGATATTTGTTATTAAATACATATATATATATATATATATATATATATATATATATATTTTTTAAAGTATTTCAGCCCATTGTTTTCCATTCGTTCCAATGAGAGCTTTATGATTGTAAATCGAACTGAGTCGAATGCATGCTGAGATGATCTTTAAGATCAAGCGAGAATAAACTAGCAAACGTACAATTTCTTTCCAGAACTAAATTTTTATATACGTACACATATATCTATGTATACAAATTAATATATTTATATATTGACAATTTTTGTTGTAAACAAAAACAAAGCTAATTATAAAAGAAAAGAACTTTACCTGTCGACAGCTCAATTTCCCATTTTTGGCAGCACCGTCCATGTTTCCATGTTATTTGCTGCGCAGCATAACATCAAATCACGATAACACGCCTCGCATAACTGGGCTATGTTAAGAGAAATGTTAAGCTAAAAAGCGACACACACAAATCCAACAGCTTATCAGCCGCAGCCTCAACAGCCGCAGCAGCAGCCGCAGCAGCTGCAGCAGCGCTCGTGCTCTTTGCTGCCCAATGTTATTGATCGCACTGTTAGCGCGCGCCGTTAAATGTTACTGTTAACGCGCACTGGTATTGATCTGCTGCTATGTTATTGGCGCTGTTGGTGCGTGTACAGCGCGCTCGCACGCTCCCCCCGGCTCAAAAATATATGTATATATATATGTTGTTTTTGATTTTTTCCGCGGCTCGGTGTAAGTATTTAAAAGCGCGCGCGTAACGCGTCTCAGATACTTTCCACTGTTTGGCGCGTTCGCAACGTTTAACGAGATCGCTCCCGTTAACCAAATACCGAGTAACATACAAAACAAAAAACAAATACCAATACCAATACGCATAGCACCCATTTATAAACACACGCATAACATAGAGTATACGAAAATAATAAATAAATAAATAAATAAATAAGAAATACAATCGAGAAACGACGCGTTTTGCTCAGTTGTCGCGCGTTCGCTTTGAACAATTTATTTGATTTTTTTATTGTTTTAATCAATTTTTTTGGTTTTCGTTTAGCCAAATGCGAATTCTTAATTTCTCGCCGCAAATTTACAGTTATTAATGTTGTCGCAGGCCAAATTCGAGCTGTTAGCCAAAAACACAACAACAAGAACAAGAACTATAAAAAAGACGACAAGCGAAAAAAACAATAACAAATACAAGCACACGCTGCACAGCTGACAAATAATTCGAAAATACGAATAGGAAACACACGCACGCACACACACTCACAGGCAAAGGAAACACACACACACACACACACACAAAAAGAAAAATTTAGAGCAAATTGCATTAATTATAATCAAGCAAATTATAGTTCATAATCATAACAAAATTAAGTGACAAGTGCAGCGCACAGCTGAGCTGAAAAAAAAACAAAAAACAAAAAAGAAGAGAAAATAAACAAAACAAAACAATTCATTTTTAATAATTTTCAAACACAAAAGCTCGTGGAATATAAATCGAAAAGAAAACAAAAACGAAAGCGGATAGAAATCAACAAGTGCGACGCGTACTTGAGAATTACAACAGAAGGTAACAGAATATAGCAAATCAAATGTGTAAATCAGTGACGCGCCATGAGAACGTTCCAAATTAGCAACTGCATTTCAGCTAAAAAACAAGTCCAAGTGCTCCAGTCCTGACTGCCCCACTAACAGATACCCTTAGCCCAGCCACAAGATGGCGCTGCAAGCATTCCAGCTTCCCTTTACATGCAGATGCATAACACGCACGCACGCACGCGCGCACGCGCGCACGCACGCACGCATGCACGTACATATATCATTCGCTGCTTTGGATGAAAATGTTCTTAAATAACTTTCCTGTTTAAAGTCCGATCTTTGTGAAATTTGCAGTGCTTAAATATGGCATACATGAAAGTGTGCAAAGCAAGTCCCAAGGCTGCAACCCTAAAATAAGCTAATGAGAGCAGTTATTTAAAAAGTGAAATATTCCTGATCTGTACGAAATCGACTAAAACGTATCTCAAAATGGAAGCTGAAATCGAAAAAAAAAAATAAGCATATTTACACACACACATATATATTTAAAATTTAAAGACCCCATGACTAGCCTTCTGCTCGTTACATGCCTTTGCACAAAGCCAATATACCTCATTTTTATCCATTATATACGCGATTTGAATTATGTGCCGATTTACATATGTATGTAGCTCTGACGTTTGGCCCAATCGCATGTCAAGCAGATATCATCACATAAAATGCAATTTCTTATGGCCTCAACGTTCCGTGTGCCAGATCATAAAGAATAATGAAATCTATATAATATGGAATTTCTATATCGTTTGCAAGTGCTAATTAGTATCAGATATGCAAAGCAAAACGAAATAAAATACAAATAAAAAACATGCTGCGCCATATAGAGAGTGCCAGTTCCCAGTTCCCAGTTACCCCCCGCTTCCATGTAGCCCCCTTAATGTTATGTTCATCCCATTTAGCCCGAGTTGACATTGTAGCCAATTCGAGTCCGAGTCCGAGTCTGAGATTGATTCAAAGCACGGAGTATATACTATTCCATTCAGTTGCACAGCGTTTATTTATAATTGTGTTTGCTCCTATGACAAATAAACAACGCTAAGAGTTAATAATGCGCGAACGCGATCATAAACAAATAAACTGGAAACTCATATTATTACCATAAATTGTCGAAGCGCTGCTCTCCCTCCCCCCTCCCTCCCTCCCTCTCTCTCACTTGCTTAATTGCAATGGTAAGCATACATAAATCGGCTGGGAATCGGTAGACATTATCTTGGCCATAGGCACGCACCCAACTGATCTGCCCAGACCTGGCACGAAGGCCGCTCGGCATACATATGTATGTAAATCTGGTGAAGGGCCCTCGCGGCGTGCATTTTGCGGAAGCGTGGGCGGAGGTCAAAGCGATTACGGCTCTAAGATTATGCGATTGCGATTGGGATTGCGATTGCGATTGTCCAGATGCTAAGATGCTTAGCAGATGCTTTGCTAAGTAGTAATACGATTATTATTAGTTACATTGTTTACGCGCCGCTTGGCTTATTAACAGCGGAACGTGCTGGAATTGAAACGCGTCTGCCTGCGAATCGCATACAGAAAATAATGCATAATTAATTAAGTTTATGTGCAACAACTCGTTCGCTCTGTTCTACCACTTTACACAAGTCTCGCCGCTCTCTCGTTCCGCTGCTTTTCGAAAGCTCGTTTTCGATACGATTTTCGGATTTTGTCTCGATTTCTATTTCGATTTTGGTTTCGGTTCCTGTTCTCCTTCATTTCAAATGCGAGCGCCATTTGTTATCTTGGCAGGTTCAATGTAAAACGATTTGATGTACATAATTGTTGCTGCTGTTGTCGCCATCAATTTATTACTTTTTTTTTTGTTGTTTGTTTAATAAATGTAAATAAAGTGAAAGATTGCGCGCCATAAATCATAAATTAAAACAACAAGAACAGCAACAACATCAGCATTAGCGGCTATCGGCAACAACAAAGCCAGCCAAATGAGAAGTCACGCAACTGTCACTGTCACCGATCACCGGTCACCGGTCACCGGTCACTGCGATCACGGTTTGCTGTCACACGATCAGCGGAAGTGGAAATGGCAATGTAAACAGTAACAGCAATGGCTGCCCTTTAACAGCGCTCGCTGTTTATGTCAACAGCCGGCAGACAGGTCCCCTCGCTGTTAGCCAACAGACAGTCCTTTAACAGCGATGGCTGTTAGTTAACATGCGCATGCGAACAGTCCGTCCAATTGGACATGCAATCGGCTGCCCTGACACGTGCAGCTCGGCTAACGCAAGAATGTCAATATCTACATATATGCAATTATCGAATAGCAGCAGCAAGCGCGGATTTGTAACGCGCATATTGCTTTTGTTTTCACCTTTAATAAGCAAACAAGTTTCACCGCTCGCCTTGAAATCGGCTCGCCATAACAGCAGCTTAACAGTGAGCAGCCGCTATGTTAACGGGCAGCGCAGCGATTAGTCGCACATTTTCGGGATTATTAATATTATTATGCGACTGCAATTACCCGTTAATGAATGCGTCGCAATGGCTGGTTGGGTTCATTTCTTGATCGTTGCCATTTATTTTGTGTGTTATGATTATTATTTAATTTTTGTATTTGTATTTGTTTTTTGTTTTTTTTTTTGCACGCCTTCGGCATTTGGCTCATTCGCTTGTCTATTTTTGGGCATAATTTTTTATTAAACAATTAGGGCGTTATGTGACTGAGCGCCGCTTCGGGCGAGCGTTTGTGTCGTCAATTAGACGAACTACGGCCACATTCAGGCGTCGATCATCATTGCCATATGCATATGTATATAGACACACACACACACACATTTGGTGTTTGCATTTGTATTTGTATACCATTTATTCATTTTCTTCAATTACGCTTTAATGGGCTATTAATTTAGACGCCCAATTGAACGATCGTCCGATCGAGCGTGGGGTCGATTTGTATCGGCCGATGATGGGTCGCTGAGCCTATAGATACTTGAGAAAATCAACAAGTGCAGTGCATGTTAAAGCGAATGTTAAGGCGAAAGTAAAAACCATTGTTAGGGCGCATGTTAAAGCGAATTATATGCGAATGTTTAGGCGCATGTTAACTTCATGTTAACAACAGCTGATGATAACAAACCTTAGCCTAATGCTCCTGCTAAAACAACATTTTCTTCTTTTTTTTTACAGATCACCAAAAAATCAAAGCATAACTGTACTTTTGTGAACATTAACGCTTGCCAAAGTAGAAGATCTACTAACTAGTCGGAGGAAAAACCAAAAACAAAAGGAAAACAAACAAACAAAAAAAAAACAATCCACACCAAAGTTCATTCAATTTCATCTTTTTTTTTTTTGCTACGCGCACAAAAACCAAACAAAAACTTGAACTATAGAATGGTAGAAGGTGATTCTGCAAAAAGTAAAAGCGAATGTAAGTAAACAAAACAAAAGTCGATCCACTAGTTGAATTGCTCTGCTAATAAGTATTTATTCAATACAATTTGTTTGCTTCGCATTATAGCCTATAATGTAGAAGCTGGCCTACAACCAAACTACAATCAGAATAACGCAGCAGCCGCTGGCAACGCAGGGAGCGCAGGGAACGCTGGAAACGCTGGAAACGCTGGAAACGCAGCAATCAATCCAAACAATTCACCCAGCCTAACCGGCTCGAATAGCAATAGGAGCAACGCGATATCGCATATTGATAATCGTGCGATCATCCAACCGTATTCATTGGGCACGGGCGTTAAACAGCCGGAATATCAATTTGCGGCTGATAATCGCGGCTACGAGCCGGAACCAAATACCAATGGCAAGCATCAGGACGTAGAGCGCAGCGTCGCTGGCGGTGCTGGCGGTGGTGCCGGCGGCGGCGACACTAGCTCCGATGAGGATGGGAAGCGAAAGACACCGTTGCCGCCACCGAATCGGCCGATAGTGGCCAACTTTGAGCGGGCGATCGAGCTGTGCGAATATGGCAAATTCCATTATATACTGTTGGCCATTTGCGGGCTGGTCAGCACGTCGGAGGAAATGGATGTCATCTCGATGTCGTTCATATTGCCATCGGCCCAATGTGATTTGGATTTAAATACCGCAACGAAGGGTTGGCTAAATTCGATCATATTCATTGGCATGATGGTTGGCGCCTATTTTTGGGGCAGCATCGCCGACAGTTTTGGACGCAAAAAGATACTGATTGTCATCTCGTTCATGAACGGTCTGTGCATTGTTGCCTCGTCGTTTTCGCAAAGTTACGTCTATTTCATGCTCTTTCGCTTTCTCAATGGCGCTGCGTAAGTACAAACTCAACCAAAAAAAAAACCTTATACTTTCACATTTTCCTTTCCCACAAAAAAACAATCATTGTTTATTCATGTTTATGTTGTTAGCTGCCCAAATTTACCAGGCAGTTTACAAGCTGGCAGGTCAGTGCTGTTAAGCCTGGCGTTGCCACACTAACGCAAAATGTTAGCAATTCGTAAACAAGTCACTTTTAGCAGTTAACATTTAACATGAGCTTTAACATAAACATGAGATAAACAAACAGCACATAATCCAAATTCAATGATACACACATGCAGTCAATTCTCCGTCCGTCCGCCTCTCTCTCGCTCTCGCTCTCTCTGTGTTGATCTAGTGACACACGGCCAGCATGGTTGGGGGTATTCGGGTGCCGAGGTGTTAATTCAATTAACTATGTTATAAATAACAACAAAATATTTGAGCCGCAATATCGTGACTTTTTATGCTAATTAAGACTCTGGCCAGTTGTGCGAACGTACAAACATATATGTCATACATATTTTGTAGATATTATCATATTACAGGCATGCCGCATGCGAAATTGCCCCAAAAAAAAAAAAAAAAATCAAAATCGAAAAAAACAAAACCCAACAACAAAAAAATGGGGGAAAATAGCATTTGCCTTGGCCTCGCTGAGTCAGCCAGCAAAATTCCCGGGGGGCCCCTCCCCTACCCCCCCCCCCCCTTCGTCCCGCCTCCCACTCCATCTGCTATTTGCAGACTGTGACTGTGTTCATGTTGATTAGTTTTGCCAATCGTTTGCTAATTGCTTATGCGAATTGAAACTGGGAGTCGATTTTACACAATAACATTAATCGGCCATGACTCGTCACGTTGCGCTCTCCCTCGCTCTCTCTCTCTCTCCCTCTCTCTCTCTCTCGCTGGCTGACTGCTATGAAAGTGCATGTTAGCTTCAGATTTAACATTTGGTTTAGCAGGTTATTAATTCATTGAGTTTGTACGTTTTCTTTACAGGCTGGGCGGCAGTGGTCCTGTCATCTGGTCGTATTTCGCCGAATTCCAGCCGAAAGCGAAACGCGGCTCCATGCTTAGCTTCATGGCTGCCTTCTGGACCTTTGGTAATCTGTTTGTGGCCGGCCTGGCCTGGCTGATCATTCCGACACAAATTGGCGTTACATCGCCATATTTCACATACAATTCGTGGCGCATCTTTTTGCTGGTGTGCTCGTTCCCATCGTTTCTGGTTGGCTTTCTGCTCTTCTATTTGCCGGAATCGCCCAAATTTCTGCTGACCCGCGGCAAAAAGGACAAGGCCCTGGCCATATTTCGCGGCATCTTTGTCACGAACACACGCAAAAAGCCCGAAGAGTATCTGGTATACGATCTGGAGGTTGACGAGAAACTGGCCACAGAGAGCTCCGCTGGCTTCAAGGGCAAATATAATCGCATGATTACCGGCATGGTCGATCACAGTCGCGATCTGTTCAAAACGCCAATATTGAGATTCACGCTCGTCTCGATCACCATCAATTTTACATTCCACATTGGCTACTACGGCCTAATGATGTGGTTCCCGGAGGTGTTCAATCGCTACGAGGAGTTCGAGAAGACCCATCCACAGCAACAGGCCGACATATGCACCGTCACCGAGTATATTGTCAATCAGAGTCAGGCCGCCAGCAATAATGGCACCTGCAATTCGGATATACCATCATCGGTGTTCATGGAATCGCTGATAACCCTGGCCTCCGCCCTGCCGGCCAATCTGTTTGCCATTTTGGGCATGGATATGCTAGGCAGACGATTCTTTTTGATTGCCGGCACCATGACCGCCGGCATTTGCTCGGCCCTGATGTATTTGGTGCGCAGCTCGTTGCAGAATCTGCTCGTATCGGCCGTTTTCAGTGGTGCCATATCGGCGGCAAATGCGGCACTCGACTGTCTCATCACCGAAGTATTTCCCACCAAGTTGCGTGCGACCGGCGTTGCCATATCGATGGTGGCGGCGCGTCTCGGTGGCATCATTGGCAACATTGTGATCGCCCAGCTGCTCGATCATTTCTGCCCGGTGCCGACATTCATTGTGTCCGGCCTCCTAATCGGCGGCGGACTCATGTGCCTGCTGCTGCCCAATACGACGCGCAAGGAGCTCAATTAATATCCATGTGGATAAATCTTTGATAACTCAACCCACTCAATATAATACCCAAAAAAAAAAAAAAAAAGAAAACACTACACAAATACTAAATACGGTATATACAAAAACAGCCAAAAAATATAACAGAAGAAAATACCAGATACCCCCCCCCCCCACACCTCCCCCCTCCACCCTGCTATCCACAGCCAAGCACTCAGCCCCTCGTATTGTCTTTTCCTTGTACGTATGTATTTGCGCATATTACGATTTTTGCGAATCGTCAGTAATTATGATTAATGTTAACGATAACGATAACGATTTTTTTTTGTGTCTAGCTTTTAAGAGGAAATACCGTTTTGTTTTTTCGTTTCTCTTTTCAATTATTATTATTTTTGTTTGTCCAACGGAATTTAAAAATGCCCTAAAGCCAACGAGAAGATATATATTTATATATATACATATATAGTACACACATGCCGATAAAAAAATATATATATATCTCGTCTATCGATAGCATTATATCGATATGTATGTATTTCGTAGTTGTTGGTAGTAAGTAAAACTAAAAAAAAAAAAAGAAATAAAAGGAAAAAAAAAACTACAAAAAAATAAATCACAAAAAAAAACTAATTTGGCAAGCGCCGGCGCCAGCTAAAAGCAGCAGCAGCAAAAACAGTTAAAAGAGAAGGAAAGAAAGTGAAAGAGAGGGAGAGAGAGAGAGGTGCTTGGGTTGAGGATCGGCTGGATGGCAGCAGAAGAGAGACGAAGGATCAAGCAGGGATCAATGCGAGAGCAGCAACGCCTGCTGGCAGTTATTGTTGTTATTATTATTATTATTATTATTACTATTATTATTGCTATTATTAATGCATGTTACATAATAATACACATACATATATATACATATATATATACCTATACATACAAACACATATATATAAATCAAACTAAAAACTGAAAAAAAAAAACAACAACCAACAACAAAGTTTTAATGTATAAATTTACATTATTACCATGAAGATTATTATTATATATATCTATTTTTTTTGTTTTTTTTTTTCTCTCAATCGTTATTTAGGGCAGAGCACAGGAAGAAAACGATAATTTGTAAATTTTAGTTACCATATGTTAAAAAAATACAAACAAAAAACTTTAAAAACAAAAAAAAAACGTTATTATATTACATAAAACAATGAAAAGCATATAAACAAAAATTCCCAAATACAAAATAAACATCACGCAACCAAAAAAAAAAAAAAAATTTCAATGTTTTATTTATTTATTTTATTTAAATGTTTCCATTTTATATAATTATATCAGTTGAACTGCTTGCACAACTTTCTGTTTGTGGCCTATTCCGCCAACAGGCGCGGAAAATGAGTGAAAATCGGTTAAACGCAATTATAAAGCGTTTTTCTACATATCTTTACAGTTCTATACACATATATGTATACTCAAATATATACACTATTCATCAACAGAAATGCATTCTCTAAGTTAGTTTTAGAAATTTATTTAAGACAAGTTTCATCAATAAAAATCAAAAAATACAAATTGACTTTTATTCCACGCAGAATGCAAGCAATATGAATAATAATCTCAAAATAGAGAGCAAGGCATAATTATAAAGAAGAAAATTTGACAATTTATAGCAGCTGGAAAAGCTAAAATCGTTTTGGGAATTATGAATACGAATAGAATAAATTATTGGCAGAGTCTAATGTGAGACTGTCATGGAGGAATTGATACGTCATGCGTACGCACCAAGGCTGCAAAACAGTTGCGAAATTCTCATTTCTATTCCTTTACAATCAAACGAATCTTACGACAAATCAGATCCCAAATTGAAACATTTTCCTCATAGTTTCAAGGCTTAAATAACTTGGACTCCGACTATTCTACACCTAGATAGATGCCCTACAAGGTAGATCCCAATATAAAATACATTTATTTAACTATAAAAAAAATTGCAATTATAGGACAAGCTAAGGTTTGAACCAAAAGTTGGCCTCATGAATGCGGCAAAGGACAGGAGCAGTTGGTTCGAACTGTAAGCCGAACCAGCAACCTTTTTTCTGTGGGTACCTACTGGGAAAATATCATTTCGAAAGATTGAACCAGTTAGCTGCTGGGAACAGATAATTGCGAAAGGTTGAACCAGTTGGCTGCTGGGAACAGATAATTTCAAGAGGTTGAACCAGTTAGCCGCTGGGAACAGATAATTGCGAAAGGTTGAACCAGTTAGCTGCTGGGAACAGATCATTTCGAAAGGTTGAACCAGTTAGCTGCTGGGAACAGATAATTGCGAAAGGTTGAACCTGTTAGCTGCTGGGCACAGATTATTGAGAAAGATTGAACCAGTAAACTGCTGGGAACAGATAATTTCAAGAGGTTGAACCAGTTAGCGGCTGGGAACAGATAATCGCGAAAAATTGAACCAGAAACTGCTGGGAACAGATCATTTAGAAAGGTTGAACCAGTTAGCTGATGGGAGCAGATTATTTCAAACGGTTGAACCAGTTAGCTGCTGGGAACATATAATTGCGAAAATTTAAACCAGAAACTGCTGGGAACAGATTATTGAGAAAGATTGAACCAGTAAACTGCTGGGAACAGATAATTTCAAGATGTTGAACCAGTTAGCCGCTGGGAACAGATAATTGCGAAAGGTTGAACCAGTTAGCTGCTGGGAACAGATCATTTAAAGAGGTTGAACCAGTTAGCCGATGAGAACACATAATCGCGAAAAATTTAACCAGAAACTGCTGGGAACAGAACATTTCGAAAGGTTGAACCAGTTAGCTGCTGGGAATAGATCATTTAGAAAGGTTGAACCAGTTAGGTGCTGGAAACAAATAAGTGCAAAAGGTTGTTCCCAATTAAACCTAGTTAAAAAGAGTATTCGTACTGATCTTTATCTTAACCAGTTACTGGATGTTTGTTCGAAGCGATATATGTTAATACAAAAATGTTGGAAAACCTCATAGGAAACCTCATCTTTTTTGAACGAAACTGACTGAGGGGAAGTCTTCCAGGGGGGATCGAGTTTTGCAATAGGTCTGATTGATGCAGGAACAGAAAATTACCATACCAAAAGATTATAAGCGACTATAATTTATATAAATAACTTTTTGATTCCAGCCATATAATGATATGGGTAATATAGTGATATGCTTGAAACATAAAGAAGTTCATATTCTCGTCAGACAAAGTAATTAAAGCTTGGAACACGCCTCTGAGCTGAGGAAAGTTCTATGGCTAAAATTCCCAAACTAAAGCTAAATTCCTACAAAAAGCAAGCCAAAAATATTGAGAAAACGTAACGGTACTTCATCTAATCACAGTTTGAGCGTCAATCTGTGTGTTTACAGTCTGAGAGTCGCCCAGAAGACTATCTCTCCCTCGTCTTGCCAATTACCTGGTGCACAGAGTATTTGGTTGGTCGGTTGGATCCGTTTTTAGTTGCTTAAATAGGAAACATAAAAGTATCTCAATTAATCGTGCGACTTGAGAGCACAAAATGCAGCTGCCACTCATGCCATGTATCTTATTGTTTAGGGCGAAGATCAATCGCTGTCTAGCCAGCCTGCCCCGCCCACAACCCCGCCCACAGGCTTAGCCACCAGCCCAGCCCAGCCACAAGCTCGCCCACCTTAGGCCAGATACTGTGCGGTACATTTTGGTATTTACGGCACGCATCCAACACATTTAACGAGCTAAATATGCATGCATATAAAATCATTTAAGAGATACAGATACAAATACGAATAGGAGATACATTTGTATCTGTATCTGTATCTGCATTTGCTGTACGTGGGATGCGCGCACACGCGACTTACCTCATATTTATTTGCTCAATGAATTTTTGCAGCGTCAGCCAAATATTGGCAAAGTTAGCTGAAAACCAGAATTAACGTTAATTAAATAAATACACAGCAAGAGTCAAATAGACACGTTCAATAGATACATCTACAGATACATGTATATATCTATCTATATATCTTTATCTCTCTTTATATATATATATATATATGCATATAGCTCTAGCCCGATGCACGCGTTCGCAACAGGCAAAAGCTTCGTCGGGGCATGCTTGGAAAAATCAACAGCAGGAGAAAGCTGTAGATCTGACTAATATCCCAAATAACTGAAGAACTGAAGACTGTGCTCTGATTTCTGTCAATTTCGCGGGACTTATAATCTATAATAATCAAAATCTTACTCATATTTGAAATGCCACGTCGGCTGAGACACAAACTTAGTTTCTACCATATTTAAACAGGTAAAAGGTTCTAGTCGGGAGCTCCCGACTAGGGGATACCCTGACCCTCTTCTTCCGACAGGCGATAGGTATGAAATGAAAGATACTTGATATATATATATACTATATTGGAAGCTACATGTCAAGTTCGGTGACTCTAGCTCATATTATGTGCCGAAATTGCTAAAAATATCGATATCGATTACTTGGAAACGGGCCAAGTTATCGAATATCGGAAACAAACTCCATCTGCGCGGGCACTAGGAAGACCTACAGCTAAAATTTCAAGTCTCTAGCTCTTATAGGTTCTGAGATCCGTGCGTTTATACGCACGGACGGACAGACGGTCGGACGGACAGACGAACGGACGGACAGTCACATGGACATGGCTAGATCGACTTGGCTATTGATGCTGATCAAGAATACATATACTTTATGGGGTCGGAGATGCTTCCTTCTGCCTGTTACATACATTTGCCCAAATACATGATACCCATGATTACCAATTTTCAATGGGTTCAGGATATAATTATAATACCCTCTACAAGGACATAATAGTGATAATAATAAAAATAACAACAATTATAATATTAATAATATTGAGTACATACATTTAGTTGGTTTCCGCTTTATAGCTGCACGCCAGAATCGATGTTAGTTTTAGGCATTTGTTGGAATTGGAAATCGCAGTCGAACATTACTCAGAACCCGTTAACATTTCAAGTCTAAAATTTTGTTGAAAATTATTTTCAATAATAATAATTCTAGAACATGATCAAGGAAAAACGAAAATACAAATAAAAGTAAAAATAAATGTCATATCTTCAGCTCTTAATACCAATAAATGTGTTTTCAAATGAATTTTTGACAAAAACAAATTAAATTTTGAATTGTAAGACTAGTTTTTATATGCGAGAATTAAAAAAATATTAATAAACTATTAATAATTGTCATCATTTACTGAAATGAAGAGGCAGAAAAACAAAAATAAACCTCATATTTTTAGCTCTTAATGCAAAGTAAAAACATTTTTTAATGAATTTGCGACTAACAAAATAAATGAAGAATTCAATTTGTGAGACTAGTTTTTTAATAAATAATTAATCATTTTTATCAATTATTAAAAAGCTTAGAAAAAATAAACCATTTTTGACAACAAAAAAAACGAAGAATTTAATTTATAAAATTAGTTTTTATATGCAAAAATTTGGATTAATAAATTATTATTTAATCAAATTAAAAAGTTAACAATTAATAAATATAACAATTAAAAAAAAATTAAGTTAAACTGGGGAGCAAGTCTAGCCAGGTCGTAGGAATATTTTCTATTTTTGTTTTTTTTTTTAATTTTATTTTTATTTTCACTAATTTTCGCAACATTTCATCATTAATTATACATACATAGTTTCTCATAATTTTTACAGCATTTTTGTCTTTTTTTTTATTTTATTTTTTTTTGGTTTTTTTTTCTCATAATTTTTTTTATGTTTTTTATATTTATTTATTTTGTTTCAATTGTTTCGAGTCGAACAACTTTAAAACTTTTTACAGCATTTCAATGAGTTTTGCTCTTGTTATACATATTATTGGTAGCACAAACTTGGTACATGTACACACATATATATACATATATATATATATATATATATATATATATGTATGTATGTATGTTTCTATATGTATAGGTATATATCTAGAGAATCGAGAATGCCAAACGGAGAGAAGAACGCAGAGGCAAAAGGCCGCATGGCGAACGCCTTTCTCAAAGCAGCGCGCAGCCTAAGGAGAAACCATGAACAATTATATCAACTATATGTACAGCGATTAAAATCGAAATCGATTCTCGGCACTTGACCGGAATCGGGAGCAGCTCTCCAGCGTAGAGTACTACTACCAGAACTTAACGTTTAGTGGCAGAGTTGGATGGAACGCGTGTGAAACAAGGCGAAGAGTGAGGAGGAAGAGCTACGGATTTTTAAGGTTGCGTGCGTGAGTGTGTCCATGTGTGTGTGTGTGTCTATGTGTGTGTGTGTGAGTGCATTACTACCAGTTGATTATTAACATGTACAACTTGAATTCTGTTTATTACATATTGCATTTACATAATTATAATATTTATATATTGCTTCCATATTCTGCAATTTGCATCGCTCACAAATCAAATTGTTTGTGGGCATTGCTATTTGTTTGCTTAAATAAATAATGATGGACAACATGTTCATATGCTTTGTGATAAACGCGACTAAGTAAATATCTATATATATATATATATATATATATATATACAGATATATATATATATATATATATATATATTTTTTTATAACAGAATCAGGGACAAATAATATGCAATCGTTACAGCGTTAAACAAACAAAAAGATAGATTTAAAAAAAAATGAAAATTTAGTTTACAAATTCGTTTAAACCACAAAAAAAAAATTTAAAAAAAAATGGCTAAATGTTTAAACTAGAACTACAAACATAGCACAAACATATGCAACAGCCCGAAAGTCGGGCAATTCTTACAAGCTCGGTTTATTACAATTTGCTTGCTATATTAACTATGTGTGTGTGAGTGTGTGTGTGTGTGTGTGTGGGTGGGTTGTGCCTGGGCGTGTGTGTTGGAGTGTATCTATTCTATTGCATATAATTATGTTGTTTCGCTTGATGCTTCTTTTCATTTTGTTTATTATTTAACTGGAACAGCCAAGTGAAAATTGATGTCGATGAATTTTGCATTTTATATTTATATATATATATATCTGGAAACAGCAACTCCTAATGCGCGCGTGTGTGTGTGGGTGTGTATGCTTGCTTGGATCAGTTAAGTTGCTGCTCAACACGAAGAGAAAAAATGTATATATGCATATATATATATTTTTTTTTGTATAGTATGATTTTAATATAACTTTTCGCTTAATCCGTATTTATCTGGTATGCAACAACTTGCGCAACTGCATTACGGTCTGTGTTTTTTATATTTATATTTATTTTTTTTGTTTTTGTTTTCTTTTTTTTTTGTGTTTTATTTTAATAATTGTTTTTTTTTTGTTTTTTTCTGTTTTGTTTTTGTTATTGCTTGAATTTCTCTGTGCGCGGCTTTAATCAATTCTCATATTTAGCTTGTTCTTGCCTCAAACTCTATACATTTGGTTGTGCCTCTGTGTGTGGTAGTTCTTGTTGTTGTTGTTGTTGCTGTTGTTGCTGTTACATGTGTTGTTTATGCTAAAGTTATTGCTTTTGTTGTTGTTTTCTGTTGCTCTGTTTTAAATTTGTTGCTTGCACTGTTGCTGCTGCTGCTGTTGCTGTTGCTGTTGTTGTTACGGCTGTTAATGCTTACTGCTAGCTGATACTGCTACTGCTAACGCCAAATTGCTAGTTACACTCGGATTTTGCATCACCTTAGTTATCCAGCCAGGACTCGCGTCATTCTGTATAATCCCACCAATCCTTTTCATAACCTTCGTGCACATGCTTGAGCAGAACTGTGCAGCGCTTCTCACAATATCTGCAATTTTAGAAATATGTTATTATAAATATAACAGTGTATATAATAATAATATTGTATATGGCATACCTATATTTATCCTGTACTTTCTGTTTAATATCAGCCAGATTCTCGGATGTAATATCACGTTCCAAGTATTCGGACAGCGTCTCCGTTGCCGACTCCAAATCCTTCTGATTATCCTCGAATATCATGGATTGATTGTTCTTTTTCAAGTAATACGCAAAGACGTATGTGTACATTAGGGTCTGGCGACATTGGCAGAGTATATCGACAGCCTTTTTCAGGAATTGCACCTGCCATTAGGCAACAAATAAAAGTTTTAGTTAATATGTGTGTATGCTGTAAGCGAAATGGAAATAGATGGAGTCTCGAAAGGAATGGAGCTGCTAACCAAGACCTGGTAAAAAACAAAGACAATTCTCTCTAGCAAACTCTTCATAACGCTCAAGGGATATCAAACTCAAAAGGAATAAGACACGCATACTAAGAGATATTCTCACCGAACATTGTACCCTAAACTATAAAGGAAAAACCTGAACCTATTCTGTAAAGGGCATCGAGGGAGATGAGTCTGAATAGCGCCCAGCACTCTGTAGATGAAGATCTCAACAACTGGGGAAAACGATTTGGGAATCGGTGCTTAGAGTCCGATCTTTATGCATTTTTCTGAGCAAAAGTGTGCATATGCCGAGACTCTACCTATCTAAAAACGTGTTCGTTCTCCCCCTTTTCGGGGGAGACTAATTGTATTCTTTTGTGAGAGAGCCTATCGCAGAGCCTACAAAGTGTATATAGAGTCTTATTTAAAAAAATGAAATATTTGTATTCTGTATATGCTATAAGAGAGCGCAAATACCAAGTTTTATGTATCTAGCTGTAACAGTTCTCGAGTTATGCTAAAGAAACCTTCGCTCAAAAACGATATTTTATTCATATTATGGAAATAAGACGAAATATCGAGAGAGAAAAAAATGATAAACTCGTTCTCGGACAGAGAGGCGGACATTATAGAGTCAGCTCGTCGTCCCGATCAAGATAATAAATACTTTATGGGTTCGGAGATGCTTCCTTCTGCCTGTTACATAGCTGTGCACAAAGCGCTTATGCCCTTTTCGATATGGGTTGAGGGTATACGAATTATATTTCTATAGAGATTCATTTGATGTGTTGGCCCACCTCAATCCAGGACATGTTGTGCTGCTGCATTTCCTCCATTTTCTGCTTGACAGATGCATACAATTTGTTCTCAAACTTCATGGATTGCATGTGATTCATGTAGCGATTGTAATAATGTAAATATCTGTTGATAAAACAGAAGAATATATTAGCTAAACAATTTGCAAATTGATCTGTATGCATATTGGGACGCGGCACCCACCTGGCCAGTGAGGAGCGCAGCTTTTCCTGGGCATCACGGGCGGCCTTTGCCTCATCCTCGTCATAGCGATTGCAATTGTACCAGGAGGAGCCATGCGGCTCCCAGGAGCCGAGGCATACCCAGCAAAAGTCATGCTTGCAATTTTGATTCTTGCAGACCATATGATTGCAGCCGCCATCCTTCTCGATGGTAACACTGCATTTGGGACACTCTTTGGTATTGGCCGCAATCCAATTGGACGTCTCCGAATCATCGTCGCACTTCTTGATCCATTTCTTTAGCCAACGGCACTGGACCGGATCGTGCCAGTTCTCGCCGCAGGCAAAGCAAAATACATGACCGCACTTGCAATGGACGCGACGTGGCTCCGCATAGGGCACCTTCACCGCATAGGTGCAATCGACGGACGGACACCAGCGCAGCAGCTGATTGCATTCAACAAAACTATTGGTGATCAGCTGCTGATATTTAACCTTCACCCGTGCATCCGGCACCAGTTTGGTAACAGTCACATCATCCACCAATATATCACAGCCGTGCGCGGCGCACGATATGGTCTGGCCCAAGCACTCTGTAACGATTTTCGTTGTCAGATACTCGCGCCAACAGTTCAGGCAAAAACGATGACCGCACTTCAATCCGGTCATGGACTGCAAAGAAATTAATAATATTTTAATTAATTCCAAAAATATACATACATATTTCAACTATGCAAACTTACATCTGGCGGCAACAAGGAGAAGCATATCTCGCACTCCTCGCACTGGCTCCGTGTTGTCTGCATGCCATAGAAAGAGAGAGAGAGAGAGCGGAGTGAGTAAGATAGATAGATATATAGTTGAACTTTATGCAGTTGCTGTGACAAACCTTTTGCTGCACCGTCTCGGCTGGCTTGTTAAACGGATTTATGACGTGTGCGCATTTGAAAAACTCTTCCGTATTATCATCGCTGCCATCGAAATACTTCTCCAGCAGCTTCTCCTTGTCCCACTTAAAGTGATTCAGCAATATTCGTGTGATGGGCGTGACCAGCTGCATCAGAACACAATCAAGAACAAAAAGGAAACCAAACGCGTTCTTATAAGTTTATGTTTAATAAGCACAGTGCATGCGTCTATATGCTATTTATATATTTATATATATATACATTTATATATACGGCATAGATTATTGTGACTATAAATACATATTGACTGACATATTGATTAGTGTGCAGCCCACAGCCCCCACCACAAGCAAAAGTCGAAGTCAATAATTAGACGGCTTTTACAATGGCTCCTCGCACAAAAGTGCGCGGTCTGCATATTATAGAACTTTTTTAAGTGGAGGGAGGGTGGAGGGAGGAGTAGGGGGTTGTTTCTATTCAATCAATAAAGGCAAAAGGGTTGCAATTGTTATTAACTATTGCATACACACATAAGCTGAACAAACTTTTTTTTTGGCACCTTGGCAAATAATATTTAAATATTTTATTAGCTGCTTTCAGCTCGAAATATTTACATTAAAGTTAACTCAATTCTTTTGAAAATTTAAAAAAATTAACTTAATAAAAGAATAGTATGAAATGAAACAAAACGAAGGCGAAGCTAAACACGGTGAAATATTTTTTTGAAATTCCATGTAAAAATCGAGTAGCATCAAATTGGAGCTGGGCCAAAGTTGGGCTTATACTAGTTATTGTGGTACAGTGAAAACTCTCTCTCTCTCTCTTAACGAATATCTTTATTTAGTCTCCAACTATTTTCTTTATACTTTTTACGCGGCGTTCTACATGAAAACTATTGCTGGTTGTAGATATACACATGAAACTGTATGAAGATCCATATATATATATATATATATATATATATATGTATATACATATATGTATGTCTATCGATGCCCAACCAGAAATAGTGTATATGTATGTATACTAAATATATATCGCTCTTGAAGTACTAAGCGCATTTTAAAGTTTTCCAGTTAAGAATGACTTTGCAGAAAACAAAATGGAAATAATTATCTGCTCGTGTGAAGAGCATAGAAGATATGAATATGAAAGTTTTTAGGCAATATAAAATCCGATATAATGCACAATTATCTATTATAAACGCAAAAATCGGATGGATTAACTATTTGTTTTGTTTTTTTTTTTTATTTATTTCATGTTTTTTAAATATTTCTTTAACGCTTTTTAAGCGCACAAAATGACTGGAGATGTCCGCTTAAGAGAGCTGCCACTGTATATGTGCATACGTATACACATATGTACATGCATGCACACATACATTGGCGTTTGCTGCCAGCAAAAGTCTCTTTGAGCAATTGCGCTTGCAAATGTCATCAAACTGTGCTGACCTTCAATTTGGCTAAGATTATGCACACACACGCGCGTACACGCACGCACACACACACACAGAAACGCAGAGACGCACGCACACAGTGCCAAATCGATCAGCTGTCTGTCTCCCTCTCTCGCTCTCTCGCACACACTCCTTGTCGAAGTGCGCCACTCTCTTATCAGTCAAACGATAAACGTTGCAAGAGTCTCATACACACATACATACATGTTTAAACATGCACGTATGCGTATACATATATGGACATACATACATACATATTATTAAATTTGTAGCATGACTCACCTTTAGCACACGATTAACCTCATCGATTATCTCGCGCTGAAACTGAACTATCTCATCTGTGGTTAGCACCTTGTATTGATAATCATCGGTGTCCAATTGACGTTCCGTCGAACTGGGCATATCCACCTCCATGGCAAAATCATCGTCGCCATCATCACCGGACGATACATTGCCGGAATCCACGTTGTCCAAGAAATCGTTATCGTTATCCGAGTCCATCGCTGTGGGGTGGGGTGGGGTGGGCGGGGTATGTGTGCGCCTTTTGCCTTTCGCCTTGCGCCGTTCGCCTTTGTCGCCTTTTAGCCTTTTACTTGGTGGCCTTCTCCTTTGTGGCTGCGTTTGCTATTGGCTTTAGATTTGCCTGGGGAGCTGTTGTCTTTGATTGATTGCCTGTGCCTTCCTGGCTGCCTGGTCCGCCCCGCCTGCTGTGATTGCCAAGCTCAGATGCTGCTGCTGCTAGCGTTTTTTTTTCTTCTGTTTGTTTCTTCTTATTGTTGTAGTTGTTGTTATTGTTGTTATTTTCGCTTCAAGTTACGCGCGCTGCTGCCCACTGTTGGTGTTTTTCCTCTTGTAATTTAGCCAGTTACTGCGTATTTTGCACTATTTGAGATATACATATCAAATGTTAAATACATACATAAATAGCTGCACACACACACACACACACACACACACATGCACACGACTCAAAAGCATAATTATTACATGGACAACGACAGCGACGTCACTTGACCTTCGCTATTGCTGGGCGTCTGAGCCCGACCAAATCACCTGCGCTCCAATAAATGTGCACAAATGTTGTTGTTATTATTATTTGAACACGCGCAACCACACTCACACATGTAAATGTTGAAATTTTTGTTTAATTTTATGTAATTTTATGTACACACACACACACACATGTACACACACGCGCGCGCATCGCTATGTGCATGTGTGTATGTATTGTCAAACAGCTGTGCAAATAATGCAATTACAGCTGTTAATGCAAATTTTCGACTGCTCATCAACAGTGCACTGTTAACTAACATCGCAGTTCCAATTAGATCGAACTAGTTCAGAGCTCTTGTTTATGCACCTGCTAGCTTCATTGTTGCTGTTGTTGTTGCTGCTGCTGCTGTTGTTGTAGCCGTTGTTGTTGTTGTTATTGGTGCAACTACTTGGCTTGTTGTTGTTATGCAGCCCATTTATATATTGACATTTTGACCACTTCTTTTTTCATAGCTTGCCATTAGTTTTGTGTAACAACAAATACGCGCACACTAATTCACTTTAACTGTAAACTGCGACTTTTTTTTCCTTTGCTGCCTAATTCATGATTTCTTTTGTTTTGCCCGTTGTCATTGCGTTTTATTTCTCCTTTGTTTTTGAGCTATATGTAATTTAATTTATTTTCTTTTTTATTTTTGCTTTCTTGCTGGCAAATGCAAACGCTGCAAAATTAAGACGCCATACAAAAACAACAAAAAAGAGTTCAAATAAGACTACAGCGCTGCACAGCAGCAGAGGCCACAATGGACTCAACACAACACAGTCATTGGTGGCCTAACAAAACACGTCTATGTATGTATGTGTACTTATGTATATGTGTATGTACTTACACACTCATGCATGTATATGTATGTACGCCTTGCTGTTCCAATTGGACCAGAGACCCTATAAACTCAAAATGTTGCGGGTTTTCTTCGTTTTTTTTTTAACATTTTTATTTTTCGAGCAATAAGTTCAGATGGGAATAACACACAAATACATCATCGCACTTGAGCATACAATTACAAAAATTATACACAATTATGTGTACATACATACAGCATGTAGTTTATACACACGTATGACACAAAATCAAGGCAACACACATATACAGGCACATATGTATACATAGGCAAATACACTCACAACACATACAACAGCTGCAGCAGCTCACTTTTCATTTGGTTTTTACACGCTGCCCCTGAGCACGTTGCACTTGAACCATTTGTACATTACTTTAAGTGGATTTTTTCATACTTTTATTTACTTTTTATGCTAATTGTAACAATATTGCGACGCGACGCGATTTCCATGCAAAAGCAACATCTGGCAGCTCTAGACGACACGAAATATCGATAGTGGATTGTCAATATCGATATGACCTTCAATCGCTTAGCCACCACGTTGTTGATTCTGCGCTTCCAATCCGCCCTGTGGCCGTGTGTCTGTGCTAAGTTAGGACACCAAGCACATTGAAGACACACACCATAAGTGAGTCAGCAATTACGTGTAGCCAACGCTAAGTGGCTGAGAAGTCTCTCGCAGCCAACTTCACGTTAAGTCAAATGCGAGCGCAGCCAGCTTCACGTGAGTTTCAAAATGGACGATCTTAAAATGGCGGATCACAATTATTCATAAGCTTACTGCAAAGGAATATAAAATCCGTTTTTCGACATTTTAATCGATGTGGGATAACCACATGCACATTTGTCGCCATTAATGCGTTGTGCTAGCCACATTTCATACAATTTCATGTTCATTCCCTTTCACTGCAATCCATGAAAGAGAGAGACAAAAATATATCCATCTCTTTCATTATCAAACTGAAAGAGTGAGAATGCAGACTATTGCTGACTTTTCGTTTGCACGACTTTTTACGCACATTGCACGACCCAAGTAAAAATCAATAGACATATTTCAGTTTAGTTTTCAGTTACGTTTTCATTTTAATTTCAAACAATATATTTTGAAAGTATTCGTTAAGGCACGTATAACGTTACATTTGTTTTCCTAACTCCTTTTTTTTTTTAATTTTTTTCTCGGCACGTATAACATCCTATTTATTTTTTTCGTGCTGCAACATTATACATGCCCTAAAATAGTCGGGTTTGTTTTTTTTCTTTCGGCTTGTATAACATTACCCCAACATTAAATTCCTATATTTGTTGTTGCTCTATTGCTCTATTTCATGTTACTGCGCGGATAACATTAAAAAAGAACACTACGTTTTTAAAACGATCGTTTTTAGCAAAACGATCGTTTAAAACTCGGATACATTTTAAACTTGCTTCGAAAATCGGTTTGGGGACAACTCTAAACGCCCTAAACCAATTTCTAAAGCTAACACCCTTTAGTTTACTTTACCTTTTGATGAAGCCCTCAGTTACCTGTAAGTACAAAAAAACAACACACAAATATTAATCATTTGCAACGTGTCCACGAAGCGCCTAACCGACAAAATGTCGGGATCTTGCGTCTCGCACGCACACACACACACACACACGCACATTCGACTTATGCGTGCATCGTTTTAGAGTTTTCACATTTCGTATTTCCTGGCTGATCAGCAAAACGTTTCGGTTATTTAAAACTTACTAGCTGTTGACTTGAACGTGCACTTTTACGGAACACTGAACTGAAATTAAAAGTTAATTTTGTTATTGAATCACCGCCATTTTGTATTCACACACACATACACACGCGCGCGCGCAAACACGCTCACAGGCCGTGCGTGTGTGTGTGTGTGTATGCATTGAGAACTTACCACTTGATTTGTGACTGTACCGCCAAAACCTGCAATATTAATACTCAAAAAGCCCGCTTACTGACTTTTCTGCCTATTTACGAGTCGTTTTAAATCAAATTAATCCAATTTAAAAAAAAAAAAAGATAAAAACCAAAATGTGTGTCTACTAAAACGTATTGACTTTCAATCTGTTTTTGTCTGTTGTGTGTGTGTGTGTGTGCGTGTGTCTGTATGTATAACAAAACGACAAAGCAAGGGTGTATAAAATAAAAGTTAAAAAATGTTGTATGTCTGCTCTTGCCTGTAACTCCTAGCTGTCTGATGATGAACATGGCTGCTGCTGCTAGTTATTGATGTTGAAATAAGTATTTTGCCAAATATAACGATGTATCGATAACAGTGATCGTAAATATCGCTGCACGTTTGCTGTTACGATGTATCGAAATTTAAAGCTCAGTATTTTGAACTAGCTGGCAATCAGACAAATTTCATGAAAATTTGTTTGTTTTTTTTTTCTGATTTTTTTTAACAGTTAAAGAGCACCAAGGTAATTTGATTGTGCGCGTTTGCTGTGCAAATTGTGTTTATTAAAACATAATTGACTTTCTAATTGGTCGCATCTGCAGAGTATTAGTTAAAATTTTTCTGTTTTTTGTTTTTGTTTTTTTTTAATTTAAATTTAAATATATGATATTGTTGCCAACTGTTTGCAGTTTGGTATCGATAATGAAATGTTAGGCGACGGCGTTGCCACAGTTTAGCCAACAGTTAACAGCAACTGTTAAGCATTTGGCAGCTTGCTCGCGCACTTAGCGATGACTCCATCCGTTTTACAGAAAAAGTGCCTTGCTGCTGGCATCGATGCTAATTGGTTTGAGAATTGGGAACGCAAGTCAAAACATTGGCGGCGGCAATGCGATAATGTTATCGATATTAGATCAGCTAATATTTGTTGGCCATCCACAAATATAAAATAGCATTTTAGCTAACATTGGCATCTTGCGGCACGCCGCGAGTTAACGCCAAGGAACCAATAAGCAATAAACCATGACTGTTTCAAACACCGTGGACCAGTACACAATCATGTCGGGGGATCGTTCCAAAATCAAGGATTTGCTCTGCAATCGCCTGACCGAATGCGGCTGGCGGGACGAGGTGCGTCTGCTGTGCCGCAACATACTGCTCGAGAAGAGCAGTGCCAGCAATGGCGTCACCGTCGAGCAGCTGATTGCGGAAGTGACGCCCAAGGCGCGCACCCTGGTGCCCGACGCGGTCAAAAAGGAGCTGCTCATGAAAATCCGCACCATTTTGGCCGAAAACGAGCCTGAGAACTAAACACTGCTTCCGCTTGATGTTTTTTATACAACAACTTACGATTAAGTCTACAATTCACATTTGCAACATTTTATAGAAGCCAATAAACTATATTACATACATATGTACAATGGCGGGATTCGGTGCGACACGCCGGGATTCAGATTCAGATTGGACAAACAGCACTGCCATTGACCATGTACTCGTAGCCGCCATCAGATACCGCCGCCGTCGCCTCGGCAGGCTGTTCCTGCGTCTCATGCAGTGCCTGCTCCTCCTCCTCCTCCTCCTCCGCTTCCGCGATATCCTTCTCAGCCAGCTCGGCCGCAGCTCCATTTGCATGGACGGCACCGGAGCCGCTGGCGCTGGGCTGCGTATACTTGCGCACCCATTCGTTGGGATGCATCTTCTTCTTGTGGTTGTGCATGTTCGCGTGCGATTTGAAGGTGCGCGTGCAAAATGGACACGAATACAGATCGATGCCCGTGTGCGTGGCCATGTGCTCCTGTGCGCGCGTGCATGCAAAATAAAAATGAATCAAATTCTTGGACCCGGAACCAAATCGCAGCTGATCTGCACAGCCGGAACAATTACTCACGGCTAGCGCCCGCGGCAGCTTGAACTCCTTGCCGCAGAGCGTGCAGCTGTGCCGCTTGGCCGAGTGATGGTAGCGCATATGGCTGCTCAATGCCACACGGGACGCCTTCTCGGCGCTGCAGAGGAGGCAGCGATATTTGTTGTCGCCATCGCGATCATCGTGCCTGGCCAGATGCTTGCGCAGACTGCGCTCGTCGCGCAGCCAGCGGCTGCACAGATTGCATTGCACCTCGGCGACTGGGCCATCCGGATGCAGCGCCTTCTTGTGTATCAGAAAGTTGGCCTTCGACCGAAAATGTACGCCGCAAATGTCACAGATCACGGGCGTAAAGTCCGAGGTGTGCATGCGCTTTATGTGCGCCGTCAGTTCCAGTTTGGTGCGGAAGCTGTCAGCGAGGGAGAGAGAGAGAGAGAGAGAGTGATATCTATCAATCTGTTGCTAATGTCAGTTTATCAAGCGGAAGACGCACCTCTTGCCACACGTCTCGCAGACCTCGGTGCGCTCGGTGCCCTTGTGGCCCTTGATGTGCATGGTGAGCAGAAACTTTTTGGCGAAGCGCGCCTCGCAGATGGCGCACTGATGGACCAGCTGCTGCTGATCGGAATGGAAGCGCAGCATGTGCATGTCCTGGCTGTTGCGATTGAGGAAACTCTTGCGGCACGGCTGGCAGCTAAAGTACTGCGGATCCTTGTGATAGTGCAAATGGTCCACATACAACGTGCGCTTTTTGTAGCGATTGTTGCAGCACTCCATGTAGCCGGTGCAATTGTGCTCGGCGCGAAAGTGTCGCTTCAGCTCGATAAAGTTCTGGAGCGGCGCGGCGCACAGGCAACAGTCCAGCTTCACATTGGCCGCAATATAGTCGTCCATTTGCTTGATGCTGCTGCGCTTTGCCGCCAGCTCGTCGGCGTCCGGTTTGGCTGACTTTGGCTTTGGCTTCGGCTTGGCATTGACACCCTTGGGTCGGCCGCGTGACTTTGTGCTTTTTAGCATTTTGGCGGGCAGCTCTGGCATTGCAACAGCTCCGGCTCCGGCTGCTGCTGCAGTGCGTCGCAGTTCGCGCGAACGCAAACGCGACTCGCGCTGGCTGGCGGCAGTTAATTGTGGCGGTGGATACTTGCTGGCGGCTGGCTTTAAAACCGCCTGGCGCGTTCGTCCTCTGCTTTGCTTGGCTGCAGCTGTCTGCTCGCAATCTGAATCGAATGCATCGGCCGGTGAGTCCTCGCTGCTGCTGTTCCCCCCGTGCTTGTCGGACGACTGTGTGCTGTCATTCACATCAATCTCGGGCTCGCACAGTATATGATCCTTGACATCGTCATCGAAGACCAGCTTCGTTTCGATGGGCGACTCGGTGTTCCACACAACAACAGCTGGCTCGGGCGGCGGTTCCGGTTCCAATTTGAGCTGCAGCGACTGCTGCTTGTCGGCGACCATGGCGCAGAACTGCTCGAAATCGCTCAGATGGTGCCAGCAGGTGGTGCACAGTTTGGTGGAGATGCTATCACTGATCGTCACCTGGCAAAATGGAATGCAAAGGTGTAATGTTTTTACAGTTTGCGTGTGTGTCGAGTGCAGCACCTCGAGCTGTAAATATTTGGCAATTGCCTTGGGCAGGCCGTGCTCGGCATCGCTGAATATGCAAATGGACATCGAGTTGTCCAAATCGGATAGGCACAAACGGCAGATCATCGTTTTTAAGCAAAATAACAACAGCAGAGCCAAATCCAGCTGCCTGCGGTAAACAAATATGTGTGGGCTAGGGATGCACGATATATCGATTTTCAAAAAAAAAAGTGATAGCTGCGATATTTGTCCTTTTTTCTGCTGTCGTTTGCCGCCACAATTATCGATAAGTCTAGCACGGCTGCATCATTTCTGCATTCGATCAGCTGTTGTGCGAATTGTATTGTAAATGAATTTTATTGATAATTATTAGTTGCACACGCGAAGCGTTATTTTAATTGGTACGACAAACTGATGCATTGCATCGCTGTTTTTTTTTCCATGTGAGCATCTCTAGTGTGTGCAAGAGATGCGAGTGGCTTTGTTTCATCACAGTTGGCTGCAATTTGTTAACAAAAATATCGAAATCGATATATACATAAAAACATACAAACTGCGATGTTTATTTCATTTTGTACATCACTAACAGACCAAGTATTGCTTGACTTTTCCTGATTCTGAGTGCGGTAATATTGCGGCTGGAAAGATGCAAAAGAAGCCGCTGAATGCGAACACGCTGCTGGACAAGCTGCACCGTGGCGCTGTCTACGCCTGCATCGGGGTCACCCTATACGGCACCTATATGATCGGCATGCGCTACTACCACTATTACACTGTGATACGGCCGGAGAAGCAGCAGGCGGAGCTGAAGCTGCTCGACGAGGGCGCGCACGACAAGGCCAAGGAGCTGAAATACTGAAAGCACCTCACATATAATATATTTCTTTTTGCTAATTTGTAATGTTCGTTAAGCGTAATAAATAGTTCCGACACAAATTGTTAAACGCACGGCGCTTAAGAATCCCCAATTTGTTGGTTGTGTAATGCTCGACCAGTTGGCGGGGCCCCAGCGCAAGCCTTGCTGCAGTCGCTGTGCTGTCGGGGCGGTACGACTGGCAGACAATGGCGGCCATAAATCAGCCCAGAACATGCCCAGCTTGGGGCAAAGGCATTGTTAACTCCGATGTTGTGGCAACAAACGTCAATGTTGTCATCGGCGCTTTGATTGGCATCGTGACCAGCCGCAAGAGCACAGCTGCCTAGAGATGGGCGCGTGTCGATGTTTTTTCTTCTCTTTCAGGAAACAAGCACGACTTTTTGTTATGCAGTAAAAGCAGCCTTGGGCGGGCATCTTTTAGAGCGAACCAATTTGTTGGTTCAAATCTATTTTTCTATTTGATTTGTTTAATAAAGAAAAACTACATACTAACTGGAAAGTGCATAAGAATTGTTTTTTAAAATATTCAAAATTTGCAATGTTATTTATAGAAGCTTAATAATATGTGATTAGGAATATCTTTTCGTAGGTTTTACTTCTTTTTTTTTGGTTGTCTATTTTATCTTTTGTTATCACTTTTATAGTTCCTTTAACAGTACAAAGAACTGAAGTCGTGCTTGTAATCTCAAGAGTTTTCTCATACTTACATTTCCTTTTTTTATTTTAAAAGATCATGTCTTTAATTTTTGCTTAAAAGTAGTAAAAGTGCCTGGAAGAGTTTGTATATAACGAGCTTACTTGCTTGGCTTTATTTTTATTTGTCAATTTTTGTTTTAATTTTTTAAAGATTCTTATTTCATATAAATTTTCTAATAATTCTCAAATTTTGTAAAAACGTTCGTGCGTGCTCGTGTCAAATTTCTGTGAACGAACACGTCGTGTTCTATCGTGCGTGCTCGTGTCACGCAAAGTCGTGTTTCTGTTCACGAACTGGGCAACTTCCGCTTGCCACAGCCAAGTCGAGTCGTGCGTTAACCTCGACGTGTGGCAACTGCCGCGAACTCGATATGCATTTTATAAATATAAATAAAGATAAAGATAAAGAAGAAGAGAAATAGACATTAACTAGCCGCAGACAATGGCGGGGCCCACCCACTTTCTGGCCCGGGCCGCTTGTGAAAAACGTTGCCAATTGCCAGTTGGCAGTTTTTTCTATGCTTCATTCAACAAATGTTGCAGCTGACGTTGCCGTTGCCGTCGTTGCATTTGGCTTCATTCATGGCATGGCTTGGCTCGATCAGCAGATAAAACCAATTACTATGCAGCTAAACCCTCCCCCCCCCCCCCCCCCCATGCCCACTGTTTACCCCTTCGCCAAGCCAGCCGGTCAAGGTCGTCCTTCGTTTATTGTCTCGTTGCAGGCGAACCCCACGGATCGTAACGCCCTCCTACCCTGGGGCCAAGCATTCAGAGAAGTCGTGCAGCTTGTGGATTATTTCGATAAGTATTCCTTGCCTATTATTCCATACCCATCGCAAACGGGCATATTAGTTGTGTGTAATGCTATGCTATATATATAGTAATATATATAGTTTATAGTATATAGTATATGGTATATAGTATATGGTATATAGTATATAGTATATGGTATATAGTATATAGTATATGGTATATAGTATATAGTATATAGTATATAGTATATAGTATATAGTATATAGTATATAGTATATAGTATATAGTATATAGTATATAGTATATAGTATATAGTATATAGTATATAGTATATAGTATATAGTATATAGTATATAGTATATAGTATATAGTATATAGTATATAGTATATAGTATATAGTATATAGTATATAGTATATAGTATATAGTATATAGTATATAGTATATAGTATATAGTATATAGTATATAGTATATAGTATATAGTATATAGTATATAGTATATAGTATATAGTATATAGTATATAGTATATAGTATATAGTATATAGTATATAGTATATAGTATATAGTATATAGTATATAGTATATATTCTTGATCGGTCGAAGTATCTGTCTCTTCGCATGTATGAGCTCCTTAATCTTAGAGTCTATCAGGGCTCTGAAATGTTAAGTTTGCATCAAATTTAGCGATAATTAGCGATAATATTGTTTTCTTCAAATCGATAAAAATCGATTTTCAAATTGGTTTTTTTTTAACCATAACACAGAGCTCAGTAGAGCCCAGAGGGGCAACAGTTTTTTGGCGTAGCATAAACAGCTCCAAGATATTCAATTTTGGATACGTTCGCTCATTCTGGACAAAAGTAAAAAAATAATAATAAAAGTCGCTGGTTCAAGTCCAGTCTCAGTTTTAAATTAATCCAGCAACGAACTACCGATATAATCATATATATGATTATTTGTGCGCGGAAGTAGGTTCGAATGTTATATATGTATACTCGCTGGTTCAAATCCAGACTCAATTTACAATTGCTCTAGCGAAGAGCTGCCGATATGCATATTCGAATTTCCTTTCATACGTACACGCACATGAAATCAAATATATGTTTATACCGGCAGCTCGACGCTGGAAGAACTCCGAATTGCGACTGGGTTTGAACCAGCGATTTTATAAATAACATTCGAACTGACTTTAATACGTGCACGCATAGATAAATATCTGTATATATACTTATTTCGGCAGCTCGACGCAAGAGAAATGCGAAATTGCGACTGGATTTGAACCAGCGACTACACGCACTCTCATATGCTGCCGTTGTTGTTGTTGAGGTATTTTATGAAAAATTCCCAACAGTGTGTATATATCTTTGTATCTGTAAGGCAACATTTCTGTAGATTACAAACTAACCGAAGAGAGAAGAAATGAAAATAAAGTTAAGTAAAAGTTCTTGTCTGCGAGTGACTACTGTACCGGCTACTAACTATATCACATACATGCGTCTTGCCGAAAAGAGCAAAAGTTCTGGCTAACTGGAGCTGGTTCCGTTTGGCGCAGCGTACGCACTTGCGAGGCTTTACTGTAGCTGATGGATCTATTCGATAAAAGGTTTTCGCTGGTATCTGCGAGTCGTGCAAACTGTATAATAGTGTAATTGCTGCTGACTTAATTAAAAAGCAAAAAGCAAAAAAAAAACAACAACAAAACGAAATCAAATGCAATTGTTTAATAAACAATTTCTAGCTTGGCAAATTGCCTTTTCCCACGGGGTTTCTGGCATTTGACTTGGCTTTTGTTGAGGCTTTGCTGTAATCCATATGGCTGTTTGTCAACATGTTGCATGTTGCATGTTGCATGTATCGCGTGTCAAGTGAAAGCGACACCCGATCCTCTGCCACGCCCCCTACCTAAATGTGTGTCACTGTTTTGACCAGCTTCCGTCTTGCCCAAGCACAAGTTTTTTTTTGTTGTTGAATATTTTTTTCTTGTTGCGCAACTCTTGTTCTAGACGCCAAAAAAACGTTAGTTGCCACGCCCACTTGGGCCAAAGCAGCGGCTACGCTTCCGTCGCCGTCGCCGTTTCCAGCCCCGTCTGGCTGCAGCACAAGCTGACCTTTTTGGGCCCGGCCAGCGATGAGCTGCCTGCAGGCAGTACAGTGGGTGCACCCTAAAGCGAACAGCATTGGGTTTCTGTGCAAATCGTGCTCGAACCGAGCCAGTTCGATTTTGTCTGCTCTTAACTGTACTTCAAAAGTTCAAAGAACATCTGAGCCGGAACAAGTAACAAAGCAGTTTTTTCTTAGAATATAATTTACCCGAAAAAAAAATCTATTTTGCACCAGATCGAAACCCAAATTCAGAGATCAAATGAGCATAAACCAAGCTGCGAACCTAAAAAGTTTATCAGCTAAAACGAAAGAAGAAGCGACGCTGGTTCAAACAGTGCCAGCGAACCAGCGCTTTTACTTTTGCCAGTTTGCAGAAATGATTTTTATGCATTATTCATGTTCCAATAAAAAACATTTGCATTTTAACCTAGAGAAAAATGGAGAACTGTGTTTTTCAGACTGGTTCAAACTGTGCCAGCGAACCAGCGCTTTTACTTTTGCCAGTTTGCAGAAATTATTTTTATGCATTATTTATGTTCTAATAAAAAACATTTGCATTTTAACCTAGAGAAAAATGGAGAACTGTGTTTTTCAGACTGGTTCAAACTGTGCCAGCGAACCAGCGCTTTTACTTTTGCCAGTTTGCAGAAACGATTTTTATGCATTATTCATGTTCCAATAAAAAACATTTGCATTTCAACCTAGAGAAAAATGGAGAACTGTGTTTTTCAGACTGGTTCAAACTGTGCCAGCGAACCAGCGCTTTTACTTTTGCCAGTTCACAGCCATTATATTTATGCATAATTTATGTTCTTATTAAAAATATTTGATTTAAATCGTCAGGAACTGGTTCATCTGGCGTTGAGCTGTCCGTTTTTGTGGTGTTTACTGTATTTGAGCTCAGCTGGAGCTGCGGCCCGTCATGCATTCAATGCGGCAACTGCAACAATCGCTGCTGCTTGAGCTTTTTGTTATTGTTATTGTTTTTCTCTATTAATTTTGCTTCTTCTTTTTTATTTTTTGCATAATTGCAAACTGTAGCACAACTATAAAAACGCCGCGCTTGTGGCAAACAAACAACAAATCAACTTGTGCCCACTCAGCAGCAGTCGCAGCCGCAGTCGCAGTCGAATCTTTAACAAAATGAAATATCTGGTAAGCAGCAGCAGCAGAAGCAGCAGCAGGATTAGGAGCAGCTGGTCCAGCAATTACAGCTCTAAACGCCGCCTTGGTTTTTTTTTGCAGTGTGTCATCTTAATGCTGGCCATGTGCCTGGTCAGCTGTCTGGCAGCGAACGCGGAGCCAACCGATGCCGGAGCAGCGCCAGCGGCTGAGCTGGACGCAACGCTGGACGAGAAGAAGACGGAGAAGCGCGGCATCTATGGCTTTGGCTATGGACATTATGGGCATGGCGGCTATGGCGGCTATGGCGGGTATGGCGGCTATGGACATGGACACGGACATTATGGCGGCTATGGTCTAGCCACACCCTATTATGGCGGCTACGAGTATGTGCAGCATGCTGCGCCCTATTATGGCGGCCATCATGGCTACTATCCGTATCATCATGGTCACTATGGTTTCTATTGAGTCCAAACCGAACCGTTATCATTATCATCGCTGCACAATCATGCATAAATAATCTTTTTTTTTTCGTTTTTTTTTCCATGCGCTACGAATAAATGTCCTTACAAAATGCATTTGCTTGAAATATTTAAATTGAATTGGTAGCGCGCGCGCGCGTATTGATTGAAATACAACACTGTGTGCAGTGCTTGAAAGCGACTGCGTGGCTGGAAGCAGCACTGATTGCCGCCTATCGATGGGCAACAGTTTGTGCTGCGTTTTGTGCATCGATAAGTATCGATAGTGGCTGCTCTCACATTTTTGTTGTTCATTTTTACGCTCTTCTTTGTCGGAGACGGTTGTTTCTACTCGCTTTTGCTTCGTCGAGCAAGAAGAGCTCAACAAATAAATTGACATACAATTTCGATTTGAGCCAGCTAAGAAGTACGTTCGAGTTAACAAACAAAAAAAAATTTTTTTTTTTAAAATACTAGTGTGAACAGCTGTTGTTGCACTAGTGTTGGGTAATTTTTGTTGTCTTTTTTTTGTATTTTTTTGTTGTTTCAAAATACGAATTACGACTGCAGTAAAGTGGCAGCAGCAGCATCAATAACAACAACAGCAGCAACAGCAACAAAACAACAACTGTCACAGTGGCAAAAAGCAAGTGCGAAATATACAACCGAAAGCTGACCAAATTGTGGGAGAAACAACAACAACAAGAGAGAGAGAGAGAGAGAAAAAAAATAAGAAAATAAGCAGCAGTTGTACATACATATGTACATTTTTAGTTGTGTTAGTACTAAATACTAGTACGACAACAAAAAAATGCGAATCTGTTTGTGAATATGTGAAGTGACAAAAAATAAAATAAAGTAAAAAAAAAAGCACACGCACTCATACACGCACACAAAAAGTCGTGAATTCGTCGTTGACGTCGCTTTTGGTGTTTGTGTGCGCACATACACACGCACTCACACTACACACGTATTGCACATGTGTGCGCTGCTGCTGGGCTAGTGGCGAGCGAGCGAGCGAGAGGGAGAGAGCGTGCAGGAGCAAAGCAGTCGCTGTCTTTAGTTTCTGTGTTGCTTTTAAATATTTTTTTTCGCCAAAGTATTTAATTTTTTTTTTGTTTTTTAATAATAATTTTCGCATTGTGAAAAGTTTTTTTTCTTGTACAACGCAAGTTTTGGAAAAGCGTGCGTTCGTGTGCGTGTGCGTCGCGCGCGTTGGCAGCGGTAACAACAACAACGAAAACAAGAATAACAACAGCAAAAATAAAAATCAACAACATTTATAGGCCCGAGTCGGAGCAGTTCGCGCCACTTTGAAAAGGTATGTATGTATGTAAGTTAGCATATGTGTGTGTGTGTGTGTTTTTGTCCAATTCAACAAAAATTCTTATTAGATCACAGGCATGCGTGTGCTTGTGTGTATGTGTGTGTGTGCGTGTCCGCTGAGCAGCCGCCGTTGCTCAGGTTCAGCATGACGACGACTTCTTTTTCGTTTTGTTGTTTTCTTTTCCTTTTGCTACTCACACTCATTTCGCCGTTATTTATGTAACAAGTGTGTGCGTGCTAAATGAAGTGCTGCTGCCGCTGCCACTGCCTCTGCCTCTGCCTCTGCTGTTGGTCCTGTTGTTGTTGTTGTGTATGTATTTGGCGATTTTCGAGTCTTGCTATTTGTTGTTTGTCGTTGCCGTTGTAATGAAGTTGGCAGCGCTGCCGCTGCTGGCGTCAACGCACAAAAAAAGCACCCAGCAGCATCGGCAGCGTCCGTAGCCATAGCAGCTGGGAGCAACGCCAAGCGCATTGAACTGGTTAGGTTCACTTTTGTCATTTTGGTTATCAACACTGGCAATGGCGGCAGAACATTTCTGTTCCTTTGCCGCGCAGCAGCGCACCATTTAAGCTACGACAGACGTCAGCGTTAGCGTTTTTTGTCCAATTGCCATCTGTACGTAAGCTGTGTTGCTGTAAATTAACAGCTAGCATAACAGCAGCAGCAGCAGCAACAACAAGAAGAAGACGACGAAGAAGAGGAACAACAAAGCATTTAGAGCAATTGGCATTGTGTTTGTGTGACGCGCATTTTGGGATTGCTCTTAGAAGCTGCGTCAACATCGCTGCTATTAAGAAGAAGGGGAGGAGGAAGAAGTAGGCGAGGGAAGAAGAGCGCAAACGTCATTTGATTTTTATTGTCATTTCATTACGCACAACGATGCTGCTGCTGCGCTGCTGTCGTCGCTGCCGCTTGTTGCGCTTTTGTTTTTTTTTTTATTTTTTATTCTGGGTACTGGTGTCTGTGAAAAAGAGAGTGTGAGAGAGGGGAGTGGAGAGTGCGGTGCATGGGAATGCGTGTAATCAATTTAATTGGAATGCGAATTTTTTTTTTTTATGCTCTCTCGCCACACGCCAAATTTCAGTTTCGTTGAGTGCGCAGCAAATATTTATGCAAACCAGAAATGCAAAATGCAAAAACGCAAAAGCCATTTACATACCTACGCACATATGTGCACACACGCACACGTACATGCATGTGTGTGTGTGCGCGTTTTCGCCGTGAGCCTTCCACGAATTCAGATTCTACGTTCTACATTTTAAACAAGGCAAAAGCTCCATCAGAGCGAAAGAAGAAGAGAGTAGAGAGCAGAGAGGGAGAGGGAGAGTTCAGGTATTTACATACAATGCAATTGCTGACCCATGTGCATATACCCTGTAATTAATATTTTGCTATATAACGATTCTGATATAACAGTTCAAATGTAAAGTAGTACAGTTTTTCTTTGACATTTGCATTTTCTGAAAATTGGGTTTTCCACATAAAATTTGATTCGTTATTTTCAAGGCTTTGACGCATTTTGAATTTGCAGATTTAATCCTATTTTTTTCTGTCGAAATACGCATTTAAATTTTCTTCTAAATAGAGTAAACTAAGCAGAAAGAATAACTAGCTTCAGCACGCCGAACACTTAATACTCTTGTAGACATTTGGCTTACAGTTACGCTGATAAGTAAAATATATAGATATATATACATATGTAGATATATGTAAAGCTCGTAGTTATCGAGTTTCTTGAAGATCTCTTGTAAAAAATAAAAATAAACCCAACAAAAAAACAATATATCTACCAATTCTTTTTATAGAACTGTATGATATTGTCGTGTTTCTTGAAGATCTCTTGTAAAACGGAAAACTTATCGCATAGAGTTATATGATATAGAAGTCAAAAATTGATTCGATTTTGATTATATGTTAGATGCATAATGTAACTGTAAAGTTTCAAGAAGATATCTTTAAAAAAAAAGTCTTGTAAAAGCGACAGATCCTTCCAATGGCAGCTATATGAAATAGTAGTCCGATCCGACGGCTTCTGATACATGGACTGCCTTAAAACTGAGCGACAGAGGGATATGTCTATATGTAAACTTGGCTTTTGATACTTTTCAAGAATATATATACTTTATAGAGTTAAAAAGTCACATGCCATGGTTATCCTCTATCATCCTTTACCTTTTTGATACTTTTCAAGAATATATAGAATTTGTAGAGTTGGAAAAGCCTCTTTCTACATTTCATGCCATGTGTATCCAAACTTAAAAAACTCCGTTTCGCTTGACACGTCAAATATTTAATATCCTTTTAGTCTTAAGGCTTGGAAATGCTTTTCTTATGAAAGCTTAATTTCGACAAAATGTTTTCGTAGGAACCATCAAATAGAGTTTTCCGCAGTTCCTGTCTTGAGTTTGTTGAAGATAGCCTAAAAAACGGAAAACTGTTGCATATAAGGAGTCAATTTTCACCGTAAATGTCCAGTTTGGTCAGAATACATATCTTGAAAAAAGTTGTTCGTACACTTAATTTTTTAAATTATTGCTATTCCCAAGTTATAATACCCTCTATAACATCATCTATAAGTATATATATGTATATATATTTGTATGCATTAATTTTATATTTGATAGATTTATATAGGAAGTTGTTGCTCTAGAAAACTCACAAGCTTTAAGCTGTCTTAGTTCTTCGATTTCTAGATAAAATTTCTAGCAAAAAATAATGAAATTAACAGTTTTTAATCAAAATGATGAAATGTACAGGGTACATGCAACAGGTGTTAAGCCATATTAGGAAATTATAGGGTATATGCAACAGCTTTTAAGGAAAATGTTTAACGTTTTTAAGCAAAGTTAAGAAATTATAGGGCAAAGTTAAAATATAGCCTTATTATAATAATAAAAATACTCTTCCAAAAAAGTAGGAAAGCTCGATAACGCCCTAAAGAAAAGTTGTCAAATAAAAGTACAGGACATCTGCTAGTCGAGTTTATTCCTGCTGCAGCACGTTTGCTTTCATAATCACACATAGAAATATAATTTCCACTTTTAATATTTTGTTGTTGTTGCACTTGGCTGATTTAATTACATTTATATTGATTGAATTTATTTATTTATATTTATTATATTCATTTTCTTTGACGTTCAATTATAATTGCATTTTATAAGCACTCGCTCCCCCCACCCGCCCCCTCCCCCTTTCCCACCACCACGTTACGTAGCGCATAACAAACAGAGACGTGGAAGAAGCGATAGTACAAATGACAAATTCCAATTGGATCGGTTCAAATTTCTCATTTTGGACGTCTGTTCCGTTTGATTGTTATGTATTATATGCTCACACATACATACATGCATACATACATACATATATACATACTTATTTACTGTTTGTTCTTTCTACACTTTATTCAGTTGTCGCCGCTGCTGTTGCTTCTTCTTGTTCTGTTTGTTTTTGTAATTAGTGAGCGGAAATTGTATGCGTCGTATGTGTGTGTGTGTGTGGCTAAGGCTAAGGCTAAGCTAGGCTGTTGCTCGGTTTTGGGTTTTCTAATTGTTTTCACGTTGTTGAAGGTCATTGGGGCGGCAAAGCGGGCAACTTCCCCCCACTCCGCCACTCATCACTCGTAACTTTTTACTTATACAGAATAAGCGTGCGCTCATTTAATGCACCTGTGACCCAATTCGATTGCAACCCACACAAACACACATACGCACACACACACACGAAGTCCTCAAGCGAGTCGCAATATAAGCAGAATTTGTATTTTGCTTGGTAATTTGCAGGTTTTCAACATTTTCCATTCACAGCTAGAAGTGTGGTGGGTTGTGTTTCATTGTGGTGTGGTACATATATTGTGTAGGGGAGGGGTGGGGGGGAGATAGGCCGAATCATTCAGCTGGCATTTGAAATTAGCAACAGATATCGAAAACACAATAAATATAACGAATAACAGCAACAAAATGTACGATTATCAATTCAGAAAATTTTCCGAAATCTGAGCCAAGTGCAAAGAAGAAGCAGCGGAACAACGTAGAAAAAGACGAAGGCGAAGAAGAAGAAGCAGAAGTGGAAGCAGACTAACGGACTATCATTAATGCGCTCTCGCTCTGATCGCTGTAGCTGTAGCTTATCAGAATGTGACGTCTGTTATTCTCATTCGCCTTCTTTTGCTTCTTCTTATTCTCCTTCTTCGTTGTTGCTGTTGTGTTTGTTGCCCATTGTTGTGGCTCCGCTAATCTGTCGCACAGATTGTATACGTTGGTATGCACTGTATGTGTGTATGCATTTTTCAATGAATTTGTAAGCAAGTGCAAATGGTACAGATTTTTCAATTCGCCGCATCACGATTTCTGATTGGAATTGCTGTCGCTCATTTTGCGGCTTTCGCTTCTTGCTGGAAATTTACATTTGTCACACAAGAAACCCCAGGCTATGAATGGCCTGGAAGATGAGATTTTTGTGCAAATGATTCATTTTGGCATTTGTAAAAGTTTAAAATATGCCGTTGCGGCTCATAAGCAACGACGTTTACCAACTGGAAAGCCAACCAAATAATGCCCAATTGCTAATTGTGTTGATTTGAAAACCCAATTAGACAGCCCGTTTTTGTTGCTGACTAACAACTAAACAACTTTTTTCTTTTCTTTTTTGTGTCTTACAGATCCATGCAAAATGTCTAGTCCTGACGATAGAATACCAATACGTGGTAAGTGAAGCCATTCTCTAATTACCGTTTGGTCGGGTGCGGGGCGTGGTCGGTTGCAATACCCTGCAGGACCGATTGTTCTAATTCGTGTCTGTATGTGAATTGCATCCAATTCAGAAGAGATTGAAAGAAGAAGCATGCAACGCTTTTTGACTCCCCCTTTGCCTCTTTATATTGTAAATAGATAATTTAAAACGAATGCGCCAGTTGCCATAATTTTCTTTTGCTTTCCTCTCCCCGCGCTAATTAAAAAGACGTCGAATTTTCATGTTTCATTTCACAATATTGCAACAGCAGCAAAAGAAGAAGACGTTGAGGAAATATTAAATACTAGCATTATTTAAAATTAATATTAATAAGGCATAAAATGTGAGTTCTGTTTTAAATTAGTGTAATGTTTGATCACTTATGAAAGCTTTCATGATTTTTGCAATGAAATCACTCAAAAGTCGCATGAAATCAGTCACGAATTCGAATTGGATCACATTAAACGAGTTTCGGCATGAATTCAGCCAAGGTGTTCATGCCAAAAGTCATCTAAGGTCATGAAGTCCCAAAACATGCTTGTGTTAAATTCACGGCTGAGACGCATGCAAGGGAATCTGCCGCGCCGCCACCTGCCTTCAGGCCTGATTCAGTGGTCGGCGGTGCTGCAGGGTAATAACAATCGAGTAAATACATACATATGTAACGGGGCGCGCACGAACAAAGCTTATGGCACACTAACACACACAAGCATACACATAAAGAGGTGAGAGTGGGAGAGTGCAGCTGTGTGTGTGTGTGTGTGCGCCTTCCGAAAATAACTGTTAATAAGAATACAAAAGCAAACAACGCTGCCTACCCAACGCAGCGTAGCGGAGCGCAGCTTTTACTGCCTTAGCCTTTGCAGCGGCAGCGAGCAGCACGTAACGGCAGCGGCTAAACAACAAGAACATTGTCCATGGTCGGGTGTCAGCGCAGCAGTGGCAGTGGCAGTGGCAGCGACAGCGGCAGCGGCAGCAGCAGACGGAACTCAAACCATCATGTGGTTGTGCTTGCGTTTTTGACTGCGAATGTCACTCAAAAGAGAGAGCACGTGAGTGTGAGTTTAAGTGTGTTTTGTTTGTGCGTGAAAGAAGACTTACAGTGCTGGCCGTTTAGTTAGAGCTCCTAAATGAATATAGAATATATGTATCTCATGCAAGAATCAAAATCGTTTTGCAATAGCATCATGGAAAAGTTAACAGTGAATTTTTTAGTAAAATGTAGAACAAATTCTTTAGGCAAATGTCAATTCCATATATTCGATATACAGTTAATTGCACAGTGCTTAAGCATTTAATATAGCAGGAGCGTTAATCAACAGTCAAGATCCAAACAGGCATTAAGCAAATAAATACAAAAAGCTTTAATTAAAATATACAAAACCGAATAAAATGAAACTGCCTTTCCAGAATATGGCAAAAAAAAAATGTACATATATATGTGGCCAACACTGTATCGTGTGCACTTGCGAACGTGGAAGGAAGTTGGTTTACAGTTCTGGGTAAGGCTGCAGCTTTTAGCTCAAGTTGCTGCCGCCACTGTCAATGCCAAGCACGTGTAATAACAACATGACGGCGGGCCTAGCGCTCTCTCGCTTTTACCCTCTCACTTTTGTATTTTGGAGCAGGTTGGCCTCTCTTGCCGGCGCTTGCTGGTGCTGCCTCTGTGTCTGTTTGTTTGTGTGTACAACAATAACAAAACGAACAACATTCGTTTATCGATTTTGTTCTATTTTTAGCACAACAAAAATTTACTTGCCTTTGAAATGGGTAACAATGACGACGACGCCAACGCCGGCGCCAGCTTCAATCCTATGGCCCTTTATTTCTTGCGTCCTGCTTTTACTTATTCCGCTCGGCTGCCTCACTTCCCTACTGCCCACTGTTGAATTCTCGTAACTGTTAACGCAACGGCCACGTGCACACTGCACACTGCACACGCGGCGGCCCCTTGCACATTGACCAATTGTGAATGCTCTTAACATGCTCTGTAACGGCACGTGGACCAGCCACGCTGTTTCTCTGTTGTCTTCCCCTGTTGCTCAGCTGTTCAAAAAATGTGCACCGTAATTGTATCTCATGTTATCCGTAAGCGAAAGCTGCGCTGCATAACACATATCATGTTAAGGAGCCAATGCAATGTTTCAAGTGTCAATTGTAGCTACATATGCATGTATGTATGTCTGTGCATGCATACTTGTGTATGTTTGCATGAATGTATGTGTGTATGTTAGTTGCCCTGACAACCATTTTTCATTGTCATTTTGTGATGTGTTGGAATTGCTTGGTTGGAATTGCGTTGATTATCAAATTTCAAGATTTAAGGAATATTGCAAAAGGATATCAATGTACATACATACATATGTTTGCACGTGTTTTTAATATGGCGACTTTCAATTCCAATACATTTAAAAGTAATTTACTTTACTTTTAACTTTACTGTTTACTGTTTAACTTTAAAAAGCAATCGCCGTAAAAATGCTCTCTCTCTCTCGCTCTCTCGCTCTGTTTCTCTTGCGCCATTTCCCGGAAATTCTGGTGTCTGATTTGTATTGACTCGCACTCGAGGTCATCGCTTATGATTATTGTGTTTTATTAATTTCCAAACAAATTTCCCGCCAGGTTTCTAAAAGTCAGCCCGGGGGGGGGGTCTGCATGGTCTGTTGACAAGTCATTCCAAGTCAGTTGCTACGTTTTATTGGGGTGCGCAATTTGTGCCAGAGATATACGCACCTGTCAAAGGTCACTTGCGACCCTCCCAGGCACACACCCTCTCCACTTGTCAGTTATTGTAATGGCATTCCAAGAATAACAGCCTAACTTTGTTGCCTCTTTCCCTCTCTCTCTCGCTCACTCTCTATGTGTGTAGTATATATGTATGTATATGTATGTGTGTTTGTTTGTATGGAATTCATATGAAATACTTATTTATATCGTTATATAAAATCGTTAGCTTTGTGTATGGCATAATATCCTCGTTTGTAATACACAAAGGCAACAACAAACAACAACATCCCATTCCAGCCAAATTTGCCCTTTCCAATTCCATTCTTAGCATTTACCAGCTGCTTCTTCTATAACAGTTGTTTACTACGTACATATCTACGTATGTATGTATGTGTGTGTGTGTAATCGTTTCTAAACTGCGTTGTTGTTGTTGCTCTTGCTTTTTGGCTTTGCATTTGTCAAGGTGAAACGCACACACGCATACATTGCGAGAGCGTGTGTGCACACACACACACACACACACACATATGTACGGGCTCTCAGCTAAAACTTCGAAATAAGCCAAAACCGAACGAGCCACGCCCACATATTATATATGGCCCGCCCCAGGGGCCCCCGAATTGCTGTTGCCGCAAAGTGTGTCTATTTTTAGACGAGCGCGCTGGAAATTTTTTCCTACACACACACACACACACACACACACGCACACAGACGTACTTGATCGCACATGCACACGCACATGCTTGCATACATACACTGGCACGCATACAAGTGTCGTCTGCTATCACTCAAAACAAAGTAAGCAGAGAAGTGGGTCGGCCTATAATTATTATTATTATTATTATTATTATTATTATTGCTGTTAATGTTGTTGTGTTGTTTTTTTTTCCAACCAGAACTGTGACTCCCATTTACGAGCTCTACATATGTACATATGTATGCACATACATAATCATACACATTGCTGTTATCGCATGCATACCAATTGGCTTAAATGTTTCGGTTTCCAATTGGAACACAATCTGCATGTTTGGCGTTGCTCTATTCAAATTTTCTAACGCTTGTTTTGAACACGTGCTGCCTGCTTTGTTGTTGCGCCTATTGGTGCTGTTGGTTTCTATGTCAACACAGAATTGACCTTGGCGACGACGACAAGTCTTATTCGAACTTCTTGTAAACAGCTGACAGCAGTCGCAGCAGCAGCGGCAACAGCAATATCATCATCAGCCAAACATGCACTCTCTTGCTTACTCCTACATTATGCATGCACACGCATACACACGTGCATACATGTTGGCAAGAAACTTTTTGCATGCACCTGCAGCACATCGGCTGCGCTGTATTGCTTACAAGTGTCACACAGCCAACATGCACACAAACACACACACACACACGCACATACACACACATACACATACACATAAACATCAGCTGCAGCTGTTGCATGTGCGAGCGCCCGCTCTTATTGACACACTCTCGCACTTGCTCTCTTTCTCTCTGATTCTTGCTCGCCTACAGACAGTTTGCATATGCTTGCTGTTTTTTGGTTATGTGTTTCTACACACCCTATTTTAAGGCAGTTGGAATATACATTTGCTTAAAAGGTGGTATGTGTTTATATGTATATATATATATATATATACACATACACATATGTAAATGATGGACTTATTATATTCTATAAGCATTGAACAAGCTTACGGATATCTAAAAAATATATATATATTACAGTACAATTGTTACATTACAGGGTATCAAATGCCCGACTACACATGTTCGCGTCGTATTTGATTTGATTTTTTTTTTATGTTTTTTGGTTTAGTTTTTGTGCAATGTGCGCTGCGAGTTCAGTTCAGTTGAGTTGAGTTGTTGTTGTTTTTGCTATTGCTGATTCCGCCGATGTTGCTGCTTCTAAATTTATACTCCCATAGCTATGCACGATTTATAATAGCTGCTATATATAGAACAACAGGTCACGGCCTATTCGGTCAGCCTTTTGCATAGACACACATACTTGCATACCAATTTATTTATACAATACAAACACACACACATACATACGGCTGAACATGCATTCGACTCGACGTTGAGTAGCAGCAGCAGCAACAGCAACAACATGTGAGCATACATACATACATATGTATGCATGTGTGTAAGTATTTCGCCATTGTTGTTGTTGCTATTGGTTTTGCCTTTTGCTATTGTTTCTATATATAGCCAGCCACCTCTCAGCAGCCCAAAACTAGACTTTGCCTTACTTGCTGATTTATTCATTTCATTTTGTTGCTTTGCCAGAGAGTCAGCAAATAGCAGCAACTATACACGCACACATGTACATTTATATATATATGTGTGTGTGTATGTACGTCTGTATGCACATTAATGTTGTTGTCTTTCAAGCAGCAATCCAATTGGACATTTTGCTTAGTCATAAATATGCGCGCAATTAGTCCAGTCCGGCTGTATGTCTAATTGCTGATCGACTGAGAGCGGGAGAGAGAGAGAGGGAGCGCGACCGTAAGTTGGGCGGCAAAAGAGCGTACATGCGTGGGAGAGAGAGCAACAGATTGACTCGTTGCCAGTTTATCAATGAACATTTTGTGTGTTTTTACTGACTGCACTTTGCCTTGTGTCCATTAGCAGCAGAAGCAGAAGCAAAAGCAGAAGCATCGACAGTTTTTCTCTCTTTTTTTTTTCTTTTTTTGATTTATTTTGTTGCTTCTTTTTTGGCATTTGTTTGTGCGCCACAAAAGCAAATCAAATTAGTTGCTCCGCGCTAAAACGTGTAGCTGAAAGCGATCCCAGGGCGGGCAGGGGGAGTGGCGTATGAAACGAAGACAACGCCAAACGGAACTGGTCGTTGGTCTGCTGTTGTGTGGCCTTTGTCGTTGCCGTTGATGTTGACTACGGCGTCGCTGTCGACGTCGTCACGTGCGCGCTGTGCCCAAGCAGCGCAGCACGGAGAGCGGTTATCTAAAAAAGCTCTCGGGCCGGGTCCATGTAATCGCTGTAAACTTGTACAAGGTTACTAAAAATAGCTACAGAGATACACCAATACCCATACCAACACACGCACACACACACACACACACACGCACGCCTCGACTCGGTATGCGGCCTCGGCGTGCTTGGAGCCAGCCAATGAGCTGTTTAAGGCGAGGGTGTTGGAAGGGGGTGGGGGGGGGGGGGGCAAGAGAGAGTGGAGCGAGAGCGAGGGAGAGCACATGTTAAAATACGTTTTAGATGAAATTTTGTAAAGCGTCTGATAAGCGCAGCCTTATCTATATAATCAACTAATTGGCCGAGCGCACACACAAACACACACACACACACACACACACAGAAGCACACATACATACACACAAGCTGCGTGGCGCGTCTTTGCTTTGTTGTTGTTGTTTTTGTTTGGTTTACTTTGTTGTGCTTTGCCAAGATAAATATTGCGATTGCCCGCATCGTCATTTATCGATAAATGTATTCCGATACTATCGATACAGCGTCTGCCTCCAAATTACGGCACTTCCTTTTTTCTATACAACAAATAAAGAATTTATAAAAAAATTAAATGAGATATTTATGATTATGATTATTCTATATTTGAAATTTAATTGTTTCTTCAAGGAGTTCTTGAAAAAAAATATATATTTACATATATATTTCAAGAGTTTGTTCAAAGAAGTTTCATGGCAGTCATTTTAAACTTTATTCCTTGATAATTTTAACAATTAAAAGATTCGTTCTTTGCCAACTTGAGTCTTAAATATGTTTATGTATTACCTATCATTTGTTGTTAAAAGTAAGCCCGCGCAAAACCGGGCAATACTTGTTACTGTACACATTATTTATAAAAACTTTTTACTCTGTTCTCTTTACAGATCTGCCGCCCGAAGCCGGAAACGATGAGCGATTGTTGCACATTACGCCGGGCGTTATATCGCTGGACTTTAAGCCGCGTCAAGTTGACATTGATCAGCAGATCCTAGAGGTAAATATTAAGCATAAAAACACTTGCAACTCAAATGCAACTCAAGTCAAGTCGAGCCAAGCTACTAACTAGGAAGAGAGATTTAAAGGCTGGAAAGACTCGTCTTCTCACTCTCATGCAACCCTTACACGTTGCCCAGACTCGAAAGCAGATGTTTTTCGTATTCCTCTTTGTGTTGTTTCCTTAAAGGTTTTTCAATTTAAATGAAGAGTTCAGTTGCCATAAAACATGTAAAACGTTATCTGCCGCTGTCTTGGGTTGTCTCTCCCTCTCTCTTTCGCTCTCTCTCTCTCTCTCTCTTTCCTTCTCTCCCTCTTCCTTTCTCTCTTTTTCTTCCGCTCTTTATGTTGCTTTACTTTTCAATAAAAGAAAAGCCAACAAACGTATGCTATTAAACTTTATCAGAATGAAATAGTTTCTTTTGTTATCCAGCTTGAGCGCTTCTCGTTTTCCTCTTTGTGTCGCATCCTTGAACGTTTTGTAGTCCGCTGCGTAGTTTAGCTTTGCCAATCAGTGGAAAAAAATTAGATTTATAACAAAATTATGTTGCCACCTAGCATTTAGAAAAAAGGCAGCTGTTTCAATCGACTCGAATCGATATTAACACACACACACACACACACACAGACACACACACACCTACAGACACACACTCAGACACACACACACACACACAAAAATAGATTATTCCAACTGCGTAGACTGCTTTCTAGTGCCTCCGCATCAGCTCGTACAGCTGCGTTTACGCATACCCTGTACTTTTCGCATATGCCTAGACTAGGGTATAATGATTTTATAGCCCCAACCCAATTAAGTGAATATCCACTTGATCAGATCGACGAGCTTAGTCGATCTAGACATGTTTGTCTCTCTGTTACTTGACGTGAAATCGATAATTATCGTTTGTTAATTAAGATGTTTTAAGCATATCTTGAAGATATTTAAAGTCGTATCGATAGTTGCTACCATATTGTGAAATCGATAAATATCGTTGGTTAAATCAGATGTATTAAGCATACCTTGAGGATTTTCAGAGCTCGACTAGTGTATAGTCTATATAGATGAGGTATATTTCACTTGCTGGATGAATCTAACTCTAAACCAAAAAGAAAACAATAATTATTTTAAGAGACATTGCCTTGCGCAGGGTATCAACTAGTCGTGCACACTGTTTTATTTCTCTACTATTTACTTTTTATTCTATATATTTTTGTTGGCTCTATTCAGTTTCGCCTGGCAAGCAACCACCTGAGCTATTTCTTTGTCCCGATTCCTGTTCGGCCCGTCTGTCAATCTTTGTGCTGCCATTGTTAGCGCTTGTTGACCACAGCTTGGATGGGGGGGAGCAATGGGGAGGGAATTGAGTATAGAGCATAGAGGAAATGCTGCCATATCGGATCTTCATCTTCATTCGATTTACTTGACCCGTCTGCTCCTCCTCCTCGTCCTCGTCCTCGTCGGGCGACATCATTATGATCGGTATCATCCGGAATATCATTAGCATTCATGTCCGCATTGTCGTGTGCCGCATTTTTCTTACTTTTCCTTGTTTTTCTTTTTTTTTTTTTATATTGCTGAAACTTGTTTATGTATTGCATAAAGCGTATATTATCCGGCTTTGCGCGGGCACAGCTCGGTTTTCGCTTTGAAAATAAGTTTAAAGCTAATCGAACGGAATTGGGAATGATATTCAGTCCAGGCAAACTTTTAACAAATCCTCCAATGAGAAATGTTCTGTGCAATATATGTATATATCATATCATATATTCCTCATCAGGATGTCGGGCTGTGTCCATCTACTCGTGTTCCTCTGTTCGTCCTAAAGCTAAAGACTTGGAATTTGAGAATATATTCTGGCAGTTAAAACTCTGCACTGGATTCTGGCTATTTTCCTGTCGGGCAATCACGACTAGCGATACTCTTACTTGTCGATTTTGCCTTCTGCCTAATTTTTTATCTATAGGGTATGCTCTATTCGCAACGGGAAAAGGAGTCTATATTTATGGCTCTGGTAACTCAGTTGAAGATAAAGCCAAAAAGGGCTGCCACGCCCACATTCGTTAACAAACGCAAGTAAGAGCGTTCTGGTAGGGAAGGACCGACTTAAGGATACCCTGGAATTTCTTCTACCAACAACAAATGTAGCATAAAAAGAACTGTGCTCTCTTCGGGATTGCCCGACTAGGGGATACCCTTAATATTCTTCTACCAACAACAAATGCAGCTCGCGCTAAAGGGGGCGGGGGTGGGGTAGTTTTAGCTTTAAAATGAAAGATAATAAACTATTATAGAAGCCATGCGTCAAATTTGGTGACTTCAGCTCTTAAAACGAAAGGGATTTGCTTAAAAAGCGGAATTTCGATATCGATACTTATCGATTGCTTCGAAACGGGGCAAGTTATCGATTATCGAAAACAAACTCGTGCTGCGAGGACACCGGAAGGATCTTCGTTCAAGCCCCTAGCTAATAAAGGTTATGAGATCGACAAGTTCATACATACGAATAGACGGATGAGCAGACGGACGGAAAGACGAACGGACGGACGGACAGACAGGCGAAAGAACGGATGAATGGACAGACAGAGAGTCGACCACGGCTAGATCGACTCGGCTATTGATCCTGATCAGGAATATATGTATATACTTTTTTGGTTCGCCTGTTACACACATTTGCAACAAACCAATCTACCCTTTTGACACATTTTCAAGGGGTGCAGGGTATAAGCAACCG